>OX451740.1:309020186-309555126 GCA_948472305.1 Vicia faba | reverse complement strand
GACTTTGTAATATTTGCTCTTAGAAGTGCTTCTAGGTTTTGTATAGAGTATGTTCCATTTCAATTGTTTGGTGACATCTATAATCCTTACTTGTTGGAATTCTAATGAAGCTTTTTTTCCATTAAAAAAATATTCTTAATATAGGTTAATTTCTATAAAAGAAACCTCAATTAGTCTATTTTATAGCATGCAAGGATAACAAATACTGTTATAGTGTATTCAAATCAAATATAAAAAAATCAACAAATTTTTTCTTCTTAGTAATTATTTTATTGTGCTGCAAAAGTAATAATTTTTTTTAACTAAATAACCTTTTCTAAGAATTACTAATATAGCTTAATTCTTAAAATAACCTTAAATACTCTATTTTATAGCAGAAAAGGACAATAAATAATTGTTACATTTTGTTCAAATCAAATAAAAAAGTTAACACTTTTTTTCTTCTTAGTAATTCTTTTATGTGCAGCAAAAATAATAGTTTTTTTAAAATTAAATAGACATTTTTAAGAATTACTTATATAGTTAAATTTTTAGAAAAACCTAAATTTCTCTATTTTTTTTAGCACAAAAGGACAACAAATAATTGTTATACTGTATTCAAATCAAATATAACAATTTTTAGAAAAGCTATTAATCAATTTTTAAAAAAACCTCAATTACTCTATTTTATAACAATTTTTAGAAAACCTCCATTATATATATCGACCATAGCGATTTTGACCAACCACTTTAAAGGAATTGCATCCTTTCAGAATCTTCTCAGTATACAAGGACATTCTTCGTGATGATTACAAATTATCTCAATTGTATTCACATTTAATGGTTCTCAGCAATTTATTTTTAACACATAGCGAGTTTGTTATTTTCTCTCTACTATAAACATAGAAGGCGCCAAACTCAAGTAACATGTTTCAAACTCAATTTCAATTCACTATTCCTCCTCACATAGTGACTTGAGAGTTGGGGTGCTAACCTTATAGGTCAACCCCTCTCCACCGTGCCGGAAGCTCACATCCACCGTCACCTCTGATCCTCACTCCATTTCTGATTCTAGAATAGAACAATGGCCCCATATATGGGAATCGACTTTTGATTTTTGCATTTTCCACGATTTTGCGGTCACTCTTCAATTCTCCAATTCTCAATACTCTCATATCACCGAATCAAGAGCATTTATAACTAACATGAAGATCTATCATGTTCGATCTAGTCGAGTATTATTTTGATAAGTGCAAAAGTGTAGTTATTTTGTATGTACTTTTTGTTGCACTTATTGACTCTTTATTGTTAATATCAGTTGAATAACCCCACTTTTTGTTGTAAATACATTTAGTTGCGTTTTGAGTACATATTGTATCGGTTGATTAGTTTTGTATATATTTTGCAGGTATTTGAGCATTATTGGAGCAAGAGGAATAAAGCTCCAAGATGCATTTTTGGATCAATAAAGGAATAAGGCCAAGATTGGAGGCCAGGTGAAGTTGTGCAGAGAAAACAACAAAAGTTGCTGGAACTGTCATGCGTCGCCGGGCGAAATTCCTGTCGCCGGGCGACAGTGGGCTAGAAGACCAATTTTGATGTTGCCTCTGCCTTACTTCGCGTCTAGGTCTCCAGGAGAAAATAAAGAGAGTCGTCGGACGAAGCAGTGTGTCGTCGGATGACGTTAGATATTTGTTTTAGTTGAGGACGTGGCGCAGTCTGGGCCAAGTATATAGAAGCCATCGTCGGGCGATGTGTTTGTGTCGTCGGGCGATACGTGTGGAACAACGTTTCCTTATATTTTCCTTTTCATTTCATTTGGAAAGTGATGGTTTTATGGGTGATTTTTGTTCTCCCAATTCCATTAACCTCATTTTTCTAGTGGATTAGCTTAGATAACAACACCAGGGCTTTGCTTATGGATGATTTGAGGTGGATTTCTCATTGACTAGAGCTGAAAAACTGGAAGATTTATGGTTTAACTCTTCTCCTCTCTATGTATCTCTCTTGTGTTGGATTTGTATATGTATTTACTTTGAACTTATATATATTTTTCACCCATGGCGTTATATTAATCTTGCTTTATAAATCTTTGTGGATTGTTGTCTTGGATTTTTGCTCTGTGCTAGGGATTTGAGTTGTTATAGACATATATTGTATAGATTCTTATCTAGGATGATTACCTATTAGTTTATGAAATCTAGAGATAGATTTAGAGCTGACATCTACTTGGGTATCAGAGCTTAATGCCTCTGTGTGGTTGTGTTGTGCTGAGGGATTGTCAGTGTGATTACATAGTTGTCTTCTATGTTATTGAGGAGGTAGAGAGATCATTTCCTTGGTGATACAGTCAGTCTCTCAATTTGGGTTAGAAATGACTTAGGTTCTGAGTGATGCGTAGTGACATTGATGAATATCGTTAGGTTGAATATAACTGGTCGATATATTTAAGTCTGTGATGAGTAGATTATTTGCAGGCTTGATAAGTTCTTCCTTAGTTTTTACTTTTGATTCCATTTATTTTATGTTGATACTTTTCTATACCATTCAAACCCCAAACTCATTAACGAATGATTTGTCGAACGACGATTCAATAACCAATCTCTGTGGACACGATATAATATAACCTAAATATCACTCGGTAAATTAATAACTTACTTTTTTCTTGCCGCCCTACTGCAACAACACATTTCAACTTCGATTCCTTGAATTTTCATATCTCTGATTCATGTGCTTTTAGGTGATGGATAGATCCAACGCTACTTGTTTTTATGTTGCTCAAGAAGTTTTCGCTGCCCGCTGCATCTCAACCATAGATTAATCAACCACCTCTACTTTCTCAGGAAAATGTCGCGAGTCCAAAAGTGGAGGGAAATCGAGGCACCCACACTCCTCCCCCGTATCAAGCAGAAAACTAGTCGGTGAAGGTTTAATATAAACATCCATTGTACACCAGGATTTTTGAAAGAAAAGACCAAAATCCATGGAGAAGCTGCCCAAATTAGGTGAGTATGATGGAAAAGGAGATCTAGACGAGCACGTGCAGATCTTCGGTGACCAACTGAAATACCTCAGTGTTGACAAAGCTTCCAAATGCAATTTATCTTCCTTAACCTTGGTCGGGAAGACCAACCTATGGTTCAATGGTTTTCCAAACAAGAGCATTGAATCATGGACTGATTTCTGTGAATGATTATCTGTGCACTACTAATAGGAAAATATGGTCGATGATTGATTCCATTTTGAGTGTTATTATCCAAAAGGAGAAGGAAAGCTGGACGTTTTACGTAGACCAATTTACGTATGTTTTGTTGAATTTAAGGGAGCCGAAAAGGCCTTAAGTTATGGATCTTCGAAAATGGCCTTCTAAGGGACCATCCCTTCAGGTTGAAGATATGAAGGAAGAATATGCTAACCACTAAACAAATGTTAAGCATGGTTGAGTCTTACTTGATCCTAGAGGGAAAAATTGAATACACATTTAACAATCTCGCTTTCACCGAGACTAACTCCAGCCTTTCAGTAGAAAATGAGTCCCACTAATAGAAGAACGAGTCTGATCGAAGTATGTAGTGCTAGAATAATAAGTACACACTCATATGAATGTTTCCTAGGAGAATATCTACTAGGATTACACCAACATAGAATTATGGAAGGGACGGATCTAAACCTGTTACCCTATTAGAGAGACACCTCGGAATAGCAAGTTGAAGTAATGTTTCTTTCATAAAGGTCAATTCATAACACCAACGACCACATGGAGCTGAAGGATACTATTGAGGGTTGATAAATAGGTGCCAGTTGATCGAGTACGTGAAAGGGGAAAAGAGACAGTGAAGAGTAGCCTAAAGGTAAATCTCCCTCGAAGACTGCAGATGTCGGGAAAAGTGGAAAAAGTAAAGAGGCCACCAAAGGAAAATGCTCGTATATCATCGCCATCACTAGAGGAGCTCCCTATGAAAACCTCATCTCCAAAGTTACCATGAAGAGGAAAATCTCTGGGATGTTGGCCTTCCAGAAAAAGGATGTATGTACATCAGCAAAGACCCTTGATCAACTCATGTTGGGGTTCCGAGACTCAAAGAAGGTGGGAGGAGTTCTCAATGAAAATTTCCCTAGTGATCACGACTAGAGTCGGGAAGTTTGATGTCTCCTAGAGTTCTTGTGATATTGTGTACTTAGAGTTGTTCAAAAAGACGAACCTCAAAAGAAGAAGCTTATGGTTGTATGAAGGCTTGAACTTGTAGGCATTCAATGAGATGACCACATATCCCTAGGGACATATTGAGTTGATGGTATCAGTAGGCGATTGGAAGGAAATCCAAATAATCAATTTGAAATTCCCTAGTCATCCCTTGTAGAAGCGTCTACAATTGCATTATAGGAAAACCTTTCACAACTATGTTCGATGTTGTAGCAGGACCTGTCCAGTTCAAACACAAGTATCATAATCTTACACAAGAGTCGACCACCATCAAGGTTAATCTCGAAGAAGAAAAAAGAATATATCAAGCACTCTCGAAAGATCAAGGAAAAGGTGTAGCCATGGAGACTAATGTGACTTGTCAAACTAGCCAGCTCATTAGGATGGACATCAACCCCCCCCCCCCCCTAAAAAAAGTGGTTAGGAAATTAAGATCTAAACAGGGAGAATAAGAGGGAGATAGCATGCCTGGTTATGCTTCCTTTTCCATTTGTATTAAATATTGTGATTGTATATCCATTCTTCATAGGTACAAGGCACTTGCAATTATAAATGAAACGAAAACAATAGTTTTTGATATATCAGTTTCTTTGTTTCCATGCATAGTGACAACAGATCTTGGTTATGATCGATAGGATCGAAGCCTGGTACAAAGAAGTCAGGGGTGGTGTCATAGACACTTTGCACGTGTGGTTACAACAATCAATTCCCCACAATATAAATCACACACTCAACAGTCATGGGTGTTGTTGCATACACTTTGCATATGCAACTACAACAATCCATTCCCTACCAAAAGTCAAGGTGCTTGTTGGACTTAAGACTTGACACACAAGAGGGGGGTGAACTGTGAGATTTGGAAAAATATAGTTTTGAAAACTTTTGCTTGGTATAATCAGAGTTTAAAATCATTTTTCAAATATTTGAGCAGCGGAAAGTAAAGTACTGAATTTGAATGCGGAAAATAAAAAGATAAAGGAAAGAAAAAGAATTCCAAGAATTATAGAGGTTCGGTCAAAACAAAAAAGACTTACCCCTCTCCCCAAGACTTAGTCTAGAGAGTTCTCAGTAATACTTTAGAGTTTTTAGTAGGAAAGACTCACGAACCCCTTTATACAAGAAAATGGTGGTTGTCCTACAACCGAAATATTACAAGACGGATGATGTAGGCGTTTGCATCTTTTTATAATAACTTTTTGTAAGTGAAGTGACCAATGTTGGTGTATATATATATATATATATATATATATATATATATATATATATATATATATATATATATATATATATATATATATATATATATATAGACACACACATACAAGGTTGTCAGACTCGCGAGTCTACTCCGACTCGTAAAGAGTCCATAGACTCGACTCGTATACTCGACTCGCAAACTCGTACGAGTTTATGGAAATTAAAAATGACTTTTAAAAATGTTTAAGTAACACTTATATGACACACACATATATTTATAAACCCGGAAATTCTTCATATATGACACAAGTATATATAATAGAACACTAATTAACATCAATTTTTAAATTTCATACTTCATAACAAACTTTTAATAAAAAAATTCGATAATTAAACAAAAAAATAGCAAAGTATATAGTTAAAGACTTAAATTACCCTACTAAATGTAGAAGAAAGAGGAAGTTTCTTAATATATTATGGATAACAATCCACCTTATAGCATTAAATTCCCTCTGCTCATAGATTTAAATTGTGGTTCGTAATCGCAATTACAGTCGCAATATTGCTGATAAAGTAGTCTCTATAACTGCATCAAGCAATAATTGAGGCATGATTTGATATCACGCGTCCTTCGACCTTAGGAATCACATTAGACAACTTCGTTCAAATTTCTTCAAGTATTTTAGTCAAAACTCAAAATTTAGACCCCAAACTCAATTTATTTTTGAAAAATCTTAACATCAATTGGTTTTTAACGGTATATTTCAAAATTTTCTAGATCAAAATTCACGCTGCAATGACTGTAATGTGTATCGCAACAAACGCAATGAATATAATCATAACATCTACAACTGCAACCGCATCCATGACCGCAACCTCAATTTAAAACTATGCCTCTGCTCAAATTGTTCTAGCTTTATGTCAAACCAAATTCTATACTGAGGTTCTTTTATGTTTATATCATCAATGTCTTCCATTTTCCCTAACTTTCCTTGGAACACTTGTACGCATGTTCTTTATAATTATTATTAATAATTAATTAATTAGTAAAAAATGTAGCAAAGTTTCATGTGAGCGATGCATTATAGCAAAACAAACAAAAAACTTGTTCTACATTAAATCATAAATCTTCTAAACTATTTCGTCATCTGCAAATTGATACATGGAGATTATAAATTAGTGGACCTAATTGAAATAAAATGGCGCATCACATTTACACAAAAGTACATACAAGAGAAACATACAAGTGAATCATATAAGAGAACACTAACACAATAAAATATTAATTTACGGTAGCAAACTTGAATACAACAAGAAACTGTCAAACACGACCACATCATCGATGAAGAGAGAAACACTAGTGCAGAAATGACTTTTTACATCGGGTGAAACTGACTTTTTACATCGGTTCTGGGTCCGATGTAAAGTCAGGTGATATAGTAAATCAGGTACTTTTTACATCGGTTCTGGGTCCGATGTAAAAAGTCCCTTTTTTACATCGGTTCTGGGTCCGATGTAAAAAGTCCCTTTTTTACATCGGTTATAATATAAGAATGATGTAAGAAACAGTTATACCATTATTTTAAAAAAATTGACGCAACTTTTTACATCAGTTAGAAGTAATAACCGATGTAAAAAGTCCCTTTTTTACATCGGTTATAATATAAGAATGATGTAAGAAACAATTATAACATTATTTTAAAAAAATTGATGCAATTTTTTACATCGGTTGGAAGTAATAACCGATGTAAAAAGTCTATTTTTTACATCAGTTATAATATAAAAATAATGTAAGAAACAATTATATCATTATTTTTAAAAAAGTGACACACCTTTTTACATCGGCTGGGAGTAATAACCGATGTAAAAAGTCCCTTTTTGAAAGTTTTTACATCAGTTGGGAGTAATAACCGATGTAAAATGTATGAAATTTTTTGAGAATAAATTATTTATTTTCTTGATATTTCCCTGTACAAAAATAATTTGTACCCATTTTTTCATATTTTTCCAATATCACACAGACTATATTTATGTCGCTATATAGATTTCATAGCTTTCCAACATCACATAGACCACATCTAGGTCGACGTTTTCATATTTTTCACAACAAACTTATAAATTAAATAATTGTATTGCAAACTTGTATTGTATCACAACAAACAAACTCACAACAAACTTACAATTACATATTCTTCACAAAATATTCAACTATTTATAAGTCTTTTTCCAAACTTGAATTACCAATATAAAATCCACAAGTAGATGAGTTATAACTTCGGTAGACAACACCAAAATCACATTTCCTGACAATAAATAATAACAATTAACATCAGCAAAAAAAATCAAGAAACTCAATACCTGTGCAAAAACCACATGTATTATGCAAAAACTCAATAATAACAATTATGTGCAAAAACCACAACTTAGACAATTCTATAAAACTCACCAAGATAAACTTAATTTTTATATAACTCAAAGAAACATTTTGCCCAACGGAGTCGCAAATCATACAAATCATCTTGTGTTAATTCTGTTGGGTCATCAAATACCTATAATACATAAATATAACAATATAGAGTTATTTTAAAAAAATTCATATTAAGTCAAAAAACAAAAAGTAAATAACAAAGTAAAGTTATTTTTAGTACCTGCATCCAATTCTCGGTTATATTAGCAGAGACAATATCCAACATATTTTTCATCACATAGTATCCACAATTATTAGAGTTATGTTGTTGCCTTGTCTACAATTGAATGACATAATTAGTAAATATTTATCATAAATTTAACTATAGAATTACAATTTACATCACACTTACATGGGGATGAAGCCATGTAGCCTTTTTTCTATTTCCATTTGCCATTTGATGAATCCCAAAAGAACTAATACAGAAAGATAACAATCACATAACTAAATTTACTCGCCAATGAAAAATCACATAACTATTAGTTGTCAATGAAAGTCACATGAAAGATAAACTTACTTTGTAATAATTTTCTTCGTGTTCTGGTCAATTTCCCGATGAAGTGAACAAAATACGACAACTAAATTGTCTCTTGGACACATGACTATTAATTGCCAATGTCTCCTGTACGTGTGTGTGGAAACAGAAAAATCACATAAAATATATATGTTATCAAAATTAAATAATATAAAACATAATTTCATAAAAATTCTTACCCATGAATTAATGGTAGTAAGTGGCACACTCTGTTTTCATCACATAACTTTTCTAGTACGTAATTTTTAACATCCTCTTGAGATTTCGCTCCATTATCATTATAAATACACCTAGCAGGGTCCATAAATCCATATAATTCTGAAATGGAATTCTCAAGACATACATGATGAATATACCTGAATAATTTTAAAATAAACATTAGAATCAAAGTGATGAGAAATATAGCATATTAATAGAGATTGACTTTAATAAAACAATAAAATGTACTTACGTGCACCAAATTTGCATAATAGACACGTCAAGCCAATGACCTAAACCCACCAATAACTCTCTGATACACTTAGCTGAAACATAAAAATTAGAGACACTCGCACAATGACTTAATAGTATTTCCAAATGGTTATCATCCATTTTCAAAACCATGAGTAAAAATCTCTGAACATCATCAACTTCCACGTCTTTTGTGCTCTCTTTTGTGCTTCCTTTTGCAGCTGAACAACTTCCTTTTCCGCTTCCATCGATAATTTCCATTTTTTCAATGCATTTAATATCACCTGTGCTTTGTGATAAACCCATAGACTTAAGTGTTCCATTAATGATTGTTGAAACATCTTACGCTCTTCAACCAACTTTTCTTCAAGTTCATCTCTTAGTTTTGTTTCCAATATTGCAAGTTGTTCATTTACGTCAATATGTTGACGTGACCTTCCAAAGTAAGTGCTTTGTTTATGGTGTTTTCCAACACCACAAACACGACCTCCATGCTCAGATGTTCCAATGGCTAATGTTAAGATATCATTACGTCCATCCGGAACAATTGCATCTTTTTCAGCTTCTTGAACTAGAGAATCCTACAAAATGCAAAAACAATAATTAATCAATCACAAATATAATGATACTTGAATAATTTTTCGTTGTTTACTTACAATTTTTTCAGCAACCTCTTGTGTAGATTTTGATGTGTATTCTCCTCCTTTCTTTTTTCGTGCTCTCTTCCATAACTCATGGCATAACGGTGGAGATGGACTACCATTATCATCTAATGTGGAATTATCTCTCGATGATGACTTTTCTTTCATAATTTTCTCCTCAAGCAAGCGATACCCTCCACGAGACAATACGTGTGGGTATACATTCTTAGCCACATTATCCTTACCCTTTTGACTTTTTTCCTATTATAAACTCAAACAAGTAATTAATCACTAAATATAATAAAAATGTTATGCACACAAAAACATATAACTCCTACTAACCTTAAATTCAGGGGTATCTCGAATCTTGAGAAACTCTTTCCATGCGTCTTCCGTAATAAAGTTATACTTTACAGTGGACTTAGATAAACATCTATGTCATTTCCTGGTTGTTTTGAGCCCGATATCACCATCGATAACATAATATATTTATGCTTCATGCACAGCCTAGGAGATAGGTTGTAAATCATCAGGAGAACATGCCAAGAACTATGGTTAGTACTCAGATTACCAAACGGATTCATTCCATCAGTAGCAAGTCCAAGTCTAAGGTTTCTCGACTCTTTGCCAAAATTTGGAAACAAAGAATCTATTTTCTTCCATTGTAAAGAATCAGCTACATGACGAATTTGTCCATCATATTTTCTTTCTTCTGCATGCCATCTAAGATTCTTTGCATCATCTGCATTGGCGAATAATCTCTTGAACCTTGAAATTATTGGTAGGTACCATACCACTTTTGCAGGAGGACCCTTTTTGACCACCTCATCATCAATTGATTCACCATCTTTCTTTTTGTAGCGTGAAGCCTTGCACTCCGGACAATGATTATAGTTTACATACTCTTTTCTGTATAATATGCAATCATTAGGGCATGCATGTATCTTTTCATACTCCAAACCCATCAGACACAATATTTTCTTCGCCTCGTAATAACGACTTGGCATTACATTACCTTCTGGAAGCATTTCGGTCAACAATTCAAGCAACTCGGTAAAACTTTTGTCAGTCGACCCATTATTTGCCTTCAGATTAAATAATTTTAACACGGCTGAAAGACGTGTAAATTTTTTGCATCCCGGGTACAATGGTTTATCCTTGTCACTGTATATAGTATCATACGTATGTGCCCTCTTAAACGAATCTTGTCCAATATCACGCATCATGTCTTCTAGACGATCATCCATTTCTACACTAACATCATCTCTTTGAGACACGTTTGACTTTGCTACTACTTCACCGTGCCATATCCATTATGTATAACTTTGACAAATCCCTTCACAAATTAGATGATCCATGATTTCTTTCTTACTATGTTTTGGTTCTTTATTTGCACAACAAACACATGGACAGAGAAAAAGCGTAGGAAGACTTTTTTCAGCATTACTTTCATCAAACTGTAGAAATTCCATCACTCCATGTTCGTACTCGTCACTTAATCGATTAGCTCTCATCCAACTATGATCCATAACTATGTTCACACGGAGGAAGGTCTGATGAACAGTGTGCCCGCGACTGCGGTACTTCACCGAGATTCCGAGATTGCAAGTTGCGCTGCTTCACGGAGAAAGAAAAATAGAATCAAATTTCAATGGCAAGGTGATAACTGTAACACCCCAATTCTACCTCAAGCAATTTATGCAAAATAAATCAGAGTTATAAAATTTCAATCATACAAATAAATCGAGACGTTACAAATTCTTCTAATAAATTCATCATTCTGTCCAAAATCCAGCATAACTGTCAATCACGGGAATTAATTCTAAATCTTAGATTGGTTAGTAGGATTACACCTCTTCATCATCATTTTAATCATCTAGAATAATATTCGTTGCGTTAGCTAATCAACGCTTCAAACAACATCTCAAACAGCATCCTACAACTCAAGTTACAGCAACTTAAAACTGATTCTGTCAAAAGAAATTCGACATTATATATCGACACAAAACTCCTTGGATCGACACATCCTGCTTCATTTGCTCACTATGAGTCGACGCATCCTCCTTATGGATCGACTCATTCTGCTTCAAATCACAGCATGTATCGACACATGCACTTACCGATCGACTCATCCTGACTTCAAAACGCAGCATGTATCGACACATGCATCGCACCGGTCGACTCATCCTGAGTCTCACACACTCATGTATCGACATATCCTCTGCATGCATCGACTCATCCTGAGTCTAACAACCTCCTTGCATCGACTCATCCAGTTTGAGGTCGACGCATCCTGCGATTTGCTGCATAATTTTCTGCGTAGGAGGTAAAGGATTTTAAGCAAAGGAGCGTGGGGTCAGGATACACTTACTCCATGTACTGGTCTATTGTAACCCTTACTACCGTTGGATATGGAGATTTGCATGCAGAAAATACAACAGAGAAGGTTTTCAATATATTTTATATGTTGTTTAACATCGGCCTCACTGCATATATTATCGGAAACATGACAAATTCGGTGGTTCATAGCTCTGTCCGAACCTTTGCCATGGTAAATTTTATGAAGATTTTCATGGTAGTTTAATACTTGACTAAGCATTGCATTTGATTACACTAACATCGATATGATAGAAGGATTAAGAATAGGCTAAAATTTATGCAATAAGAAATGCTTATGTGCTTTACAGAGGGATGCCTTCAATAAAATATTACAATATGCGAGAAAAAATGGACTCCCGGTAGGATTGAAGGAACAAATGTTGGCATAGAATCTTACCACCCAATGACAGGAAATAAGGACTCGATTGATGGTAAATACTGAAATAGAAGATGAATCTAAATGCGAAAGTTTGAAGGCATAAAATGGTTACCGGAGAAGCGAGAAATGGAAAGAAAGAGTGTTGGTGCCTTCATTTGTTGAAAACGACGTCGTAACAACACCACCAAAACACAACTCTGCCTGCTATGAATGTGAAGAGTCAATGAAGTTTGAGCAACAACACCAAAACGCAAACGCGACAATGTCGTCTTCGAGTACTGTAACTCCGCCTGCTATAAATGTGAAGAGTCAAGGAAGGTTGGTTTTGTGTGGCCTACTGTTTTGATCTAACAGTTGGAATTAGGGGTTGATGATATGATCGTACGATGAGGATTTCCGGGTCATTATAGTTTGTGTGATTCTGGGCCATTACCGGGTCTTTATAGTTTTTACATCGGTGCATTTCTTGGGCCGATGCAAGTTTTTACATCGGTGAATTCCTTGGGCCGACGCAAGGTTCTGGCACTGATATTTTTTACATCGATTTTCAGGATGGCCCGATGTAAGCTTTTTAATATATTTTTTATACTAACAATCAGCCAAGGACTTTTTACATCGGTTTTCAGAAAGACCGATGTAAGCTACTTTTTAACATCGGTTTAAAGGAAGACCCGATGTAAGCTTTTTAATATATTTTTTATATTACCAATCTGCCAAGGACTTTTTACATCGGTTTTCAGAAGGACCGACGTAAGTTAATTTTTTACATCGGTTTAAAGGATGGCCCGATGTAATATCTGGCCAGTTTTTTATATACAATATTTCTACCACCTGGTTTCTTATTTACAAAAATACCACCGTGTTTTTTCACGAAACCTTTTACATCGGCTGATTAAATGGACCGATGTAAAAGATAACGAAAATACATTTTTTTCACATTATTTATATCATTGCAAATAAATACCTGATGTAAAATGTTTTTAATTTTATTTTTTACATCATATATTTTGATACCTGATGTAAAAATCTTTTCTCAAATGTCATTTTTTTAGTAGTGAAAGAAGTGTTGCTAAAAGAAGAGACTAGGAGAGAGACATTTCTAATTCTCGTACAAGGAATAAAATAAGAGTTTTTTTTTTAAATGTATTTTTTTTGGGAATTTAGGCATTTTTTTTGTATTTTTGAAAAAAACTTTAGAAAAACTTATAGACTCCTAAACTCTCTGCAGACTCGCGAGTCTATACGAGTTTATGCGAATCTATAGAGGTTTACTCGAGTCTATTAAAAATAGATTTTATGCACGAGTCTATTCGTTTTTGCTTCCTAGACTTGTACGAGTTTAAAAGTCTACCCGCGTGTTTGACTATATATATATATATATATATATATATATATATATATATATATATATATATATATATATAAAAGAGTAATCCAATGCACGAGACTCTCATTTTATGGATTCCGGAGAAGTTGGATATATAGTGTTACCCCAGTTTTTTATAACAAAGAGATTGAAAATGAGTCTTAAGTCACAATAAAACAACTTTACTTACAGATTTTCCTTCCAAATTTACTGTGAATTTTTCTATGAAAATGACGTCATAGAACATTTCTTCCGGATTCTTTAAATATATAATTTTTTAAAACAATTTTTGTTAAAATCTGCATGAAAGTTTAAAAAAAACTAATTTGTGGAAAAATCCCCAAAAAAATCACACTAGTTAGTTTTCGCAAGAAAATTTATTAAAAAAATAAAATAAATTTTATAAACTAATAAAATAGGAGTGTCCGCTTATTCAATTAACAGGTGCACCTCAAAATAGTATTTTATTCTTTTGAAAAAAAATGATATTCCTTCATTTGATAAAAAAAATAGATGCCATAAGAAAAGGGGTTCTCAGTGCCAATTAGTCTAAAGTGTTCCCACTTGAATACATTAATTATGTTAGGTTGATCATTATTGATCATACTTTATTCAATTATTTTTATATAAATAAATTGGTGGTGTAACCCATGACATCACTTCTTGTCCACCGTCTTGATAGTGAAAGCATCATATCTTTGTAAATCCCATTTTTTTCTTTCATTCAAGACACCTAGTCAACAAGTGACAGCTTCAAAATTACTAAACTACTCTTCCAAACTCTATTAAAGACCACACAAGCTTAAGACAAAAACACAAAAACAAACTCACTTTGATAGTTACTAAATTCAAAGATAATATTGAAGTGCTGCAATGGCAACAAATCAGGAAGAGGTGAAACTTTTGGGAGCTCTTGGAAGCCCATTTGTGTGTAGAGTAACTCTTGCTCTAAAACTGAAGGGAATTGAATACGAATTTGTTAAAGAAGACTTGAAGAACAAGAGTGAGCTTCTTCTCAAATATAATCCAGTTTATAAACAGGTTCCAGTTTTTGTTCATAATCACAAGCCCATATCAGAATCCCTTGTTATTCTTGAATACATTGATGAGACTTGGAAACAAAATCCAATCTTGCCTTCTGATCCTTACAAAAGAGCTTTAGCTCGTTTCTGGGCAAAGTTCATAGATGACAAGGTAACTTCCTCTTTGATATTTTTATGTTTTTGTACTCTCTATGCTGGTGTGAAATAGTTCATTCATATTTATGAATTGTTTAGGTTATGGGCCCTTCATTCAAATCTGCATTCACAATTGATGAGAAAGAGCGTGAGAAGAATATTGAAGAATCATCTGAGGCTCTTCGGGTTCTTGAGAATGAGTTGAAGGACAAGTTCTTTGGAGGAGAAGAGATTGACATTGTGGACATTGCTGCTGTGTTCATAGCTTTTTGGATCCCTTTGATTCAAGATATATCAGGGTTGCAATTGTTTACCGCTGAAAAGTTTCCAAAGCTTTACCAATGGAGCCAAGAATTTCTTAACCATCCAGTGGTGAAGAAAAGTCTGCCTCCTAGAGAACCTCTTTTTGCCATATTCAAAGGTCGCTATGAGAGCCTTTTTAATGCTTCAAAATAGATCATATGAAATTCAGAATTTCATGTGTCATTGAGTTTTTGTTGTTAGGATTTCATTTCGAAATAATGTTTTGTAATGTGAGATGAGATTTCTTTATGTGAAATCTAAGGATATTGTTGTGATTTATTCATATTTGGATTTAAAGAAAAAGTCATTTTTCTATCATATATTCCTATGGTCAAGAAACATGAAGTATCTACAACCTTACATTGATTCCATTTTAATGATTTTTTTAAAAGGCAAAATGATAATAATGAAAAAGTCCATATAATTAGGCCAGTGGCACAAGATGTATTAAATGGTAAACTTGTTGGTTAATTTCAACTCTGTATTGGTTAATGTAAAAGACAAATTCTCTTTAGACACTGGGGAGTTTATTCCTTAGGGACTTAATAATAGTTAATGTTGTAACTTTTAATATTTTATCTTGTGATCTCTATATAAATCACTTTATATTCATATTAAAAGTTAGTTGGACATTTTATAAAGAAAGCAAGTTTAAGTCCACTCTCTCTTTTCTCCTCAAATTGCTATCAAAGCGAATGATAAATATGATGGGTCAAATGCCACTGCCACGACTATCAAAGTCGAATTATGAGAACTGGAGTATCCAGATGAAGACGCTTATGGGATCGTTAGATGTATAGGAAGCAACTAACGATGGGTTTGAAGAACCATCAAATACGACGACAAACACAGCTGCTCATAACAAGGCGTTGAAAGAAACACGAGCAAAGGATAAAACAACATTGTACTTGCTGTTCAGAGCAGTCGATGAATCAGTTTTCAAAAAGATTACTGGTTCGACTACGTCGAAGGAAGCGTGGGACACACTAGAAAAGGATTTCAAAGGAGCAGATAGAGTCAAGCAAGTTCGCTTGCAGACTCTTCGAGGAGAAATGGAGAGAATGAAGATGAAGGAGACATAGTCCGTGCCAGACTACATCACTCGTGTGCAGACGGTGGCAAATCAACTCAATCGAAATGGAGAAGAAATGACTGATGCTCATATTTTCGAAAAGATTCTGAGATCTTTGACAGATAAGTTCGAAAATATAGTATGTGCAATAGAAGAGGCGAAAGATCTTTCGACAATCACTGTCGAAGAAGTCGCTGGTTCACTTGAGGCACATGAACAACGCAAAATAAAGAAGAAGGAGGAGACACTTGAGGATGCAGAACCCAACAGAGACGAAAATGAACTTTTCTCTCAAAATTGGCGTGGGAGAGGACATGGCCGTGGAGGACGTAATAGTGGTCAAAGTTACCAAAATAACAACTTCGACAGAGGACAGTCAAACCAACAAAATTGGCGTGGCAGAGGACGTGTCCAGAAAGGTGGTAGGTCAAATTATAACAATATCGAATGTTACAAATGTAACAAACTGGGGCACTATGCGAAAGATTGCAACTCCTACAGTTGCTACAACTGTGGTAAAATGGGATATCTTGCAAAAGATTGTCGACTCAAAAGAAAGATAGAAGAAACAACAAATCTTGCCCTAGAAATAGAATCAAATGAAGGATTTCTGTTAATGACTCAAAAGGAAGCAGATGCAGAAAATTACACTATGTGGTACCTGGAATCAGGAGCAAGTAACCATATGTGTGGTCATAAGAACTTGTTCAAAGAAATAAAGAAAATTGAGGATGGTCATGTTTCCTTTGGAGATGCGTCGAAAGTAAGGGTCGAAGGAAAAGGAACAACCAATTTCTTGCAGAAGGATGATTTGATAGGATCAATCAAAGATGTGTACTATGTACCAAACCTCAAAGCAAATATTTTGAGTCTGGGATAACTCACAGAAAAGGGCTATTCGATACTCGTGGAAGATCAAAGTTTGCACTTAAAAGACAAGTCAGGACGTTTGGTTGCTCAAGTCGAAATGGGGAGAAATCGAACATACAAGTTAAATTTGAGAAGCATTCGAGAAAAGTGTTTGCAAGTCAATGTCAAAAACCAAGCATCCATGTGGCATCTACGTTTTGGTCATCTACATCAGGCTGGACTATGGAAGTTAGCAAAGAAAAATATGGTGCATGGACTTCCAGACGTAGAATTCGAAGGAAAGTTCTGTGAAGAATGTGTGTTTGGAAAACAGACGAAAACCTCATTTCAAAGGAAGGCAGAATATCACGCTAAACAAATTCTGGAATTGATCCACACTGACATATGTGGACCAATTACCCCAGAATCCTTCAGTGGCAAAAGGTACTTTATATCCTTTATTGATGATTTCTCAAGGAAAACTTGGGTGTATTTTCTGAAAGAAAAGTCAGAAGCCTTCGAAGTATTCAAGAATTTTAAGATAATGATGGAGAAAGCAACAGACAGGCACATCAAAGCTCTTCGATCAGACAGAGGTGGGGAGTATACTTCGACAACCTTCATGAAGTACTGTGAAGAGCAAGGCATAAGGAGATTTCTGACTACAGCATACTCACCTCAACAAAATGGTGTGGCAGAAAGAAAGAATCAAACATTCCTCGAAATGGTTTGATCAATGCTTAAGATCAAGAACATGTCGAAGGAATTTTGGGCAGAAGTTGTACAATGTGCAATCTATGTTCAGAATAGATATCCACATTCGAAGTTGGGAGATTTAACACCTCAAGAATTTTGGAGCGGACAAAAGCCAACTGTGTCTCACTTCAAAGTGTTTGGAAGTGTGGCTTATGCACATGTACTTAATCAAAGAAGAACAAATCTGGAAGATAAGAGTCAAAAATACATACTCATTGGGTATGCTGAGAAAATGAAAGGTTACAGACTTTTCAACCCAATAAACAAAAAGGTGATAATGAGTAGAGATGTTCGAGTAAACGAAGGAAGCAAGGGGGACTGGAACAACTTGACTGAAGTTATGGTCGAATTACCAGGTGCTATATCAAAAAACACTTCGATAGAACCAGAAGACTCTAATGATGAAGATGGACTCTCATGGCCCCGATTGCAAAGTTCACAAGACTTGTATGAAAACACAGAAGAAGTGCATCTCGTATGTTTGTTGGCAGACACTGAAGATGTCAGTTTCAACGAAGCAGTAAGAAACAAAAATTGGAAGGATGCTATGAATAAATAAATTAAGGCCATCGAACGCAATGTTACTTGGGAACTAGCAGAGTTACCAAAATAAAGTCAAACAATTGGTGTGAAGTGGGTGTTCAAGAAAAAGATAAATGCACAAGGTGAAATCGAAAGATACAAGGTGCGACTTGTGGTGAAAGGATACAAGCAGAAAGCAGGAATCGACTATGATGAATTTTTTGCACCTATTGCGAGAATGGAGACAATTCGACTGCTCATATCTCAAGTTGCTCAATACAAATGGCAAATATATCAGATGGATGTCAAATCAACTTTTTTGAATGGCGTGCTTGAAGAAGAAGTTTATGTCGAACAACCACCTAGATACATAAAAGTAGAAAATAAAGGAAAGGTGCTAAAGCTAAAGAAGGAACTTTATGGCTGAAGCAGGCACCACAAGCATGGAATACACGAATTGACACATACTTCAAGAGAATGGATTTCAGCAATGTTCCTATGAACATGCCCTGTATGTGAAGAAGAAAAAAGAGAAAATATTGCTTGTTACTCTCTATGTCGATGACTTAATTTTCTTGGGCAACAATAATCAGATGATAGAAGAATTCAAAGGCATAATGACACAAGAATTTGAGATGACTGACTTAGGCCTGATGAAATACTTTCTTGGTCTAAAGGTTCGACAAGAAGAAACGAGAATCTTCATCTCACAAGAAAAATATGCAAAAGATATCTTGAAAAGATTTAAAATGGAAAGCTGCAATCCAATTTCGACACCAATGGAACCAGGAGCAAAGCTATCGAAATTTGATGGGGGAGAGCGTGTCAAAGCAAACAAATTTCGAAGCTTGGTGGGAAGTCATCGATACCTCATATGCACAATGCCAGATCTTTCGCTGAGTGTTGGAATTGTGAGTCGCTTCATGAAAGAACCAATTTTTGCACACTGGAAAGCTCTGAAGAGAATCCTTCGATATGTCCAAGGAACTGCGTCACTTGGAATGTTTTACTCAAAAGTAGAAGAATATAAGTTGACTGGCTACTCTGACAGCGATTGATGTGGTGACATAGATGATCGAAAAAGCACTTCAGGATATGTGTTCTTCATGAGAAACACTGCATTCACCTGGTTGTCAAGGAAGAAACCCATAGTAACTCTTTCGACATGTGAAGCAGAGTATGCGGTAACATCTTGGTGTGTATGCCATGCAATATGGCTGAGAAGATTGCTGAGCAGGATGGAGTCGAAACAGGAAGATGCAACAATAATTCAAGTCGACAATAAATCTGCAATCGAACTGGCGAAGAATCCAGTCAACCATGAAAGAAGTAAACACATTAATATTCGATTCCATTTTATTCGAGAACATGTGAAGGATGGAAGCATCGAACTGAAGCATGTTGCAAGCAAGGATCAAGCAGCATGCATTCTTACAAAACCATTATCGAAGGAGTTATTCGACAGAGGCAAGAAAATGTTAGGCATGATGGATCGAAGAAATATTTGAATTTATGGGGGAGTTTTGTTGGTTAAATTCAAATCTATATTGGATAGTGAAAAAGACAGATTCTCTTTGGGCAGTGGGAAGTTTATTCCTTAGGGACCTAGTAATAGTTAATGCTGTAACTTTTAATATTCTATCTTGTGATCTCTATATAAATCACTTTGTATTCATATTAAAAGTTAGTTGAATATTTTATAAAGAAAGCAAGTTTAAGTCCACTTTCTTTTTCTCCTCAAAACTAACCAAACTAAAGAAATAAAAATACACGAGAAAAGAACTACAATTCCATAAAGCAGACAAGTTATCGGAAGAAAAACTCTAGAAAAACCGCCCTCAAAGAACTGCATCTCCGTGAAGGAACAAGCTAAATATCAAGCCAACTCCACCATTAACACCGAACTAAAGGCCGCTAGAGAAGAAAGAAGAAACACACACTCTCAACTTGGTTAATCTCTCAATCTGCTATTGATTAATCTGAAGGAGAGAATTCTAAAGCCATTATGTCAAGGTGCAAGAGTAATCCATTGTCCAACCTAAAAAGCATTTCCACGCCAAAAAATATACTTCTTTCTTCCACTTTATTCACAGTTGTTGAAGTATAAGAAAATACAACCTCATCATAGGATCTCTAAATGGTTCATACCACAATATACCAAATTATTACAAATCCTTATCTATACTTTGCTCTACCACCTAGAGAAAGAAAACTTTCAAAGAGAAGTATACAATCCCTAAGGAAGAAGTGTCTTCCATCTCAACCAGTTAAAAATCTTACACTAGACACTAAAAACTAAGTCTTAAATGACAAGCAATTGAGAAGCGTACTCGGAGGAAACACCACAAAGTGGACACAAGAAAATACTCGGGTCCGCAATCACATTCCTCTTGAAAAGATTCTCTTTATTGAGAAACCTATCCAAGAGAAGCTGCCAAGAAAAAAAATCACCTTAAAAGGTTTCCTGCTAATCAAATGAGGGTGTGACAACTAACTTATGGAGGATGGGTGACTAACTATAGCACTGTTGTGTCCGCTATTTGACAATACAATTCTACTAAATCGTCTAACTCGGAACAATAGCGTTTGTTGATATTCTACTATTCTTTATCTCTATAGTCACTATTTAACAACACTGTTTTGATAATGTCAATAACAAAAGATGTTCATTTAAGTGATTATGTAATTTCACAAAATGACTTATGAATGCAAATTCCTTTTCTGCAATTTATTACATATATGGCTACTAGTTAATTGATCTGGCCTGATCAGACTTGGACCGTCACGGCTGGCTCCGAGCTGAAAGTTTTGAACGAGGTGGGGGGGGGGGGTACCTACAAGACACTCTGATGCTGAAGTAAGTAGAAGCACGAGCAGGCAATAGTAAGTATGGGTAGAATGATGAATACCTGACCCTCTGGAAACAGAGGGTATTTATAGCCCCCAACGCTGGGCCAAGGTCCCTTCATTGGGCCGGGCAGGTTTGGCCCAATGGAGGAACTGCCAGGTTCTACGTGCGTAGTGGGGACCCGCACGTGGTCCCCTTCCTGGAAGTTCTGCGTGAAGTGCGGGCGTACGGAGACGCGGTCTTTTCGGGATCTCGTTGGGAGTGCAGTGGACTGAGTCTGCCCTAGTTGGGATGCTCGAGGTGATGTCGAGCTGGGCAGCAAGATGTCGAGCTGGAGATGTAGAGGTCGAGCAAGTAACCTCAGGGAGCACGTCGGGCACGACTGTGACCCTTTGGTCGGCGTGGTCCTCAGCAAGTCCAATGGGATTGGGCCTTAGCAATGCTATTGGGCCTGTCGGGCCCAGTCCAGAACAGGAGCCCCCCAAGTCGTGGTTCCTTTGTTAGGAGCCATGGCTTGATCTCAGGTCGTTTCCACTTCGGGGTCTCGCGCCCGGGTCAGAGATGCAGGTCCTCGAGGGCCTCTCCGTGTCGTGCTCGGAGACAAATCTTTTGCGGTGGATGCTCGGAGGATCCTCATCGGCGCGTGTCTGTCGAGCACACGAGGTATCTTTCGGGAACTGTGCCGCCACCCTATGATGATAGGGTCATCATTGCGTTGAGAGCAGTGCGTCGAGGAGAGAAACTCCGTGGTTGCCCGAGGTGACGTTTGGTATTCCACGTCACCACTATAAATAGGATCCTTGGGCCCCATAACTCGTTTCTACTCTTTGCGCTCCTACTGCTGCTGTTCTTCCAGATTTTTCATAGCTGCGATCTCCGTTACAGATTCTTTTCCTCCGTAGCCGAATCCACTTCTTGATTCAAGTAAGTGACTTATCTTCTTTATTTTCCTGTTATAATGCATGATTTTCAGCGTTGTAGACGTTTTTAGGGAATGTGCACATGGGACTAGCCCGGTAAACTCATGTTTAGCTCGACATATTCATGCTTAGGACCGGCTAACACATGCTCGTGGCCGGTAGATACATAGTTTTGGTAGTAATCTGCAGCGCTGCCCGGGGTCTTCATGATCCAGGGCGCCTGATTCATGATCGTGCCCGGTATGTTCATGGTTCTGGCCGTAGGTTGCATGATGTTGCTCGCCATGTTCATACCTTGGGTCGGCATGTTGGAGAGTGGTCGCGTTGTCGGTTTGCTCAGGCGGTTTGGAGAAGGGCCCATCGAGTTATCTGGACGTCGGGGATGCGACTGCTTTCTTGTTGCAAACTAACCTTTATGGTCGTGCATGGAACGACGTGGTTTGTCGTACACTACATCGGGTCCGCTACGTCGAGCGTATGGTTTCGTGCCCAATTGACTGGTTTCCCGTGCTCTGCAGGTAACCATGGCGGACGAGCCGTGCTCCTCTGGACGTCCCGAACATGAGGAACAAAGTGTCGATGAGGCGGTGAGCTTGATTGATACTGTCGACGACCCTTTATTGGATTGGGTGGGCGCCGAGCCCCGAGGAATCGCGTAGATATATAGCCGGCGTGACCGAAAGCCATATGGTGTCCTCGAGGCGGGCCACGGTCAGCCTGATTTCCAAAAGAATTTCGTTGTCACGCGTCCGACCTCCCGTGCCCGGATCTGCTCGGTGTACCCAGAGTATAGCTTCTCGATGTACGAGATTGCGTTCAAAGATCTTGGGCTGCATCTTCCCTTCAGTGACTTTCAGACTGGGGTCTTCGCCCATCTGGAGCTGGCCCCGTCGCAGCTGCACCCGAACTCGCTCGCCTTTATCCGGGCGTTTGAGCTGACATGTCGTTTTCTGAGGATTGGGGCGACCATACCGCTCTTCTTCAGAATTTTTCATCTACAGCGCCAGTCCCGGGAGGGAAACACAGCTGGGTCTCCTTAAAACAGTCGAGGAGACTATTCAAAATGTACATGGACTCCGTAAGGGGTTTTAAAGACAAGTGGTATGTCGTGAGGCCAGTTACCACGTCTGCTTTAGGATCCCTGTACGAGGAGGAGGCGCCCATAAGCGATGACGACGGGGAGGCGATCTTAGACAACGATGGGTATCCCGTGATGGCCCGCACAACCAAGTTCCCTGTGCATTGGATGTTCAGGCATTACGAGCATGGGACTGGATACTATCATACCGCTGCGGGCGACATGTGTTCGGAGGACGAGGAGGCGTACACCACTATTTGTCGGTTCGTCGACAGCTTCCACCCCGCCCGGTGGGCCACGAGGGAAGGGGAAGATGTCTTGGATGAAGAGGGTTATCCGACATTTGAGTGCCGGCCGATTGATACTAAGGCACTCGTGGAGTGTCAGATGTTCAGACAGGCTGCTTGTCTGCTAGGTCGTTTATTGCTTGAATTTCTTTGCTCGTCATTTATTTATGAACTTGCTCGACACTAACCCGTCTTTTATTTTGTGCAGGTTCGATGGCCGGTCGACGGGAAAGACTCTTGAAGCTGTCTTGCGACCAGAAGCGGGGTAGGAGGGTCGTGAAGGCTCCCCAGGCAACGAGGATGGGTCCGCCACATAGTCCGGGCGCTCCTCAGGTGGTGAGGGTGGATTCGTCGCCCAGCTCGGGGGCCGCGTCGGACGAGATCCCAGAGGTTCAAGAGGTCGATCCCAATGCCGACCTGATACAAAGAAAGAGGACCCGGGTGGAAAGCGGTCCGGCTGTCAGCGAGGACACCAGCGCCGTCAGGTCTTTCGGGTTCCCCCTTGCTTCAAAGAGGAGGGTTTCTTCGGGAGATTCCCTCTGTCGGTGGTTGCCGACGAGGCTGAGACTATCAAGAGGATGGGTAAGGAGGATCAGAAGAGGCACCTGGCCGCCAGGATGGCCGGGCTGGTGAAAATGGCCGAAATGGCCCTGGTGTTGTCCGAGGAAGGGGGGGATCCTGTCCGTATTGAAGAACTTGAGCAGGAGAAAGCGGCTCTCACCTCGAGCTCGCGGAAGTTAAGGACTGCCCTGGAATGCTCCGAGGAGATGTTCCACGAGCAGGCATCGCTGCTGGCCGCTGAGAGAGAGATGTTGGTCCCGGAGAAAGAAAATTCGGGGAAGTTAGCCGAGGAGGGAGAGCTTCTCCGCGCGGACAGGGATCGTCTGGAGACCGACATCGGGCGCCTGACCCAACAGATCGAGGACATGAAAGTCGCCATGCTTCCTGCCGAGGACGAGCCGGAGGACATAGCGGCTTTGAAGAGTCGATCGGAGCTGGTCGCCCATATCCGGCTACTGGAAGCAGATTGCGTTGGTGCTCTGGAGGAGGGGTTCGACTCTGCAGTCGGCCAGCTTTCCTTGTTAAACCCTGGTTTGGTCACTGAGGGGACGGGCCACATACATCAGATCGTGGATGGCGTGATCGTGCCCCCGCTCGACTCTCCAGTTGTTGACAATGATGGTTCCGGGGAAGCCTGATTGTAGGATAGCGGGCCTGCGTGCCTTTGATATTTGTATTTTTTGGGCCTGCGTGCCCGTCGGTTGTACTTTATGAACATCGCCGGCCTTCTTGGTCGGTTTATACTTGTTTGCCTTGTTGCCTTCGGGCATTTTTTTGAATGAATGCTGTTTTACATTTAATCATTTGCCCGTGCTTGAAATCTTATATATTTGCATAAAATTTAGCCTAAGTTATGGGCCCAAGGAGTGCTCGTAAGTGGCTGTGATTTAGCGGGCGAGTTTGCCCGCCTTTTGTTTGTATACGTGCCCGGCCTTCTTTCGCTGGCCAGAGTCACCTAAGTGTTGCACTCGAGGGGAGAGACTTCCCTTTGACCCTTTTAGATGGCCCGTCATTCTTGACGACTTGTCGGGCATATGGAGCGAAGTTGCTCAGTCGGGCGTGAAGCCCGGTAGGGACTATTCGCCCTTGGCGTGAACTGCCCATCGCGAGCTGGGTGTTATGCCTTACAGGTACTACGACGGTGGTGCTCGGTGTAGTTGTCCACGTCGGGCACTATCGGTCGGTCTCGTTTGTTGAGCGATGTTGTGCGATTTAGCCATATGCCGGGCTTGTACCTCAGCCTCTATACAAAGTCGGACGTTTTTCCTCGTCGACTGGGCGCGGGTGCCGATGGTCGAGGGTCCTAGGTGTTGGTAGTTTTTAACTATAGTACTGCTTTAGCTTAGCAGCGTTCCAGGGTCGTGGTAATGGCTCTCCGTCTAATTGCTTGAGATAGTACGCCCTGGTACCAGTGGTGCCGTGGACGCGATAAGGTCCTTCCCAATTCGCGGCCAACTTCCCTTCGCGGGAATCCTTCTGGTTCCTACGTAATACCAGGCTTCCGATTTCGAACTCGCGCTTGATGACCTTGTCGTTGTGGCGTAGAGCCACTCGTTATTTTAGGGTGGCTTCGCGCAGGGCTGCACCCGATCGGATTTCCTCGACTAGATCGAGTTCGTCCCTTAGCGCCTCGTCGTTCATTTCTTTGTCGAGGGGGTTCTCTGTTCGTCTGGAAGGTTCCATGATTTCAACTGGGATAACGGCCTCAGTGCCATACGTCAACCGAAATGGGGTCTCGCCCGTCGTTGAGTGGGGCGTGGTTCGGTATGCCCACAAGACACTATGGAGCTCCTCGACCCATCCCTTCTTGGCTTCGCCGAGTCGATGTTTGAGTCCTCGGAGGATGACTCTGTTCGCGGCTTCGGCTTGCCCGTTGGTCTGAGGGTGCTCGACCGACGTGAAATGTTGTTTTGTACCTAGTTTGGTGACGAAGTCTTGGAACCCGTGGTCGGTGAACTGGGTACCGTTGTCGGTCACCAGGGCCTGCGGAATTCCGAATCTGGCGAGGATGTTTCTTTTGTAGAAACGGAGGATATTGTGCGAGGTGATTTTTGCGAGGGCCTCGGCCTCGATCCACTTCGTGAAGTAATCCACGGCGACGATGAGGAATTTGTTCTGATAGGTTCCTTGCACGAAGGGCCTGAGGATGTCCATACCCCACCAGGCAAACGGCCACGGGGACGATAGTATGCTCAGCTCGTGCGGAGGGGCGAGGTGCATGTCCCCGTGTTTCTGGCACTTATCACATTTCTTGACGTGCTCCTTGGCATCCTGCTGCATCGTCGGCCAGTAGTATCCCGCTCAAAGGGCTTTCCTTGCTAAGGATTTACCGCCCATGTGTTGGGCGTTGATCCCTTCGTGTATCTCCCGCAGTACTTCGGGGACTGTGGACTCGTCGATGCATTTCAGGAGGGGGATGGAGAATCCTCTTCGGTACAGTTTCTGTTCGAGAACCACGTAGGAACATGCTCGTCGCTTGGTGACGGTAGCTTCGGCCTGGTTCGACGGGAGTTCGCCTTTTGTCAGGAAATTATAAACTGGGGTCATCCAGGACGTCGCATCCCCGATGGCATGGATCTCGACTGTAGTCGAGGATCGTTTGATACTTGGACGCGCTAGAGATTCCTGGATGACGAATTTGTTCCCGCCCTTCTTTCGTGTGCTCGCGAGTTTGGACAATATGTCCGCCCTCGTGTTTTGCTCGCGGGGAACATGTGAAATTTCTGCTCGTACGAACTTTTTCATGTATTTTTTGACTAAGTTCAAATACTCGATGAGGTTGTCGTTTTTGGCCTGGTAGCTCCCCTGTACTTGAGAGGCGACGAGCTGGGAGTCGGTGTAGATCTGTACCTCGCGGGCTCCCAGGTCCTCGGCCAGTCTCAGTCCTGCGAGCAGGGCTTCGTATTCTGCCTGGTTGTTTGACGTCGGGAAGGAGAGAGCTAAGGAGTGCTCGATTACTACGCCTTCTTCGTTTTCCAGGAGGATTCCTGTGCCGCTTCCGGACGAGCTGGATGCTCCATCGACGAAGATGGTCCACTTGCGTTCTTTCCCCGGGGAAGGGTCGTGAGCGGTCATTTCCGCGACAAAGTCGGCCAAGGCCTGTGCTTTCAGGGCTTTCCTGCTTTCGTACTGAATTTCAAATTCGGAGAGTTCCAAGGACCACTTTAGCATTCTGCCCGCCATATCTGGCCGACCCAGGAGTTGCCTCACCGGTTGGTCGGTTCGCACGATGATGGTGTGGGCCAGAAAGTAGTGTCTGAGCCTCCTCGCAGCATTGACAAGGGCCAGAGCAACCTTTTCTATCTGCTGGTATCTGCTTTCGGGCCCCTGTAAGGCCTTGCTCGTGAAGTAGACAGGTTTCTGCCCGTCGGGGGTCTCGCGGACAAGGGCTGCGCTGATGGCTTCGTTTGAAACGGCCAAGTACAAGTACAGCGGTTCCCCGTCGTCTGGTCGAGATAGCACGGGCGGCTGAGACATACTTTGCTTTAGGTGGCGTAGTGCCTGCTCGCATTCCTCATTCCATTCGAAGGCTGCTTCCTTTCGAAGGAGTTTGAAGAAGGGGAGGGCGTGCTGAGCGGATTTCGCGACGAAGCGGGACAGCGACGTGAGCATGCCGTTCATGATTTGTATCGACTTCTTCGACGTCGGTGTTGGGAGGTCGGAGAATGCCCGGCATTTATCGGGGTTGGCTTCGATTCCCCGTTCTGTTAGATAGAATCCAAGGAATTTTCCTGCCTTAACCCCGAACGTGCATTTCTCGGGATTGAACCTCATTTTACACTGTCTTGCTTGGGCAAAGACTGT
Organism: Vicia faba; assembly: GCA_948472305.1. Lineage (NCBI taxonomy): Eukaryota > Viridiplantae > Streptophyta > Magnoliopsida > Fabales > Fabaceae > Vicia > Vicia faba. The sequence goes on along the minus strand of OX451740.1, from coordinate 309,527,351 downwards.
CTTGAGATGAGCTGCGTGGTCGGTGTCCGCTCGGGACTTGACGATCATGTTGTCCATATATACCTCGAGCATGTCGCCTATCTGTTTGTTGAAAACTCTGTTCATCATGCACTGGTAAGTTGCTCCGGCATTTTTCAGTCCGAAGGGCATTACGTTGTAGTAATAGTTGCCCGAGCTGGTCATGAATGCCGTGCAGTGTTTGTCGCCCAGGGCCATTGGGATTTGGTTATAACCCGAATAGACGTCCATGAACGACAAGGTTTTGTAGCCGGCCGAGTTGTCGACCAGCATATCTATGTTAGGCAAGGGAAAAGCATCTTTCGGGCAAAACCCGGTTGAGATCAGTATAATCAACGCACATTCTCCATTTTCCATTATTCTTTTTCACGAGTACAACATTTGACAGCCAGGTGGAATACCGGGCTTCAGAAATAAAATTTGCCTCTAGGAGGTCTTTTACAGCTTTTTCAGCAGCCTCCGTTTTTTTTGGAGACTGCTTACGCCTACGTTGTACTACGGCCTTAGCGGCTGGATCAATGGCGAGGTGGTGACAGGCGACCTCAGGGTCGAGTCCGGGCATCTCCGCAGCGCTCCAGGCGAACAGATCAGCATTCTCGCGCAGACAGGCCTTGATTTGCTTCCTGGCCAAGTCGGGGAGGTCTTTGCCAATCTTCACTCCCTTGGTCGGGTCTGTGCCGAGGGGAACGAGTTCAAAATCCCCGTTCGGTATTGGTCGGAGTGGGATTTGCTCGCTGCTGGATGGCTCGTCCTGATCGAAGCGGGTGTCCAGGGCTATGGAGTCGACCTTTGGTGGAGCTTTCTAGACTTCTTCCTCGGGGGATGCTTTCCTGTCGGGCTCCTGTTTTGTCCTTTTGGTGGGTCTGGTCCCTATGTCGACGGTATCACGTCCCTTAGAAGCGGCGTTGAAGCACCTGCGGGCAGCGGCTAGGTCTCCTTGGATGGTGGCTACCCGTGCCCTCCTAGTGTAGAACTTCATCTTCAGATGGACGGTCGAGGGCACCGCTGTTAGCTCTGCCAGTGTCGGTCTCCCCAAGATGCAATTGTACAGAGACGGGCAGTCATGACGAGGAAACGGACTTTAACTTGTCTCGTAGCCGTTCCTTCGCCGAACGTAACCAGGAGCTCGACATAACCCCAAGGTTTGGAAGTCGAGTCGTTGAAGCCTTGTAGATCCGACCCCATATACAGAGAGAGATGTGAGTCGTCCAGCTGTAGGGTTCGGAACATTTGGCTATACATCACGTCGACGGAACTCCCTTCGTCGACCAGGATGCGATGCACATCAAAATTGGCCGTTCTCGCCCTTATCAGTAAAGGGATGACCGCGTTCGGGGCTCCGTCGGGGAGCTCTTCTAGGTAGAAGGTGATGGGCTCTGACCTGCCCTTTACCCTTTCGAACGTTACTGTTTGCGGGGGAGCCGCGTCGACCAGCTCGTCCAACTTCCTCTTAGCTGAATTGATGGCGAGGTCGTTGAACCCGCCCCCATTAATGACCATGGCGGAGGGAAAGTATTCCCACCGGCTGTGCGTTGTCAGCGGTTCCTGCAGGTGCTCGGGAATGTCGAAGTCCTCGGGCCTGGTTACTGAGAAGTCGGTATGGATAGGCACCGACTCGTCTGATGGTCGGGCGTCTTCTTCCGGCTCCTTGGCTTCATGGGCGTCACGACGAGGAGCGTTGTTTCGCCTGTACTGCGCGAGCCTCCCTCCCTTGATGAGGGTTTCAATGGCGTCCTTGAGGTGGACGCAGTCCTCTATCAGATGACCATGACTCATATGGTATTGACAATATTTATTTTTGTCCGCCCCTGGCTTGGCGGGAGCAGGTCGGGGACGCTTGACGCTGCCGTCCTTGAAGTCTGTACTGGCACACTCCGCCAGAATACGCTCGCGGGAAGCTGTGAGCGGAGTGTACTCGGTGAAACGGCCCGAGGGGCCCCTTTGTTCCCGGACTTCCCGGGGTCGGTCTTCTTTCCTTTTCTCCCCGGTTCGTCGGGGAGGAGCCTCTTGGCATGAGCTGCTGCTGTTATTGGGACCCCGAGCTCTGGAGTCTCGGGCCCTGTTGGCAGCTTCCCTCTCCTCGTAATCCATGTATGCTCGAGCTTTATCGAGGAGGGCGTCGAAAGACCTTGGCGACTCGATTCCCACGGCTTTTCTGAATTCTGTGCCGGGGAGGAGCCCCCTCTCCAGCAGATATCTCTTCATGTGGTCCGTGCAGGGGACCTGTATCGCTTCTCGGTTGAAGCGGCTGATGAACTCCCTCAAGGTCTCATCCTGTCTTTGGATGATGGCCTCGAGCGCCGCCTCAGTCTTTGGATGGCGTCGAGAAGCGGTGAAGGAACTGATGAACTGGTTCTTCAGGTTCCGCCACGAGGTGATTGAGCCCGGGGCGAGCCCTTTGTACCAGTCCATGGCCGCCTTCCTGAGAGTCGTGGGGAAAAGACGGCACTTGATGGGCCCCCCGACATTATGATAATGGAGCATGGCCTTGAACCTGTCAATGTGGTCGACCGGGTCCGCAACTCCGTCATACTCCTTCAGATGTGGGGGCTTCTCCATGCCCAGGGGGATGGGTGCATCCATGATGGCCTGCGACAGGGGACCGCGGGGGTCGTCCTCGTCGCTCCTCTCCGGAGACAGAGATGGGGACCTGTAATATTGTCTGGCACGGTGGTCGTGCTGAGCCTCCCTCGAGCGTGATGCTCGTTGGTTGAATGTTACACGGCCGTCTCCGGCGTGTCTATTGTCGTGCCTCGCCGGGTCGCGACTGGGTTCTCCGACGGGGATGACGGGATCTCTCTCCAAATAGGGTCGCCTCTGCTTTGGCCGGGGAGAAGGGCTTCTGGAGTTTTCCCTGTAGTGTCTCCGCGGGGGAGAAGGGTGTCGGGCTTCAGTCACCCGAGGAGGGGGAGTATGTGGTCTCCGATGCCTCCTCGAGGGTCTTCACTCGTCTTCAAGCGCCTTTAATCTCTCTCCTTGGGCGAAGATGAGATAGTTCGTTTGGTTAATTGCTGCGAACATCGCTTGTGTGGTGGCATCCGCCCCGGAGGGGACGAGGACTTCCTGAAACCGGACGGCTCTGTAGTGGGCGAGGGCCGCCGGGTCGTCCTCGTGTGGTGGTGGGAGCGAGGAGGATGATGCTGTGGCTCCGTCCCTGTACGAGGAAGTTTCGAGGACGGTTGTTGCAGGAGCGGTGTTATGGCTGGGATTGCCGGTGTTGTCGAGATGTCCGTTTTTGTCCGTCGTGTCGTTATTGGTGTCGGTGACACGGACGTTCTGCTCATCGCGAGCTGGATCAGCCATGACAGGTAGTTGAATTTTGAGCTTTGGTCTTTTGAGTTGTTTGTAAGACGGGGAAGCTAGATTCCCACAGACGGCGCCACTGATCTGGCCTGATCAGACTTGGACCGTCACGGCTGGCTCCGAGCTGAAAGTTTTGAACGAGGTGGGGGGGGGGGGGGGGGTACCTGCAAGACACTCCGATGCTGAAGTAAGTAGAAGCACGAGCAGGCAATAGTAAGTATGGGTAGAATGATGAATACCTGACTCTCTGGAAACAGAGGGCATTTATAGCCCCCAGCGCTGGGCCAAGGTCCCTTCATTGGGCCGGGCAGATTTGGCCCAATGGAGGAACTGCCAGGTTCTACGTGCGTAGTGAGGACCCGCACGTGGTCCCCTCCCTGGATGTTCTGCGTGAAGTGCGGGCGGACGGAGACGCGGTCTTTTCGGGATCTCGTTGGGAGTGCAGTGGACTGAGTCTGCCCTAGTTGGGATGCTCGAGGTGATGTCGAGCTGGGCAGCAGGATGTCGAGCTGGAGATGTAGAGGTCGAGCAAGTAACCTCAGGGAGCACGTCGGGCACGACTGTGATCCTTTGGTCGGCGTGGTCCTCAGCAAGTCCAATGGAATTGGGCCTTAGCAATGCTATTGGGCCTGTCGGGCCCAGTCCAAAACATTAATGTTAAATATTAATTGAATATATATTGGTGCATTATTCTATGAAAGTATGATAATTCTTTTGAATAGATTTGTTGAGCTTTCTATGATGTTTGGGAGGCTTTATGTGTTTTACAAATTTCATTACCAGGTGGCCACTAACACATTAGAGAGAGCTGCTGTGTGTTTGATTTATACTTTTATTTATGTTGGGTGATTCAAGTGGTGAATGACAATGTTTATATTTGTATATAAATTCCGTAACACACATGAATTAGTAATTGTATATATTTACATGTTCATGCACCGGCAAAATATAATAGAGTAAAAAGTTTTTCTCTGTAAATTAAACTTCTCATTTTACTTTTAGTCATTCTTGATATCTGAAAAAATTATAAAATGGTGAATTTAAAGACCTTTGGCACCAACACTTGCTCTTTTAGAATCTAGGATTACAATAACATAATCTTCCATATATTCATGGTCAATTTTGGATATTAGAGCTTCTCGGATACTGGTGTGTATAACATGTTACCTATTACGTCTTAGATTGGTTTATAAAGGATAGTAATGAGAAATTGTCCAAATTGAGTTTCGGAATGAACAAAGCATCCTAAATAACCAAGTGTGGGATTAAGGCCGTTTGAATAATAAGTTTTTCAATTTTTTTTTGAATATTTAGGTATTAAATTTTTTTTTGCAAATAACTATGTTTCAGATGGTTCTCCAAAGGAGGAGTCATCTCACTTGGCGCTTCCACCAAGCTTTTTGCCCTAGGCGCCATCTCACTTGGCGCCTCCTCTCTCTTTTAGCCAAGTGAGATGGCGCATGCACTTTAAAAGTGAGAGGAGGCGCCATCTCACTTGGCTCCTAGAAAAAAATTCTGTTTTTATAAATAATTCGTTAGTTTCTCCGTCATTTCTCACATTTTCTCGCATTGTTTTCTTATTTTTTACTCTGTTATTTGCGTCATGACATCGCCCATGATTTTTACCAGAGATGGTTACGTTATCTTCTCCGCCACAAAACCTGCGATGAAAATGAAATTTTGGCACATTCACTCCATGGAGCGTCTGAAGCGGGAGTTGCTGCGATGGCTAGATGGAGACATCGTGGAGGGGGGAAAATTCGAAGGATCCAGCGAAGACGAACAGCAACCTCACATGCGACAGGAAGACTTAATGTTTGGTTGGAGGAAGTAAAAACAGACAGCGACTTAATATTGATGATGCATGGGTCAGATGATATTGTTTTAACAGTTGTAATTTTGTAGACGGAATATCGTGTTTTTTTTTCTTGTACGCGCAATGTTTATTGTAGCAAATACTCTTAACGAAAAACCCTAATGTTTACAACATAATTAAGGAAAGATTTTATGTAATACAATTTTTATGTGGTCGAGGCAACCGCCCGATTCAGACAATTTTTGCGATTGTGTCCGACCTGACGGTATAAACCACACTTTCTTTCCAGCTTGTTAAGGGAGTCCATTTCAGTTGTGATGCGCTTACTTTTGGGACGACCATTTTTGTTCCTTCGCATTTGGTCATTGTGCCATACTATTTTGCCGTCATATGCAGGCCAATAATCTGGTTTTGCTACCAAAGGGAAGTTGTTGTTGTAAACATTGAGCAATGTTTCAGATTTGTAAATGTGTGACAGAAGTTGTAGCACATCTTGATGGGTATAAGCACACACAACAATGACATGAGAGCAAGGCATACGAAAGGCTTGTAACTTGCCACAATCGCACCAACGAGAAGGTAGTACAACCCTATATTCTTGTCTTGGCAGGCCCTCGTTGTGGTCGATTGTCTCTTTCACAATGAAGTTGTGGTTGTGTCGGTCAAACCGTATAACCATATGGGTGTTGGCTTTGGCACTTTCTGCCTTAATGTACTTCATGCAGCTTTCACTCCATAGTTGTCCAGATTGCAACACCGCATTCCACATTTCACCTCTTTTGGCAAACAACGAAGCCATCCTAAAATACGTAGATTTTACCAAAGCAGTGACCGGGAGGTTTCGTATGCCTTTGAATACCCCATTCATCGATTCAATTAGATTTATTGTCATGTGCCCCCATCTTTGGCCATTGTCTATGACCTAGTCCATTTTTCTACCGGAATATTGTCGATCCACCTACCGGCTTCTGAATTTGACAAACGGATCTTATTGCGGTAATATTTGAATGTGGGTTGTGTCAATGCATATCCCGCATTCATAACCGCTTTCCTTAGTGTTTTGTCCTTGATCTCCCTCGTGAAATTTTGGACGATATGTCTAACGCAATAGACATGCGTCGAAGGAGGGTCATGCCAACCATTTGCAGGATTATTATATGCACTTTCAATGGATGCATGTCTATCCGAGATCAAACAGAGATCTGATTGAGGAGCCACGTGTGTTCGTAGGTTTTTCAGAAAAAAGCTCCAAGCACCACCGGTCTCCCCCTCGACTAGGGCAAAGGCAATTGGGAAAATGTTGTTGTTGCCATCTTGTGCAACTGCCATCAGTAGCGTGCCTTTGTATTTCCCATACAACCAAGTTTGAGAATGTGCATTTGTTTTGGTACTAGAAGACTCTATCTCTTCAGCAGGACTGCATTGGCACTTCCCCAGAGAAGTCATATTTCTTTCCCCAACATCCTTCTTATAACAGCTAGTGGCATGTCTCTTTATTTGAGAAATCTGTACTTCCCCAGTAAGTCTGTTAGTTCTAAGAGAAGATTCATTTTTGTTACTCCAATGAATGGTAGTCTCGTCATTATGGGAGATAGTTCATTGTTGAGATTTGTTACTCTGATGAATGGTAGTCTCGTCATTATGAAAGATAGTTCGTCGTTGAGATTTGTTACTCCGATGAATGGTAGTCTCGTCATTATGGGAGATAGTTCGTTGTTGAGATTTATTACTCCGATGAATGGTAGTCTAGTCATTATGGGAGATAGTTCATTATTGATATTTGTTACTCCGATGAGTGGTAGTCTTGTTATTATGGGTGATAGTTCATTGTTGAGATTTGTTACTCCGATGAATGGTAGTCTCGTCATTATGGGAGATAGTTTGTCGTTGAGATTTGTTACTCCGATGAATGGTAGTCTCGTCATTATGGGAGATAGTTTGTTGTTGAGATTTGTTACTTCGATGAATGGTAGTCTCGTCATTATGGGAGATAGCTTGTTGTTGAGATTTTTTACTCCGATGAATGGTAGTCTCGTTATTATGGGAGATAGTTTATTGTTGATATTTGTTACTCCGATGAATGGTAGTCTCATCATTATGGGAAATAGTTCGTTGTTGAGATTTGTTACTCTGATGAATGGTAGTCTCGTCATTATGGGAGATAGTTCATTATTGATATTTGTTACTCCGATGAATGGTAGTCTCGTCATTATGGGAGATAGTTCGTTATTGAGATTTATTACTCTGATGAATGGTAGTCTCGTCATTATGGGAGATAGTTCATTGTTGAGATTTGTTACTCCGCTGAATGGTAGTCTCGTCATTTTGGGAGATAGTTCGTTGTTGATATTTGTTACTCCAATGAATGGTAGTCTCGTCATTATGGGAGATAGTTCGTTGTTGAGATTTGTTACTCCGATAAATGGTAGTCTCATCATTATAGGAAATATTTCGTTGTTGATATTTGTTGCTCCGATGAATGGTAGTCTCGTCATTATGGGAGATAGTTTGTTGTTGAGATTTGATACTCCGATGAATGCTAGTATCGTCATTATGGGAGATAGTTCGTCATTGAGATTCACCTTGCTCTAAAGAAGTTCATGTATTTCTAGTCATAAGTACTGATGCTAATCGCTTGTTGCCTACCCTAATATCGATATTCACCAGTATTACTTACCATTTCTATTCCCTGTGAGTCGACGTTACTTTTTTCTATCTTCTTTGTGAGTGGGTAGTTCGCAGTTATCTGTCGATCTTTGTCATCCATTACTTTTTCCTAAATATTTTAATTCATGATGCCTTATATCTTCCTTGGGCCTTACTCCAATAGAGTTGAGTCTTTTATTCACCAGTGATTTATTTTCCTGGTCAAACTTTATTTTGATCCTTTATTTTATTTTCTGCTTCCCCGCTGGTGTCCTGTGTCACCTTTGGATTTGTTTATTTGCATTCACAATCATATGCATTTCATGGCATCTTAGGGTAAAAAATAGGGCTTGTTTTATATTTAAGTATCTTCAATAGCGTCAACACGAAGATTTTAAACTTCATATCTCCGGATAGAAGACACTTAAGTAAGGGCAACTGTTATACCCCAATTTTTTCCCTAAGATCCCTCTATCATCTCATATCAACCCAATCATATAAATATTACACACTAGAGTTTGGTGCTTCTCCCTATCTCTAGGTTTGCTCATAAGGGATCACCAAGCACTTTGATTTGTATAATGTGATCATACATGTCTTGTGTTGATTAACTTCTAACTAACAAATATAATGAAAGTTTTCTCTATAAATGATGATACTATAGGTGAAGACATACCACATTTCATCAAGTTGATTCATAGGTTCATGAGTTTATTTTCATGCCTTCTTCAACAAAGCTTCATTAAAACCTAAGCTTCATCATTGAGAGTGCTTTAAATTAATTTCATGACAAGGTCTACTATGATTCATAAAGCTTCAATTTGTTAAAGTAGGTCAAAAGATGCAAGAATTGATTGAAGAAGTTTGACTTAATTGGACAAGTTCTTGATTCCTTGATCACAAGTGTATAACTCCATAAATTCTCAACATTTGGAAGTGGTTATTGTTTCTATAGGTTCTAATTATCATCCACAACAATTTCTCTTCACATAGAAAAAGTATTTGTACAAGAAAGATTGTCAAAATTGAAAGGGGTTCCTGAGTCATTTTAATGCTCTAGGAGTTAGGGTTTTGGGCTTCTAAGGGCTATATCTTGCCCATATTTTGAGATTTTTGAGTGATTCCAAAGATATGCTTCTCTTTAAAGGGTTATCAACAAATAACTTCAAATATTTCAAACAAATTTTCTATGGAAGATCACTAATGGTTGAGAAAGATTACAAGTCCTCTAGATAGGCCATCAAATTTCCTTATGTGACTTCAAAGGATCATAACTTGGTCAAATTTTACCATATTGAGCTCATTCTTTTTTCACAATGGTCTTAAGGATGTTAAATTTAACTCTCTTTTTGGTGATAAGCTTGTAAATGATTGCAAGAGGCTTTTTGAGTTCAAAAGATTATAGGTCACCTCATGGATTTTCATTAAATTCAAAAGATCATAACTTGTTCAATATTTGTAATTTTTTAGTGATATAAGTTTCATAATACTATTTAGGGATTCCACTTAAATCTAGTATTGATGATCAAAGATTAATTTTGAAGGATACCTTGTTTGGAATCAAAACATTATAGGTCATTTTTGAAGAAAAAACTTAGAATTTTTCTAAGTATTAAAGTCAGCACAACTTCTAGCTCAAGCATCCAAATGATCTCTTTCTTGGCACATTATAAAGAATGTTACCTTATATTCTCAATGCATCAAGAATCAAATCCTAAGGTTCTCTAAATCATTCACACCATGAGTTCAAAGTCAGCTACTTGAAATTAATTTTTTCTTCCAAGTCAGAATTTGAAATCCATAATCCAGCTTCTAAACACCAAATTAGCGCGCATTTTTGATTTAAACATGTTTAAAAAAGTTACCAAAGTTTAATTAAGGATCAAAATGCAGGAATTGGCTGAGTTTTAATGCACACGGAGTCACACATTTTCCACTTTCAGGCTCCATCCAATTTCCCTCTGAACTTCAATTTTCCTCTCAATTCTTTGCACCATTCACTTCCCTATAAATAGAGGACCTCACTCCTCTCACTTTCTCAAGCTTGGAAATCCAAAATAACCCTGCCAAACTCTCTACATAATTCACTTTGCCGAGTTTTCAAATTCATCTTTTCTCCACTTTTCAATCCAATTTCTTTGCTGATTCTTTATCCTTGAACTTCACTGAAGCTAACAGAAGAAGAACCAAGTCTTGAAGTGTCCTAAATTGTGCTAGCCAAGTCCAGTTTTAGACCAATTTTCTACTACTTCATTCAGGTAGAATTATATACCAAATTGAACCAAATAAATCTCTATTCTACTCTATTCATCCTTCTGATTCTCATACTTCTTACGATTTTCATATTCATTGAGAATTGAGAGAGATACTTGGAAATTTCATGCTCATAATTTTTTCAGCTTTTTTCCAAATCCAGCCTTGCTCAGCTTATATAAATTTGACGCGAGGGTACCATTAGAATTGTCTTGAAGAGACGAATCTAATGGTACAAGTATGGTTCTCTAATTTTACAGTTTGTGAAACTCCAATTTAGGGCTTCTGGAGGTTTAAGACGACTTACGTGTCGTGCTTCAGCCAATGATAGCATGACATGTGATTTTTTGAATCTTATCTAGTGCACTTGTCTTACCATATGCGCGTCTTAAGAATCCTTGGATCTGATTACTTTCATTAGTTAGACTCCATCTAACGCGACATATTTTAAGTTACTTTTAATTATTAAAAAATGATTTGGTGTGATTTTCAAAAAAACCATGATATGCACAGCGCACTAGATCCATTGGATCTGTTTACTAATACGTTTTGACTCTCATCCAATGGTCCATTTTTTTTTATTTCTAATTTTAATTTCTGATTTTTATATTTATTTGTTTTGAACTTCAAAAAATCATAGAAAATTCATTTTTGACTCAAAAATTATGAAAAAATTTACAAAAATATTTTTGAATATTCTTTATCTGATTTTTATTTTTTTATAATTTTATTTTCAGATTTGATATTTTTTTATGATTTTTTCGTTTTGTTTTGACTTGTTTTTAATTGTTTAAAAATACTTTTTGGTATTTTTAAATTCTAGAAAAATTCATCAAAAATCATTTTCTTTATTTCTGACCTTCTGGAATTTTTTCTAGAATTTTATTTTGAGTTTTACTTTTTTTAATCATTTTTCACTTACTTGAGTTATTTTAAATAATTTTAAAAAATACTTTTCTGTTTAAAAAAAAACAATTTTTTTGTATAAATACTTGAGATCATTTCTGACCTTTCTATGTTTTCTTCTAATTTTTATTTGATACTTTGAATGTAGTTTGTTATTTTCTCCTTTTATTTTCACTTAATAATAATGATTTAAAATCTTTTTTACATTCTATCTTGCCTATTAAATGCAATTTTATTTTGAATTTATTCTGGCTGATTTTGAACTATGCGACTTTTAATCATGGGCTTCAATAACATAATTGGATATTGGGTATTGAGTTTAACTCCATCAAAATGGATGAATGATTTTAAAGATAGTTCGATTAAAATCATGGGTTCAAATATTAACCCTCCCTCTTCATTTTATCCCTTTCTTACTTGTGCTACACATTGTTAGAGGATGATCTACATATCATTTCTCCAAACATACGGCACATAGATTGCTATTGACCAACCTTAAAATATGTGGGACTTTTATATAAGTCCACTTACGATTGCTTAACATAACGCTAAATTTTGTCCTAATTCGAGAAATGATCATTCGTGGCCCAAACTTATGTTTGCAAGCCCAAGTATGTTAATTTAAAAATTTGTGATCCAATAACCTTGGGGTTCATTGTTAGGAGGCTTTGGTCTTATCAATCCTCTAATGAACCATCATAAATTTTAGTCTAAGTGAATCATTTAAACATCGTTGATCATTTGTTGTTGCCTCGAGAACTTATAATGAATGATATACTTGACAAAAAGCAAATGAAATTTGTTGTTGAGAAGCTTTGATTTTATCAATCTTCTAATGAGTTTTCATATGCAAGTTTCAAGATGGTCATTCAATTAACCTCTAATTCCTAATTCATTAACAATTGATTTTTATTATGTATTTTTACTTTATCCCCTTTAACTTATGCCTTTATTTTTATGCACCATTTACTTTAGCATTTACATTTGATTCTATTTTTCATCTTTGCTCGCTTGAGCATTTATCTTTGTGTCTTTTTTTAGTTTTTCTCACTTGAGCCTTTAGTTTTTTTTGAAGATACCTAATAACCAACTTAAACAATAAAAAACTTTAAGGTTACTTGGACTATTTGGTTACTATCCTTGGCATTATGGAGTTTTGGACCTCTTGGACTTAGGATTAAAAGCTTTGACTGCCTTTGGGACCTTGTGACTTCTGTTGATTGTGTCTGAAGTTCTTGGGGTTTACCGCAAGACATTGAGTTGATTTTCTTTGTGTGCAGGTTATCCTAATTATATGATTTATTTGCAATTGGGAATTCATATGTACAGTGTTGTTATTCTGCCCAATTTTTGTGAAGACTTAATGCATTTGAAGCTCGATATTCTTAAGAGGTTTAGTATCTTTGCTTGCTTGATTTCAATCCAAAGAGTGGGAATTCCATATTGACTTCATATGTCAAGTGTTGGCTTCTTGTTGGTTAGACGGTTATTTTCACTAGCTTTTACCTTATGCTTTAGGATAATCTCTTCATCTCCTCCCATCTTCTTTAATTTAAAAAAATCTTCTTCCTCATTTTCAAAACTATTCTTGTTTTCTAAACTTGAACCGCTTTCACAATAAACTTGGACTTAGGTCCATGCATTTTCAAAAATATTTTCTTAATCAAACTTTGATCAACTTAATCATACTTTGACATTTTTTGTGAGAAGACTAAAAATCAATCAACCTCATTCAAATCATTTTTCCATTTTGGCTTTTTACTTAAAATTTTTCTCAAAAGATTAGACTCTTGTCAATCCTTGTAGTGATGTGAGCTACTATACTTTTATGATATATAGTGAAGTGAGATATTTTCCACTTGGGTCTTGAGCGAGGCTTTGTTGATTTTAAAATCCCAGCTATATCCTCCACTTTGAGATGATGCAAATTCTCCTTTCTCATAATTTGTGGGTAGTAAGTATGTTCTTCCACTCGGATGTGACGATGATGTCTCGTCTCTTAAAATTAACCAACACATTTTTGTTTTAAATTTTTAAAGGTGAACTATGAGTACCCTGATCTCCTATTGCACAGAAGGTGGTACGTAGCCACTAAAGGTTCACAACCGTGGCGGGTGCAAAAAAAAAACTTATTTTCCCATCTCCACCATCTATTTTTTATACAACACTTATAGCCAAAATACACAAATTTTCAAAGAGGTTCCTGCAGAGTACCGTAGATGTTTAGGGTTCTAATACCTTCCCTTTGCATAACCAACCCTCGTACCTATATTCTCTCCCCCTCTTTTTTTGGGTTATTCTCTCTTTTCCCATTCCTCTAGAAACAATAAAGCGCGGTGGCAGTTTTTATTTGATCTCTGCGAGTTAAGTCAATCCAATGACTTAGTCTTAATATTTTACCGCTACACTAGTGAATATCCTCACTTCAAACCCCTTTAAATACTAATATATTAGGTTTGGAAACCATTGACCAACACTGCGAGATTCCTTGGAAAAAAGACAAGCTCTAGTCTAAGACCTCAACTTATCATTAAATCCAAATTTGACCAACATGTAATCTTAAAACTCTAAACTCAAAGAATTATAAGACTTATCAAAATCAACTTTAAAATACTTCCTATATTTCTTAACCAGTCAATCATTTCATTTGAAGCCACCACACCATCCACCAACACTATTTCCTTTAGAAAGGCATACTTATTCAGGGTAATAAGCTTATCCATAACCCCACCTAGTCAAAAAGCTAAAGCTTTAGCCATTAACTGAATAGAAAACCAACAAAAGAAATAGGTCAAAAACACTTAAATTAATAATAGATTTAAACTTAGGAGTTAAGGTGACAAAGTAAGAGGCAAAGCTACGAGGTAGCGAAGCGAACCAATGATACTGATCAAACTTAACACCAACATCTTCTCTAATCAGATTCCAAAACCCTTTTAGAAAGGAGAAGGAAAAGTAATTGGGGCCAGGACTCTTATTACTATCACACATTTAATTCATGAAGAGTAAATAAAGTGGCAGGCAAGGTTGTCCTTAACATATAGAGAGTGGAATACAATCCCGCCTAGACGAACCCAATCAAAATTTTGTTATTTGAAAATCTCTAAAAATAAATAAACACGTTTTTATTTATCTCACATGCATATTCCAACCAATTATTGGGGCTCCTCATCATGATGAATGCTTGGCACTTGTCAAGGTTGGCTTTGACGCCTTTCTGTGTTAGCATGAACCCAAGAAACTTCCCTTCTTGAACCCTGGAAGAAAATTTGGCGGAGTTTAGGCGCGTATCATACTTTCTGACGAGCTATAGAACATGCTCCAAATCTTCTACATGACTACGGTCCTCGATAGTTTTAACTATCATATCATCGATGTATACTTCCAGGTTTCACCTCACCTGGTGGGTGATGACAACATCCATAAGGGGCTGGTAGGTGGCACCAACTTTCTTAAGGCCGAAGGGCATTGGCATTGTAGTAGTAGTTGTCATGGTTTGACACAATTTTCCATACTAGAACCACGTTAGTTATCCATGTGGATACTTTTTTTTCTGTGATAAACCAGACGTCAGATATTTTTCCCACCTCTTTATCTAAGGCGACCCTCTTTTCCTAGCCAACTTTCTACTTCCTCAACACAATTCGTTTGACAGAAGGGTGGATGGCGAGGCGATGGTTCACCACTTTGGCATCTATTCATTGCATCTGAGTGATTATATATTGTAAATGTGTTAGGGTTTTCCTGTAAAGTTTGCGGATAATCACTCACACTCTAAATGTTAAGTTGAGAGTTGTCATAATGGCTTTGGGAAAAATGTTGTCAATGTCAATTGATTAGAACCTTATCCCAATAGATTGGGAGAGTTCAAAAATGTTCCATAAGAGATTAGGACATCATCTTAATGATATATAACGATTATATATATTTCCTTACCTTTTTTAACTTAGTAACCAATTAATTTGAGTGAAACCAATTGATTGGAACATGTTGGTAATCAATTAGACTAGTCATAAATGATCCTAAAGCTTTTCCTTTTTTGTGTCAACCTTTATCCTATAAATAGAGGTCCATTCTCACATATTTTTGTATCCAAATACACGAGAATATCATAAATATATCCTCTCACACTCTCTCTAAAATATTTCTTTTACTTTCTCTCACTAATGTTTAGTCGTAGCGTTGCTGAGAAAGTCGTCTTGCAAGTGCGAAAGTTGTATTTCTAGAATAATATACTTGTAAGTTCACCAAAGAAGTTTTATTTTTATCTTGATTGAAAAATTTATCTATTTAAGAATTGTTTATTTTTGGTTCAAAGCTTATCCTATAAAAAGCTTGGTTTCAGAGGATTTAGTAATTAACTTTCCTGGTTCAGTTAAACGACTCAGCCAAAGTAAATGTCTTCATAGGTTCGAGATAAACCCGAAACTAAAATCTTAAAGATTATTGGTTAGCACAGTATAAAATCACTTTACATTTCGAGATTAGCCGATGTTAAAAGCTCACCCAAATTTAAGACTAGACTATGATAAAATCTTAATTTAAAGATTGAAGACTAACCACTCAAATTTGTTGTGGAAAAGAGACCAACCGCTTTAATCCTTTGTTTACAAAAAGCAATATGATAGTTAAAAAATTTATATCCTATAAATATCCATCTAACTCTTCATTTGTTCCCACACTATCATAAATTTCAAAATACCATTTTTTTTAAACAAAATAAAATTATTTTAAAATTTACCTACAAATTTAATTGGTGGCCCTCCTATTTAACATTTCAATTATATTTTATTTTTATTCGGATTTTATTACGCAAATTTTGATAAAGAAATCATATCTTACGAAATGTCTAATAAATTTTAACAAAAAATGTATTTTTTAAGATAATTAGGGTTCATTTGTTTTAACTTTAAAATATAATTTTTTTTTATATATTATAAAATTAAATTACAAAATATTACAAATTTTTTTATATTTATTTTTTTTTTCAAATTGAATAAGTAATTTTGAAATCTTTTAACATAAATATATATTATTGAAGATCCAAATATAATTGAAATCACAAATTTTAAAAAAAAATATTTAAAAAATAATTTTTATGAAAAAATATTTGAAATAGTTTTAAAATTAAGTGATTTTTTTAAAATTTTGATATCCAAATAAAATTTTAAAAAAATGATGAAATAGTTAAAATAATATTTTAAAAATAACTATTTAAACAAAAAATTTATTTGAAAATCTTATGAAAATTTTTTTTATACAAAATTATATTACACTATAAAAATTATTTAACAAAAACAAAACAAAGTCGTCTTTATTTAAAAAATTCACAGAAAATCCCATTGAAAATTATTTTCAAAAGAATATCTGCTTGAAAATAAAAAATAATTAAAAAAAAAAAAATATAGATCTTACATAATATTGGACGAGTCCTATTAAATTTTCAAAAATATTTTAATAATATTTCTTTTACTAAATATAACTTTTATGAATTTTGCAAACGTTAACTTTTAATTGGTAGGAAATTTTTATTTTTTCAAACTTTATTCTTTATAAGCGGATTAAAATATCTCTAATCTTCTCTTATATTAGTCCTTACTTATTAAAAAAAAAAGGGTTGAATACATGATAATTTGGTAATAATTGGAAAAAAAGGATGGTATGATGAAAATTTCCAATTAATAATGTCAGGTTGGTCATTACTTTTAATCATACTTTATTCAATTATTTTTATATAAATAAATTGGTGGTGTAACCCATGACATCACTTCTTGACTCCACTGTCTTGATAATGAATGCATCGATACTTTTTCTTTTCCTTCAAGACACCTAATATTCAAAACTCTAAAAGACCACAAAACCTTAGGACTCACACCAAATTAAACTCATTTAGTACTTACTAAATTCATAGAGAATATTGAAGTGCTGCAATGGCTACAAACCAGGAAGATGTGAAACTTTTAGGGCCTCTTGGAAGCCCATTTGTGTGCAGAGTAAATATTGCTCTAAAACTAAAGGGAATTGAATGTGAATTTGTTGAAGAAGACTTGCGCAACAAGAGTGAGCTTCTTCTCAAGTATAATCCAGTTTATAAAAAGGTTCCAGTTTTTGTTCATAATGAAAATCCCATATCAGAATCCCTTGTTATTCTTGAATACATTGATCAGACTTGGAAACAAAATCCCATTTTATCTTCAGATCCTTACCAAAGATCCTTGGCTCGTTTCTGGTCAAAGTTCATAGATGACAAAGTAACTTCCTCTTTGATATTTTTTTAGCTTTTGTACTCTCTGTGATGGTTTTAAATAGTTCATTTCATAGAGTAGTTATAATTTAGATGCTTCAATTTGTGAACTGTTCAGATTGTGGCTGCTTCATTCAAATCTGCTTTTACAATTGATGAGAAAGAGCGTGAGAAGAATATTGAAGAATCATCTGAGGGACTTCAGGTTCTTGAGAATGAGTTGAGGGACAAGTTCTTTGGAGGAGAAGAGATTGGTTTTGTGGACATTGCTGCTGTGTTCATAGCTTTTTGGATCCCTTTGGTTCAAGATGTATCAGGGTTGCAATTGTTTACTGCTGAAAAGTTTCCAAAACTTTATAAATGGAGCAAAGAATTTGTCGACCATCCTGTGGTGAAGAAAAGTCTGCCTCCTAGAGAACCTCTTTTTGCCTTGTACAAAGGTCGCTATCAGAGCCTTTTTAATGCTTCAAAATAGATCATGCTATAGCCTATAGAGTAATGAAATTCAGAATTTCATGTACATGAGTTATTATTATAATTATAATCTGTCATTGAGTTTTTGTTGTTAGGATTTCATTTCAAAATAATGTTTTGTAATGTGAGATGAGATTTCCTTATGTGAAATCTAAGGATATTGTTGTGATTTTTTCATATTTGGATTTAAAGAAAAAGACATCTTTCTATCATATATTACTGTGGTCAAGAAACATGAAGTATCTACAACCTTACATTGATTCCGTTTTAAGGATTTTTTTAAAAGGCAAAATGATAATAATGAAAAAAGGCTAGATGATTAGGCAAGTGGCACAAGATGTACTAAAAGGTAAATTAACCAAACTAAAGAAATTAAAATACACGAGGAAAGAACTACAATTCCTTAAAGCAGATAAGCTATCAAAAGAAAAACTCTAGAAAAATCTTCCTCAAAAACTGTACTTCAATGAAGGAACAAGTTAAACATCAAGTAAGCTCCACCATCAACACCGAAATAAAGACTGCTAAGGAAGAAAGAAGAAACACACACTCGCAATTTGACCAATATGTCGACCGGTTATTGATTAATCTGAAGAATAGAGTTTTGAATCCACTGTCCAACCTAAAAAGCATTTCCCAAATCAAAAAATATATTTCTTTCTTCCACTTTATTCATAGTTATTGAAGTACAAGAAAACACAACCTCATTACAAGGACCTTCAAATAGTCCATATCACAATATCACAACATGTCAAATTATTACAAAATCTTCTCTATACTTTGCTTACTATCTAGAAAAAGAAATCTTTCAAAGAGTAGTATAGGATCTCTAAGAAAGAACTCACTACTACAAAAAACACATGTCACTTCAGACGCGAAATGTATTTAATATTGACTAAAGAAAGGAGATAACAAATGACGTCATAAAAAGTTGTCACTTATTACCTTACAGATTTAAAAATTGAGGGGGTAAAGTTATATGCACATGAACGTCTCTTAAGTTTTACGCGTATCACTAATGACAGATGATAATCATTAAATAGACGATAAAGATTTGATTAAGATCGATGAAAAGCTTAAAAAATGTGTAACATATACCTCAGATCAAATACAACACCGATGTGAATAAGCATTTTTTTCTATTACATTGCTTACACAAAATATTAAAATACATTATTTACAATAAATCTTTGGTGGAATCCAAATTTTGTTGCATACTTTCATGTTTCATATCCAAAAAACACTTCATAACGTATTCAATTTCTAATAAGTTATTTGTTCCCACCATGAGAACTTTTATTTTCTGCACTTGCAAGTCTTCCCAGAGAGTTCTGTTTCTCAAGTTCTTAAACATTTCTAGTTCAAAATTTTTCATGGAAAATCCACCAATAAGATTTTTGTAGTTGCCACTGATGAAATAGACAATGGTAAATATCTCCTCTAATTGGTGCAGCTACGTATAAATTAGTATTAAGATAAAATTTGTTTTAAGAGAATACTTATAGTAAAACCTGATTAATATATCCCTCACTTTTATAAAAAAAACTGAGGTAGATTATCTTCTTATTTTAACTATCACCTAGGTTAATACAAAATATCGAGATGAAAAACTTTTTTTTTTTTAAATTACATTGTTTACACAAAAAATTAAAATAAATTGTTTACAACAAATCTTTGCTCTTATTAATGAATATCTTCGTTGATATCCATCTTCAGATTAGTTAAGCTTCATTCTCTGTTTTTCAAAGGTAGAGCTCCCTTCTTTGCGTAATTTGAAGCAAAATTGATTTTCTACACTTGCAATCTATCAAATGAGTAAAAATACAACAACAACAACATAAACACAATTATGTGAGAGAGATTGCAAAGACAAAAAAAATGTTTTTTTTCTAGATATAAGAACATCGAAGATTTTGTCTATCTTGCGATTCATCCCAAAGAATGATGCATAGGAGTTTGAGGCGGCTTCATATAAGTAAGGATTATGGTAAAATCTGTTTAACCCGTGCTTTTATAATGAAATTTGATTATTGGATCCCTCGGTTATATCAAAAAACCGAAGGATTAGATCATTTAGTTTAAACTTATAAACAAATAAAAACATAAACTGTAAAATTTAGGATTCGAAGTGTGTCCTGATTTGTTTTCTCTTCGGTTTTATTAAAAAAAATGAGAATATGTTGTTTTTATTTTTATAAAAAAAATAAAATATGGCGTGCCTTGACATAATACCTTGAATTTTTTCTCGTTGAGGTGAAAGTTTTATCATGAAATATATTATTTATAGTAGTGATTGTCTTCCATCTCAACCAGATAAAAATCATATACTAGACACTACAAACTAAATCGCAAATGACAAACAATTCATAGGCTTACTCTGTAGAAACACCGCAAAGTGGACACAAGATAACACTCGGGTTCGCAATCACATTTCTCTTGAAAATATTTTCTTTAGATGAAAACCTATCTAAGAGAAGTTTCCAAGAAAAAACAATCACCTTAAAAAGTTCCCAGCTACCCGAATATTATATTTGCTATTTAATTATATTATTGTGATTAATATAATAATGAGAATTATTTATAATTTAAATAATTTAGTTATAATTATTTAGATTGAAGAATAATTGTTAAAATATTATATTAATGATTTAGTGAAATATAATATGTAGTAATATACAGAGAAATATAGTAATTTGCATGAGGCTTAGTGAGGATAATGAAGGAAGACCATATTAGGGTTCTAAGGGTTAAACTAGTAATAAGGAAAAAGTGAGGTGAATGACGATCATTCTTTAGGATCATATTTTGGAGAGAAGAGAAAGCAAAGAGGTGAGAAAGAGCTAGGGCAAGAATGCTCTATTGTTGAGGCTTAGGAACCGTCAATCCAAGGTAAGAGTGAGGTTCCAACTCTCTAAAAATTATGTATAATTATGATTATGTAGGGGTAATTTGTTTATCACTATTGGTAGAGGTTTATGATGGTTTTGGGGTTTTGTGATAATTTGATGACATGATGAATTAGTGGTGAAATTGATAAATTTAAAGTGAGTGATTTATATGATTTGATGCCTATAATACATGCACAGGGACGGTCGGCCGGCTCCCGAATATTATATTTGCTATTTAATTATATTATTGTGATTAATATAATAATGAGAATTATTTATAATTTAAATAATTTAGTTATAATTGTTTAGATTGGAGAATAATTGTTAAAATATTATATTAATGATTTAGTGAAATATAATATGTAGTAATATACAAAGAAATATAGTAATTTGCATGAGGCTTAGTGAGGATAATGAAGGAAGACCATATTAGGGGGTCTAAGGGTTAAACTAGTAATAAGGAAAAAGTGAGGTGAATGACGATCATTCTTTAGGATCGTATTTTGGAGAGAAGAGAAAGCAAAGAGGTGAGAAAGAGCTAGGGCAAGAATGCTCTATTGTTGAGGCTTAGGAACCGTCAATCCAAGGTAAGAGTGAGGTTCCAACTCTCTAAAAATTATGTATAATTATGATTATGTAGGGGTAATTTGTTTATCACTATTGGTAGAGGTTTATGATGATTTTGGGGTTTTGTGATAATTTGATGACATGATGAATTAGTGGTGAAATTGATAAATTTAAAGTGAGTGATTTATATGATTTGATGCCTATAATACATATAATGATGTGTTGTTGTGGTGGCATGATAAAATGTTGATTTTTGGTATATTGGGGACTGTTCTGGTGTAAAATCATATGCAATTTGGGGCTAAACTGACGCAGGAATCACAACAACAATGTTGATGCCAGGCACGCTTCGCCATGCGAGCCTTTTGCGTCACTGGGCGAGAGCATTTGCCCAAGCCTCGTCGGGCGAGGGAAATGGAATGAATTTAGTGCTATTGGAAAATTTATGGGATTGGTGGCCTCGCCTATGCTTCGTCGGAAGAGCCTCAGGCGACAAGCCCAGTTGTCAGGCGAGCAGACTGTAGCAGATTTAATTTGAAAATTTACAAATTTGTATCTTTTGACTCGGGTGTTCGTTTGATGCGCCGTTCGAATTTATAGAAAGATAAAAATATTTTCTATCAGATAAAAATTGTTTCGAACATAGTAGGTGATTAATTTTTGGAGACTTATACCTTCCGTGTGTAATTTTGTATGTTATGCTGAGATATGTGCATAGAATTATGGGTGATGATGTTGTATGATGTTGTTGGGACTGTATGATTGGTATGTTGCTTGTGTGGACATCTGGTGACCTTAATGGTGTGTCGCATTGATGGATGTAGATATCAATGTGTTGTGTTTTGTTGCATGGTTGTGTCGCATGCATTTCATGTTGTGGACTTTAGTCTTGTTGTTGGCTTGGATCTTAGATGGCGTGGATCGGGAGCGATATGAACCTCATTGTTCATGATGTTGGTTGGCTCTCATCCTAGATGGTATGGATCTAGAGCAAGGTGAACCAAATTGTTCACAATGTTGGTGGCTCTGGTCCTAGAAGGCGTGGATTCGGGAGCGATATTGGTACCACATGCATTGAGTATATGAGTCAGTCTCATTGCATTGCATTATTCTTAACATGAAGTTTGAGTTATGTGATTAGTGTATATGCTACATGGTGATTGTTGATATGTGTGATGAATTATGCATGGTTATGTAGTATTATATAATAAGGTTGTTGTTGTTATGTGAAGGTGTCAGATATGGAATGTGTGGCTATGCATGATTTACTTGTTGTATACTTATTATTATGCATTCTCTTATATTGTTATGATATCTCACCCTTCGGTTGGAATGATGCTTTATACAGCATCGTGCAGATAGTCAGGAGTAGTCTGAGGCTGCAAGGATCAGAAGAGGTTTCTCTTTGTTTTGTTTTTGAGTTGGTGTCATTGCTCTGATATGTAACACTGCGTGGGATGAATGATTTATTGTTTTGTTTTGGTTTTAAATGATTGTTAGGAGTCTTATGAACTCCCTAGTTTTTAGATACATATCGGTTTATATTAGACGAGAATTAATTGATATGAAATATGATTCCATTTCGCTTCTTAATAAAATTGGAAGTTGAAGACTATGATGTTTTATTTTGGTTCATCCGTATATTTGTGTTATGCATCTTATACTCTTTTGAGCACGTTTTGATTGTTTTGAAACGTAACATCCTAATTTTTTGTTAATTGATTTATTTTAATGAAAAATTACTCAGATTTTATATTATTATTCTTTGGGGAAATTAGGGTGTTATATTAGTGGTATCATAGCAGGTCGGTCCATCCGAACAGGTTATTGAGTCTGTAGTGTGGTGTGTCAGTTGAATAATGTCGATGTGTTTCTTCTAACCATTGTTTGTTGTGATGGTGTGAAACCGTTAAAATGGATGGAAGAAACGATGTTGCTGCTTTGCAGGCTCTTGCTCAGGCTATGCAACATCAGCCTAATGCTGGCAGAAATGATGGATCTCTATCTTGGAAACATTCTAGAGGAATCATCCTTCTACTTTCAAGGGTAGGTACGATCCTGATGGAGCGCAAACTTGGCTCAAGGAGATTGAAATAATGTTTTAGGTCATTGACTGCTCAGAGGCACAAAAGGTATGGTTTGGTACGCATATGCTGGCTGATGAGGCTGATGATTGGTGGGTTAGCATCCTTCAGAGGTTGGAAGGTATATGTGAGGTTATTACTTGGGCTGTTTTGAGTAGGGAGTTTATGAGGAAATACTTTCCAGAAGATGTGCGTGGAAAGAAAGAGATAGAATTCCTGGAATTGAAATAAGGGAATCTGCCTTTAACTGAGTATGCTGCTAGGTTTATGGATCTGGAGAAGTTTTATCCTCAGTACAGTGAATCGACTACTGAGCTCTCGAAGTGCATCAAGTTCGAGAGTAGTTTGCGCCCAGAGATCAAGAAGACGATTGGGTATCAGCATAATCGTAGATTTCAGAGATGGTGAATAGTTGCAGAATTTACGAAGAGGATAGTAAGGCTCACTACAAGATTATGAGCGAGAGGAGAGGCAAGCCACATGAGAACCGTGGAAAGCCTTAGAATGCCCCAGTTGACAAGGGCAAACAGAAAATTACTGATGGTAAGAGGCCAAGTGGGGGAGGTTCTCATACTAACCTTAGATGTTTCAAATGTGAGTGAGCTGGGATATCGAATCAGTGAATGCACAATTGATGTGAAGAAGTGTTTTCGTTATGGTAAAGCTGGACATGGAGTGGCTGATTGCAAGCACAAGGCGGTGATATGTTTCAACTGTGGTGAAGAGGGACATATCAGTACTCGGTTTCATAAGCCAAAGCAGACTCGATCCAGTGGGAAGGTGTTTGCTTTAGCAGGAAATCATACATCCAGTGAAGACAGACTGATCAAAGGTATATGTTTCATTAATAGTACTCCTTTAATTTTTATTATTGATACTAGTGTGATGCATTCTTTTATTGCTGTTGATTATATGAAAATATTGGGTCTTGTGGTGTCTTATGTAATTGGAGAAATGGTTATCGAGACTCCAGCTAAGGGATCAATGACTACTTCTCTAGCATGCTTGAAATGTCCTTTGTCAATCTTTGACAAAGATTTTGTTGTGGATCCAATTATTTTTTTGTTGAGTGGTCTGGATGTGATTCTAGGTATGAACTGGTTGGAATCCAATTATGTTCATATTAATTGCTATAATAGATCTGTTCGATTTCTCGCTCCTGATGAGGAGAAGGAAGCTGGTTTCTTGTCTGCTAGGCAGTTGAATGAATTAATGAAGGATGCAGTTCAGGTGGTTTCGTTGCCTGCATCATTATCTATAGAAAGTAAAGTTGTTATTGATGAGTTGTATGTAGTGCATGATTTTCCTGAAGGTTTTCCAGATGATATATCAGATGTGCCGCCAGAAAGAAAAGTGGAGTTTTCTATTGATCTTGTCCTGGTACCAGACCCGTTTCGATGGCACCATACAGGATGTCAACATATGAGTTAGTCGAGTTGAAGAAGAAATTAGAAGACTTGCTTGAAAAGAAGTTCATAAGACCAAGTGTATCACCGTGGGGAGCTCCGATATTACTGGTGAAAAAGAAAGACGATAGTATGAGATTGTGTGTAGATTATCGGTAATTGAATAAAGTGACAATAAAAACAAGTATCCACTTACGAGGATATACGACTTAATGGATCAAATGGTGGGTGCATGCATATTTAGAAAAATTGACTTGAGGTCGGGTTATCATCAAATTAGAGTTAAAGACGATGATATTCAGAAGATGACTTTTATAACTCGGTATAGACATTACGAGTAATTGGTGATGCCATTCGGCGTTTCTAATGCACCAGGAGTATTTATGGAATATATGAACAAAATATTTCATTAGTATCTGGACCACTTTGTAGTAGTCTTTATTGATGATATTTTGATTTATTCAAAATCAGAAGAAAAGTGTGCTAGGCATTTGTGAATTGTATTACAAGTGTTGAAAGAGAAGAAATTATATGCGAAGTTCTCAAAGTGTGAGTTTTGGTTAGAAAATGTTAGTTTTCTCTGCCACATTATTTCAGGTGATGGTATTGCAGTGGATCCCTCCAAAGTAGATGTAGTGTTGCAGTGGCAGACTCCAAAATCAGTTATAGAGATTAGAAGCTTTTTAGGCTTAGTTGGTTATTACAGAAGGTTCATTGAAGGCTTTTCTAAGTTAGCACTTCCGTTAATTCAGCTAACTTGTAAAGGCAAAGCATTTGTGTGGGATGTTCAGTGTGAGGAGTGCTTTACTGAGCTAGAGAAGAAATTGATAAAGGCCCTAATTTTGATATTGCCTAACCGAAGGAATATTTTGTTGTGTACTGTGATGCATCTAAATTGGGTTTGGGTGGGGTGCTTATGTAGAATGACAAAGTAGTAGCTTATGTGTCGAGGCAATTGAAGATTCATGAATGGAATTATCCTACTCATGCTTTAGAACTGTCTGCAATGGTGTTTGTGTTAAATATTTAGAGGCATTATCTTTATGGCTTCAGGTTTGAGGTGTTTAGTGATCATAAAATATTGAAGTAATTATTTGATCAGAAGGAACTAAACACGAGGCAACGCTGGTGGTTAGAGCTGTTAAAAGATTATGACTTTGGCTTAAATTAAAATCCAGGTAAAGCAAATGTTGTACCAGATGCTTTGAGTCGGAAATCATTACATATGTCTGCTATGATGGTTAGAAAGCTAGAGTTGATTGAGCAATTCAGATATATGAGCTTAGTCTGTGAGTTGACACCGTAGTGTATAGTGTTGGGAATGTTGAAGATTAACAATAATTTTCTGAATAGTATTAAAGAAGCTCAGTAGTTAGATGTAAAGTTTGTAGACGTGATGGTTGGAAGTAATCAGTATGAAGATAGTGATTTTAAAGTGGATGTGAAAGGTGTGTTGAGATTCTATGATAGAATTTGTATTGCGGGTGACTCTGAATTGAAAAAGATGATTCTAGAAGAAAGTCATAGAAGCAGTTTGAGTATCCTTCCAGAAGCTACTAAAATGTATCAGACTTGAAGAAGTTATTTTGGTGTCTTAGATTGAAACACTATGTGGTATGGTTTGTGTATGCGTGTTTGACTTGCCAGAAGTCGAAAGTCGAACATCAGAAATCTTCCGCATTAATGAAACATTAGATGTTCTAGAATGGAAATGGGATAGTATATTGATGGATTTTGTGACAAGGTTGCCGATTACTTCAAGAGGACACAATGTGATTTGGGTGATTGTTGATAGGCTGACGAAATTGGCTCATTTCATTTCGATTAACATCAGTTTTCTGGTATCGAAGTTGGTAGAGATTTACATCCGTGTGATCGTGAAGCTTCATGGTGTTCCATCGAATATTGTTTTAGATAGAGATCCGAGGTTTACTTCTGGATTTTTTAAGATTTTGTAGGATGTGTTGGACTCTAAGCTGAGGTTGAGTTCTATGTATCATCCACAGATAGATGGTCAGACGGAGAGGACTATTCAGTCATTGGAAGATTTGTTGAGGGTTTGTGTTCTTGAACAGGGAGGTACCTGGGATAGTTATCTTCCACTGATAGAGTTCATGTATAACAATAGTTTTCATTCTAGTATTGAGATGTATAATACAGTGGGAGAACTGACTTTTTTTGGTTTTATCGCAAATGTTGCGGTTAGTAAGAGTCACCACCGAATTTTCTTTTATCCAATATTTAAGAAAGGTGAAAAGAACAGGAAATACCTTTGATAGATTTTGAGTTCAACGGGTAAGTTATGAAAAGGGAAGGTGTTAGCACCCTTTTCATCCTCAGTTATCTACGGGCTCTTGATTGCTTAGCTCAACTTTAAAAACTTGCTTTGTGCGTGTGTGATTTGTTTGAAAATATTTTGAAATGCCAATGTAAGGATAACTTTTTAATAATCCTTGTGTCGGTCCTCAAGAATGTATACAAAGTGTTTTTTTTTATAAATATCTTGTTTGAAAGTGTAGTGAAAATGTTTTGTTCGTGAGCAAGCATTCAAGAGTTCTTACCCACTAAGGTCTTTCTTGTTATTTTCCTTCTTCTTTTGAGATGGTATTATCCATACAATTAGTTGGCAGGTAATCCTATCTATTGGATGTAAAGGGACAGGCGTAGGGTCATCGTATGGTCATCGAAGGCAACATGTAAGGATACTTTAGAAATTGTATCGAAGGGACTATCATCATTTTGCTCGTAGGGTCATTGAAGGGAATAGATCATTTTGTAGGAAACTCGGAGGTTCGTCGAGGGACTATGATCTTTATTCGAAAGGGACCATGATGATATTGTTAAATCGAGGGTCTTTTGCTAAAGTATCCCCACTTTCGAGGAACATGACCAAAGTATCATAAGGTAACAAGAGAGGTTATCCTAGAGGTGCAAGTGTGAAGAGTGTGTTACTTACAGTTATTTAATCTTGAAAATTAGGGTTATCTATGTTTGCTTTTAGTCTTGCCATAAAAACCCTATTTTACTAGCAGTTAATAATGTGCAGAAATGTAAAGTGCGAAAAATTAAACCTAAGCTATTACATCGTGTGAGCAGTTACATAACAGGAAAAGACGCGGGACTATAAATCTACGCTATTACATCAGAGAGTGTGACCTATAGAATTTTTCTAGGAATTTAAATAGAAAAAGAAATAAGAAAAAGAACGTTAGAAAAAATGTCAAAGACCTAAAGTTCTAAGTTAATGTTTTGGTGATTTTTTTGTAGAAAATAGTTTAAGTTAATGATTAATAAAAACTTAATTCTAATTATTTTTAATGTTAAGAAAAAGATAATTAAGTTAATTAATTAATAAATAAAAATATGTCAAAAATTATTTACTAACTAGAAAATCCTAATCCTAATTTGTTATAAGTTTGAAAAAAAGTTTAAGGTTAATGGTTAATTAGAAAATAGTTAATTAAGAAAATAGAATGAAAATAGGGTTAGTAAAATAAGAAAACAAAATGCATGGTGTGGGAGTTGAACCCACGCCCTTCCCTTCACAGGTTATTCCCTTTACCACTGTGCCATGTTGTTCTTTGGGTTATGGAATGAGAAGAAATCCATTGGTATTAACATGCGTTAAAACCTGGAAAACAATTATTTGACAAAAGTTGGGATCGAACCCACGCCCTTTGCAATACCAGTCACGCTTCTTACCACTAGGCCAATTGTCTTACGCGTTAGTATAATTATTATCATTCAATATAATATAAATTGAAATAAAAAATCAGAAGTCAAACAAAATTAAATATGCGCGTTGTGGTGGGGTCATATTTTTTTGAATGGACCAATCATATTGAGAGGATTTTCCATGCAGCTTTTGACCGGAGTCAAACAAAATCAGAGACGCCAGAGTCAAACTCCAGTCATCTTCTCCGGCAAGCTCAAATGCCAAACCTGCAAAAATGGAATAATTGAAGAAAACCAAAAGGCCTATCCTATACAAAATTGCGTCTTAAACTCGAATATGGGCTCAAAACAGGCAAAAGGTTAGCGTATCATGAGATTTGAACGCAAACTCAGATTGTACCCTAACAATGGCATTTTGTTGTTCTTGCACGAAAGCTTACAAACGATGATTTTAAACAAGTCTAAACATCATTATAAACAAGTATATATGCATATAATCAATCAACAATGCATGGATTATGAGTTTGAATTTAAGAAAGTTCAATAAACCGGTGCAATTGAGATATGTTGTTCTGGCGTGCTTCAAGCTTCAGGGACGATTGGAATGAGTTCCTGGAGTCTTCAGGAAGCTTGCTTGATGCTTGGAATGGACTAAAAACAGCTGGAGTTAAGGGTTTGAGTTTGCCCTAGTTCTTGAAAATTTTGAGATTTTTAGGGTCTGTTCTTGAGGCAGCCTTGCGTGTTTCTTGATGTTTGAATGTGTTGAGTATATATAGAGGAGTGATTTTGGTTAAGTGATGGGCTTGGACATCTCATGAAATGATATCTTTGATTTTGTTTGAAAATAAGTTCAAATATTCCAAAACCAATGAATATTTGTTTCAAATATAGACCACATGATTTCTTCAGCTTCAAGGTAGATTTTTGGGCCTCCAACATGATTAAAAACAAAAGCCACCCTCCTTGGTTTAACATCTTGATAATTTATTTGATTTATTTTTAAAATATTTAAATAAATAAAATAAAAAATAAAGACTATACAGGGATGGACTTAGAGGTCCAATATGAAGTCATGAACATGTTTGAATCTGAAAACTTAGGTCCATTAGCCCAAAAATTCAAGTTTGCTCAATTTGAGCTTAATGCATTTTCTCAAAATTATTCAATTTGCACCAATTATAACTCTCTTAATTTTTGTCATATGAAGATGATCTTATACTTTTTGGAAACCTCAAGATGTCTCCTACAAATTTCATGCTGGTAATGTTTTCATTTGGAGCATTTATCTTTACATAAATTGCTTTAACAAAAAATGTATTTTTGTTGACTTTTAAAATTACATGTAATGTTTTGGCTCATATCTCTCAAATGAAGCATTTTTGGCCTTGATCTTAGAGAGACAAAGTTGTAGAGAATTGAATTTCCTTTAAGATAGGATTTGGTTGAGAAATTTCTTATGAAGTATATGGAAGTTATGTTTGGTCAAAGTTCAGTTGGCTTCTCCTAAAGAAAACCCTAACTTAGTAACTTTTAACTTTTGATGAATCTTGAGTTTTCTTGATGAATCATGATCAACCCTTGATCAAATGATGAATATGACTTTGAAATGTTGATGTTGACCAAAAATCTTAAAGTTTTACTGTAGATTGGTCAAAGTTGACTTTTTGTCCAATATAGTTGATTTTCAATCATCTGGCTAATTGACTAAGCAAACTTGTACTGCAAGGCTTAAAATTTGGCATGAGGATACTTTGAGACATATGAGAACCAATTAAGTCCATATGAGGCATTAGAAACTAAATTTACTTTGAGATAAGCAAAACCCTAGTTGTAGATCAATTGCTTAGGAGGAGAGTCCATTTGATCAATCTTTGATAAGTCGTGAGCATACGAGAACTTCATGAGCATGAGGATGTGTCTTGGATCAATTTCCCTCAAATATGGGAGGGGAAATTTTGGGGTACAACAGGATGGCACCTTTCGAGGCATTGTATGTTCGAAGGTGTAGAACACCTTTTGTGTTGGTATGAATCTGGTGAGAGTTTAGTGCTTGGACTTGAGATTGTTCGACTCACCACAGAAATGGTGAAGTTAATTAAGGATAAGTTGAAAAATTCGCAGAGTAGGAAAAAGGGTTACCATGACAAGATAAGGAAGGATCTTGTGTTTCAAGAAGGAGACCGTGTATTATTGAGAGTCACACAATGATCGGTGTTGGATGCACTTTGAAATCGAGAAAGCTTACACCTCAATTTATCATACCGTATCAAATTTCTGACAAGTTGAGAACTTTTTCATATAGGGTGGCCTTTCCATCTAACCTATCGAATTTTCATGATATGTGCCATGTGTAGAAACTCTGAAACTATATTGCAGATCCATCTCATGTGATTCTGATGGATGACGTGTAAGTGCAGGATAATCTTACTATTGAGACCGTACCTGTGCAGATTTAAGTTCATGAAATGAAGAAGTTAAGGGGAAAGGACATTTATCTGGTTAAAGTAGTTTGGGGAGGAGCTGCTCGAGAGAACGCGGCATGGGAGTTGGAGAGTAAGATGTGAGAGTCTTATCCGGAGTTCTTTGCATCAGGAAATTTTTTAGGACAAAAATACTCCAAGTGTGGGAGAGTTGTAACACCCCGAATATTATATTTTCTATTTAATTTTATTGTTGTGATTTATTTGATGCATTAGATGGTTTGTTAATAAGTATGTGGGAACGTTGGATTAATATAATAAATAGAATTATTTTTAATTTAAATAATTTAATTAGAATTATTTAGATTGAAGGATAATTGTTAAAATATTATATTAATGATTAAGTGAAATAAAATATGTAGTAATATAGAGGAAATGTAGAAATTTATATGAGGTTTAGTGGGGGTAATGAAGGAAGACCATATTAGGGGTCTAAGGGTTAATCTAGTAATAAGGAAAAAGTGAGGTGAAGGACGATCATTCTATATGATCATATTTTGGAGAGAAGAGAAAGCAAGGAGGTGAGAAAGAGCTAGGTCAATAAGGCTTCACTGTTGAGGCTTAAGAGCCGTCAATCCAAGATAAGGGTGAGGTTCTAACTCTCTAAGGGTTTTGTATAATGATGATTATTTAGGGGTAATTTGTTTATCACTATTGTTAGATGTTTAGGTTGGTTTTGGGGGTTTTATGATAATTTGATTATATGATGAATTAGTGATGAAATTGATGAATTTAAAGTGAATGATTCATATGACTTGATGACTATAATATGTATAATGATGTGTTGTTGTGGTGGAATGATAAAATGTTGATTTTTGGTATTACTGAGGATTGTTCTGGTGTGAAATTGTATGCAATTTGAGACTAAACTGATGCAGGAATCGCAATAGCAATGTTGTTGTCAGGCACACTTCTTCGGACGAGCCTCTTGTATCATCGGGCGAGAGCATTCGTCCAAGCCTCGCCAGGCGAGGGAGAGGCCGAAGTAAATGGAATGAATTGAGTGTTCTTGGAAAATTTATGGGATTGGTGGCCTCTCTTACGCTTCTTCAGACAAGCCTCAGGCGACAAGCCCGGTTGCCAGGCGAGCAAACTATAGTAGATTTATTTTGAAACTTTATAAATTTGTATCTTTTGACTTGGGTGTTCATTTGATGCGTCATTCGAATCTATGGGAATCTAAAAATATTTTCTATCATATAAAAATGGTTTCGAACAAAGTAGGTAATTAATTGTTGGAGGCTTATGCCTTCTGTATGTAATTTTGTATGTTACATTGAGATATATGCATAGAATTATGTGTGATGATGTTGTATGATGTTGTTGGGACTATATGATTGGTATGTTGCATGTGTGGACAATTGGTGACCTTAATGGTGTGTCACATTAATATATGTGAATATCAAGGTGTTGTGTTTTGTTGCACAATTGTTTCGCATGTATTTCGTGTTGTGGACTTTAGTCCTGTTGCTGGCTCGGATCCTAGATGGCGTGGATCAGGAGGAATATGAACCTCATTGTTCATGATGTTGGTTGGCTCTAATCCTAGATGGCATGGATCGGGAGCGAGGTGAACCAAATTTTTCATGATGTTGGTGGCTCTGGTCTTAGATGACGTGGATTCAGGAACGATATTGGTACCACATTATTGTACCCCAAAGTTTGCCCTCCTAATTTTCATTCAAGATGCTATCTTAGGGTTTCTCAAATACACAAAATGGCTTAGGGTTTGATTAGACAAATTCTCCTCCTAGGCATTGAGTCAGCAGCTAGGGTTTGTTATTTCTCAAGAAAAATTGAGTTTCCAAGGTTTTAAATGGTCTTCATGGTTTTTTATGTATTTTCAAGGATGTTCTCAAACTTTGCATCGCAAGTTTGCTCAGTCAATGGTTCAGATGACTTAAAATGAACTGCATTGACCCGAAAATCGACCTTTGCAAGATCAAGTTCAAATGATTGTAACTTATTCATTATTCGATATTTTTGAGTGTTTCTTTTTGCGTATGACTCTCCTTGACGTCATCCCCAATTTCTCTTCACAAGTCAAGAGCTGATTACATGCGAAAGATCATTAGAAAATTTGAATACTTTAGAGGTTATTTTGCAAATTTGACCTAATCACGAGAAATTTTTGTCCAATTTTTGAGGTTCGTAACTTCTTCAATTTTCAATGTTCTGAAGCGACTCTTTTTGCGGAGCATCACAAATAGCATTGTCTATGAGATTGCTTCAACGACCAAAGTCAAAATGCGCTTGGAAGACCATGAAATTTATTGAAATTCTATAGGAATTTCATGACTTTAGAATGTTATTAACTTCTAGATGTTTATCATTATGTTGAGATAATTAATTAAAACAAGAGTTTGAGTTTGAAGTTTCATGGAAGTTTGTTATTCGTACTTAAAATTGTTTGCGTTTGAACAATAACAATTATTGGATCAAAGTGGGATTTTGATTAAAATTCTTAAAGGCAAAATTCGTAGTATTGGCTCGTATTTCAACTTACTATGAAATTAAGATATATATTTTAATGAAGAAGATTCGAGGATCCATTCAAATGATTCTCTTGACTTCGTCCCAATTCAAGCATGTGAGGCATAATTCATTCACATGAATTTGTTTCAAGATATTTAAAAGGATCAATATGCTTATGGCACAATTTTGATATATTTGAAAAAAATTCATTCATGTGAACTATTTTGAATTCTAGGTATTCATCAACTTCATTCATTTTCATTCAAATTTCCAATCTTTCTTTCAAATCAATTACAAGTACAACATCAATTCCAAATCCAAATTCAAGACATCCATTTCAAGTTTTCAAGAATTCATGATTCAATCCTATAGGAAAATACAAAGCATTATTCAAGGCATGTTTCAAAGATCCAAGTCTCATTCTTTTCTCAAGAGGCATTTTAAGTTTATAGACCACAAAGAAGAATCGAAGTTATGCTCATAATTTAAATTATATCAAAAAGGAATATTCAAGTTTTGTAGAAACAAATTCAAGATGATTCAAGAATGCAAGATTACAACAAAGCTTCATTGTTTAAAATTACAAGTGAATTGTTATACACTTTACAAGTTTCTAAACCTCCAAATTCAAATCACAAATTCACAATGTTACAAGATTCCTAAAAATGTACTAAACTACAAAGGAATTTCTTAATCATCAAGCTTTCTTCAAGAATTTCAAGTCACTCTTTGTCAATTCTCCCTATCGTCTAATTTGCTTGTACATGTAAACAAAAAGAGAGAATTAGTTAGCAAAAATTCATGTTGAAACAAGAATAGAAAATTTCAAATAATTCTCTACACTTTCATCATTAGGGATTGGTAAGAAGAATCATAAATAAAGGGGAAGCATTTCGTCCGCGTTTCATCCATTGCAAATCACAATCTTTAATTGGTTCAGAGGACAAAATGAGAGGAAATAAAAGTCAAAATTGAGATTTCATCATAGTCCCAATGTTGCACCAAAAAAAACAGATTGCATCACAGTAAAAGAGAACAAATACAAGAAGCCAAAGTGCTGTCAAAATCAGAATGCATTGCAGCCCTGCATATGCTGTCCAAAACAATCGAAAATCTATCAAAAGCAACTGCAATATACAGCCAAAAATTGCACACTAACAGACCAAGTCAAAACTGCATAATAAAGACAATATGGCAACATAACGAATTTGTTCATAAAATCCAGATCCTTTTCCCCCCAAAAGTTTGTTTTTCATATGAATAGAATAAAGACAGTAGGCACATAAAAAATTGATTATTATCCATCAGAAGATAAAAAAGAACAGTTTTGTTATTTCAAAGAAACAACAGCAAGCAGTAAACAAAAACCATTGTTCACAAAGAAAGAAAGTTGCATCAAGACAAAAACCCTAGGAAATCTTCATCATTTTCCCCTTCCAACCCTTCAGAAATTAAAGAGAGAAAGAGAGAAAGTTTACATAAGAGGCTTCCCTGTCAAACGAAAAGCTGCGAAGTCATCAGCAACAAGGTAAACTTCCATTACTTCTCTACATTTATCATAAAATCTGTTATCTGCATGCATTCTATTTTGTTATAGTCCAATAAAACAAAGGAAATAATTATGCAATAAACCCATAAAATAATGTGTAACTTGCCTCTCAAATTTCAATTAACACCCTGCTTGAAACAAAACGGAAAATCACCAAGCCTGCACAAACTCGCAGCATTCACACAGAAAAAACTTTAAAAAAGAAGTCTAAGGTTACCGCTACCAAACCTCTAACGGCATAACCATCAGTAACCATCACCTTCCATCTCCGCCAATCGCATACTCCATTTTCATCACCTCTCTTTATCTTAACTCGGCACAACACATCATCACTGATCTTCATCAATATCTCTTCCTAACACAACAACACAAAACCGATTAACCCATCCCAAATCATTCTCATTCATCTTTCTCGCCATCACTGATTTCATCAACATCTGCAACATACATCTCCGCAACATTTTCATTCAACGATTTTCAACATCACCACGGATCTTCATCATCAAACTTGCATCATACATCAAGAACAACAACTTTACAACATCGCAGATTTACAAGGATCGTCATCAAGAGGAGAGAGAGTTTTATTCATGGTGAAGCATGAGGAAAGATGAAGAGCATGATTTGAAAGGAGGGCGAGAAAGGGGAGGATGGCGAGGATGATAGTGTTGAATCGATTTTAGAGAAAGAGAGGTGGAGAGGTGAACAGATGAGCGGTAGTAGATGAGAGAGTTTGTGTTTTTCACGATAATAGAGGAAATATGAAGAGTGTCGTAGGGAAGAGAGATTTTTCTATTTTTTTGTTTTATTGAGTAACATAAGAGACAGAGTTTTCAATAAAAATTAAATCAAAATTCCTTTCCCAATAAAACACAGTAATTATTCTCTTTTTTCTCCTTCCCAAGACCAACCCAGTGGCGCGCTTCAATGCTTTAGGGTTTTCAAAACCTTTCTTTTCCTATTACAAACCGGGTCGGCCTTTCTTTTCCTATTCAAAACCTTTCTTTTCCTATTACAAACCGGGTCATCACCATCATCACACTTTTGTTTTAATTGAAACTTATTGATAATGAATGAATAGAACAACTCAATTGGCAAGGTATCATTGGCTCTAACCTAGAGGACACGGGTTCAATCCCTGCTGGGGCTTGGTTTTCTATTTTTTCTTGATTTCTTTAAGTTTTTGATAACAAAATTTGTTTAGTTAATCTTTCGTTTAAACTTTAAAACTCAATTAAATGAAGAATATATAATTTCAAATAATTAATTTTTTTTTAGGACTTTGTAAATAATTTTGTCAACATTTTTTTATATAGTTTAATAAACATTCTTTTAAAATATTTAGTTTATACATAATAAAATTCAAATAAGAATAATAGAATAGATTCTTTATTTTCTTTGCAAATTCTCACAAACAAAAATACCAAAAATTCTATTTCCATACTTTGTTAATTAATTTTTACTTCATAGGTTGTTGTAGTTTTAATTAATTTTTTGATTCGATTTGGTTGTATTGATTGTCTTTTTAGACTTTTCATCGTATTGATCCATCCCCATTTATAAATTTGTACTCCCAATTCCCAAAATCTCTGTAATAGCGTAGAATTTTAATTTCTGCAATTTACTGTTTTTCTTTATACTGTATAGTAATTAGGCATGTATGGCAAGATTCAAAATCAATCGCTAGACAATCCTAATCAAAGACAAAATTAACTTGAATCAAAAACACTTTTCACACGCGCTCCTCTAGGGTAACCTCGCTCGTTGCCTCGAAAAAATAGTCATGTCCCTCGAATGTGGGACGCTTTAGCAAAGACCCTCAATAGAAAAAAAAGATCGTAGTCTCTCGATGTCTCTCGATGTTGCCTTCGGTAAATGATCTAGTCCATTATGAAAATTGCTAAAGAGTATCACAAGTTGCCTTCGATGACTGTACGATTGACTCGCGCCTGTCCTTTCACATCCAACAATAGGGTTTTTTATCAGTCAATGGTAAGATAACACTATCTAAAGGAGGAGGAAAATAACATAGACATTTTGAGTAGGTAGGACGCTCATAGTTGCTTAATCACAACATTTTCAAAACAACATCCTTGGAAACACACTCACACTTTTAAAACATCTTTAAAAAAAACAAACATCTCTTTGAACTATTTTCAAAACCAACATTTTGTATACATTCTTATAGAGACGAGAATCATTACAAAGTTTGCCGAAACAAAGGCATTTTTCAAAATATTTTCAAACTTGCACCAATCACAAACACATTTCAAACAAAGCATTTTCAAAGTGATCAAGCAACTAAGAGCCCATAGATAATACAGATGAAAGGGGTGCTAACACCTTCCCTTTTCATAACTTACCCCCCGAACTCAAGAAAATATCTCAAAAGGTCTTTCCCGTTCTTTTTACCCTTTCCTTTTTTGAATAAAAGAAAAGTCGATGGTGACTCTTGCTATCCGCAACAATTGTGATAAAACGCAAAACACCCAAGTCAGTTCTCCCACCGTATTACAGAACTGGCGACTCTGCTGGGGATTTTTTAAAAAAAAGTGGGGTTACCTTAGAGCTAGATCACATTTAATTGCTTTTATTATGTGATTTGTTTGCTTTATAATTTGGGTCTTTGTTTGGGATTGTTTTGATCCTCTACCCGGATCAGAGAATGACATTAGGTAAGTAGCAATAGATTGTGGAAATTACGCGGGGTATAACGACATGGTTGAAGTGATGGTTACGTTAGTGTAACACATTTTTTGGTACTGGTAGCCCTTGAGTTTAGTCAAGGAGAATACAGGGCCGCTGTGTGGTGTCATGAAGCACTAACTGACCTTAGAACCTTTAATTGAACAACTTGGCCATTAGGAAGTAGTGAGACAGCCGACTTTGGTGCAGTCTGAAGTTGGTTGATACTCGATACTATGCTCATTGAGATTGGACTTTCGGGATATTTTGGTCGCCAATAAAGAGGCTTGTGCTGAAATAATGCCCGATGAAGAAACATCAGTGATATTGAGATTCCTTAGAACCTGATTACCTTCTAGGACAAGTTGAACCAACTAAACTTCAAGAGGGTACTTACCTATGAACTCCATACAAGCCTAAACCTAAGAACTTATTTGCTTTGTGTGTTTATGTTTACTTGCACATAACATCATGACATCATAACATGGCATTTTGCACTAACCATTTTAAGGATTTTTAGGACTTATCTTTGTGCTGTTTTGTAGGACATGGCTTTCACTCACAGAAATACTATCCAAGTCAACCTCGTAAGAGTTCCTCCTCAACTCAAGGAGTTAGCGTCGAGGGTTCCTGAGCATTCTCCATTTACCAAAAGACATGGTCGACTTCTCAATATGGTTACCTCGAGCCTTGATGAAGACATGATAAAAGTGATCTTTTAGTTCTTTGATCCTTTACATTATTGCTTTACATTTCCTGATTACCAATTAGTGCCTACCATGGAGGAGTTTTCTCAGTTATTGGTGTAGCAATAGAAATGTTTAAGACTAAGCCATTAGATTGACTAGACTTATACAAATCAAAATAAAAATTGCCACCGCGCTTTATTTTTTCCAAAGGAATGGGAAAAGAGCGAATAACCCAAAAAGAGGGGGAAAGATTCAAGGTAAGGGGGTTGGTTATGAATAGGGAAGGAATTAGCACCCTAAACATCTACGGTACTCTGCAGGAACCTCTTTGAAAAATATATATATTTTGGCTATAAAATGTTGTATAAAAATAGACGGTGGAGGTGAGAAAAGCAGTATTTTTTATGATTTTTGCATCCGTCGCGGTTGCGAACCTTTAGTTCCTATGTACCACCTTTCGTGCAATAGGGGATCAGGGTACACGTAGTTCACCTTTTAAATTTTTTGAAACACAAGTGTGTGGGTTAGTATTATGAGATAAGACATCATCGTCATTGTCCGTATGGAAAACATACTTACTACCCACAATTATGAGAAAGGAGAATTTGCATCATCTCAAAGTGGAGGATATGGCTTGGATTTTAAAATCAACAATGCCTCCTCAACACCCAAGTGGAAAATATCTCACTTCACTACATATTGTAGAAGTATAGTTGTTTGCATCACTACAAGGATTGACAAGAGTCTAATCTTTTGAGAAAAGTTTAAAGTAAAAACCTGAAGTGGCAAAATGGTTTGAAATGAGATTGATTGACTTTTAGTCTTCTCACAAAAAAATGTCAGGATATTATTTAAGTTGATTGAAGTTTATTTATGAAAAGGTTTTGAAAATGCATGGACCTAAGTCCAAGTTTATTATGAAAGTAGTTCAAGTTTAAAAACAAGAAGAGTTTTCAAAAGGAGGGAGAATATTTTTGAAATTAAAGAAGATGGGAGGAGATGAATGGACTATCCTAAAGCATGAGGTAAAAGATAGGGAGAAGAACCATCTAACCAATAAGAAGCCAATACTTGACATTATTAGTCAAGATAGAATTCCAATTCTTTAGATTGAAACCAAGTAAGCAAATATACTAGACCTCTTGAGAGAACCAAACTTCAAATGTATTAAATCTTCACAAAAATTGGATAGAGTAACGACTGTATACGGGTGAATTCCATATTATAAACAAAGAATGTAATCACAATAACCTGCACACAAAACAAACAAACAACCCAATGTCTGGAGGTAAACCTCAAGAACTCCAGACAAAATATCAATTAAGGTCACAAGGTCTCCAACATAGGCCAAAGTTTCTAATCCTAAGTCCAAGAAGTCCAATACTCCA
The DNA here is from genome assembly GCA_948472305.1 of Vicia faba. Classification (NCBI taxonomy): domain Eukaryota; kingdom Viridiplantae; phylum Streptophyta; class Magnoliopsida; order Fabales; family Fabaceae; genus Vicia; species Vicia faba. Next base: position 309,487,805 of record OX451740.1, on the reverse strand, counting down.
TAATGCCAATGATAGTAACCGAATAGTCCAAGTATCATTAAAGAGTTTTATGGTTCATGTTGATTATTAAGTATCTTAAAAAAGAAAAGAAAAGCTCAAGTGAGCAAAATAAAAATGACATAAAAGTAAATGCTCAAGTGAGCAAAGATGAAAAATAGCATGAAATGTAAATGCTAAAATAAATGGTGCATAAAATAAAAACACAAAATAAAGTCAATTATTAGAAATTAGTGGTTAGTTGGATGACCATCTTGAAACTTGCATTTGGAACTCATTAGAGGATTGGTAGAACCAAAGCCTCCACACAACAAGTTGCATTTGCTTTTTATCAAGTATATCATCCATTTTGGAATCCTCAAAAGTAATATTTAATGGTCAACAATGTATAAGTGATCTGCGTTGACCAAAAGTGATGTAGATCCATTAGAGGATTGGTAGAACCAAAGCCTCCATACAATAAATCTCAAGGTTATTGGATCAAAGAGATCAAATTAACATACTTGGGCTTGCAAACATAGGTTTGGGCTATGAATGATCATTTATTCGAATCAGGACAAAATTTAGCGCTATGTTAAGCAATCGTAAGTAGACTTATATAGAAGTCGCACCTATTTTGAGGCCGGTCAATAGCAATCTATGCACCATTTGTTTTGAGACATGATATAGAGATCATGCTCCAATAACACTTAGTGTAATAAGAAAGGGATAAGATGAAGAGGGGTGGAAAAGAATATACAAACCATTTTTGAATTAAAATTTAATCAAACTATTATTAAAATCATTCATCCATTTTTATGGAGTTAGACTCAACACCATGGATCCAATGATGTTAGCAAAGTTCATGATAAAAAATTCAACCCAAGATCAGCCAGAAAATAATCACAAAATAATATTACATTTAATATATGCATTAAAAAGGGTTTTAAAATGAATGAAAATGAAAATAAAGGAAAAAATATCAATTATGTTCAAATTGATTCATAAAAAAGAAATAAGGTCATAGAAAAATCAAGAATAGACTCAAATATTTTTTAAAATTTTTTGGCAATCTTTTAAAGTCAAACTATTATTAAAATTAAAAGAAATGAGTAAAATAAAACAAAAATGATAAAAAATAATAAAGTCAGAAATAAAAAATAAATGATGTCACCAATATTTGTCACAATATCATTGGATCATTCCATATTTTTTTTAGAATTTAAAAATGCATAAAAGTATTTTTAAACATTTTAAACAATTCAAATAAAGTGAAAATTTATAAAAAATATCAAAACACAATAAAATTGTAAAAAAAATAAAAATCAGAAAGAGAAAAATCAAAAATATTTTTCATAATTTTTTCAGATTTTTTGGACTTAAAATGAATTTTCTATGATTTTTGGAAGTTTAAAACAACTTAAATATAAAAATCAGAAAATAAAATAAAGTCCAAAAAATGTGGACCAATGGATGAGAGTCAAAACGCGTTCGTAAGATAATCCAATGGATCAGACGCGTTGTGCATATCATGGTCATTAGTGAATAACACACATGATCATTAATTAAATCATATATTCAAAAATTCCAAATGGCGATGTTTCATTGGTTGAAGGATGACGCGTTGGTCATCTTCAACCTCCAGCCAGTCTCAAATTGAGCATGCTCAAACTGTAAAATTAGAGTACGAGACCGGTACCATTCGCTTCGTCTCATCAAGACGAAGACAACCATACCTTCGCGAAAAAATTATATAAACAGTAGCTCAAGCAATTTGGAAGGAATGTTTTGAAAAGGAATTTGAAAATTCATGGCCAAAACGTGTTTCCAGTTAAAAGAAAGTGTTGCGACTAGAACCAGGGAAATGAGAGCTTCACAATGATATCAAATTTTGGAAGAATTAATGGAGAAATCTACCTATTGAAGTTCAGTTGCATAGATCTGTAAATGGACTTGGTCTGATCAATTCATAAGGTTTCAAGGCTCAATTCTGCTTCTGTTAGCTTCAGGGAAGATCAAGGAAGGTGAATTGATAGAAAAAATGGATTGAAAAAGGCTTGAAAAATGATTTCGAAGTTGCTAAAAAGTGAGTTATGGAGCGAGTTTTGCAGGGTGATTTTGGTTGTTCAAGCTTGAGAAAACAAATGGGATAGCTCATGTATTTATAGGAGAAGCAAATGGGAACAAAAGGAAGGGTGAATGATGCAATTTGGACGGAATTCGTGTGGGTTTGCATTGAATAAGTAAAAAACACAAGAGGGGAGGGGGGGTTGAATTAAAACTTAAAAATAAAATACAATAGACTCAAGATTTTTATCCTGGTTCGCTTGATCTCAAACTACTCCAGTCCACCCGCCAAGGTGATTTCGCCTCTCTCCAACGAGGACTTAATCCACTAATCAAACATATTACAAAACTACTTTGACAACTATCAAAGTCTTCTTGAGTAAGACCACAACCCGATTTATCTCAAGGAACAATATCTTAATTAAAGAACAATTTATTGTGTACTATATGTTTTTCGTTACAAACACTGTATCACTACTGTGATGTATTACACAAGTTGAGAGTATGAGAGAATATGAATATTTGCAGCATTTTTAGATGTATGAGCAGTGGTTGGTGAAATCTTAAATGATTTGTCCTTTAAGCTTGTTTATATAGGCGTGGAAATCTGTCCAAAATAAAACGTGATAATGGACACTCAATGCACTTTCCATACTGAGAAGATTCTTGTCTGAATGAAGCAGTTGCATATGATACTGTTTTAATTGAAAAGTAACGCTTCAGAACTATAGAATCTTGCATGCTGCTTTTACTTCAGAACTTTGATGACTCAGAGATATGAGGTTCTGTTGGTGTATTAGACTTCTGTTCATAGTCAGAGCATATTTTACTTTAACACATATTCTGATCATCATTCTTCAGAATATTCTGATTAGCTCAGCTTGAAAGCTTCCGTGGCTTAACTTCTGATGCTGTTTCAGTCAGAACTTCTGTATAAAAAAAATAACACAAATTTAGGGTGCATATTTGTTATTTGTGTTTGTTATCATCAAAACTCTAATTAAGGGTTGTAGAATCAAACTATGTTCTAACAATCTCCCCTTTTTGATGATGACAAAAACTAGGATTTTCAATAAAAAATATAGAACAAAAAGCTTAAGAGAGTCTCCCCCTGAGTTGATTACTCAGATAGAGATGAGTTACTTCCCTGAAGTTCCTTCTCGTTAGAGCTTTTGATGCATCTCCTTCTGTCCTTATCAGAATATGTTCCTGTTCAAGCTTTCAGAAAAAACATAGAAGTTAAGATATTCATAATGTTTGAGACTTTGTCCTGGTATACTATTATTGAAAATATCTTGCGTTCTCCCCCTTTTTGTCAGGTATCAAAAAGCAATATAATCAGAGTCAAAAAAGATGATTTGTATTGAAAACAGAACGCAATGACATTTTTCAGAAACAGAGAGGATAAGATGAAGAATACAGGAAATAAGTTAAAGAAAATCTAAGAAGGAGGGGGAAGTCGTGTGAACAACGCTTCCAGCAAGCTCTTAATCTGAGTGCTTGATTCTTCCTGCTTACCTAGAATGTCTTTGATTTGTTTTGTTGTATCTTCTTGTTTGTCCAATATATCCCTGATATCTTTGTTTGTGTCTTCTTGCTTATCCATCCTGGCATGGATTAGAGCATTCTCCTTCTTCAACTCTTCCAGAGTTTGCATGACTAGAGACGAAGCTGGTGTATCTTCAGGGGTTGCATGTCGTTCAAAACACTCTGCAACCTCTTCTGATTGAACAACTTCTTCTGATGCAATTTCCTTTTCTGGAGCAGTAGTCAGAGGGTGACTATCAAAGTCTCGTTCAGTGGCTTCTGAAGGTTGCTGCTCTTTCCAGGGAGCATTTTCCAGCAGAAGAATTTCTTTCTTATCCTAGTGACTTAGAACTTGATCTTTGAAGGCTTTCAGCTAATCACTGAAGTTTTGTTGAGCCATCTTATTGCTCAATTCTTTCAGCTTCTAGGATTCAGAGTTGAACTATTTTCTGAATCTATCCCACAGAGAATCAGAAGCAGCAGGATTAGAATTCTCTTGACTTGCTTGCTTCAAAGAAGTAACCCATTCCTGTATTTTCTTTCAAAAATCAACAGGTTCTTACCAACATCTGATTTGGTTAATGTTGGTTTGGGAATGGAAATTTTATTTGAGGTGGAAGCTAGATGGTCCAGCGCTTCTAGATCAATGACAGTTCTGAGATGATCAACTGGACGGTTGATTTGTGAGGGAGTAGAAGAATCAGAAATCAAGATTGGTGAGTGAGGAGTGTTTAGTGGTGTGGATTCATATGGTGAAGGTATTTCTGGAATATCATGAATGGAGAGAGGTAAATAAACCGTAAGAGGTTCTGTTATTCTAGGAATTGGGGTAGTGGCATCAGAGTCTGAAAAGGAGTCTTCTGATTGGTTTGCGGTAGCGTGTTGAATTTCTGGTTCAGGTGTTTCAGAAGTTGGATTTTCAGATTGAGGAGTGAGAGGGTTTTCATTTTCTGGTTGGGGTGAGTTGAGGTTTTGATGTTGTAGTTGAGGAGAGTGTGGTTGTGGATTTTCTGGTTGTTGAAACTGAATATTTGGATTTTCTGGGATTGGTGAGTGAAAGTCTTGATCAAACAGTTCAATATCAGAGAGAACTCTTGCAAGTTCTGGAGTGAGGTTCATTTAAGAAATTGCCAAGAGTTACAGATGGGTCAAACTCCATGTCAAAATTCTCAAATGTTTATAGTGAGGGATTTTCTGTTGGTTGAGGGGGAATGATTTCAGATGTTGGAACAATTATTGATTCTACAACAGAAACAAAAGATGTGTTACCTTTCTTTTTCGCAGCTTTATGTGTCCTCTGAGAGGATCCTTCTCCTGCTGCATTATTATTTCTGGATTTCTTTAGTATAACCCCTAGAGCTGGCTTGTGCAGGTCACAGATGTTGATTTCTGGAATAGTCCCATCTTCCTTGCAAGCTTCAAGGTATCTGATCACAATCTTTGGAGAAGCATCTATCTCAGAGAATAGTGGAAAATCCTTCAGAGGGATTCTCCTAGAAGTGATGACCTCATGAGAAGCAATTGTTGGTTCCTTCTTAATGCTTTCAATAATCTTCATTTTCTTCAGATTCTTGGCATTCAGTGGTTTCCCAGCAGTTGCTTCCAGAGTGCTGATCTCTTAAGCCTCTGTTAGATGTTCTATCAACCTGTTTTCCATCAGAATATCTGAAATCAATCTTCCCAGAGGAATCCAATCCCTCTTAGTTATTTCTTATTCTCTTGTCTCTTTCATACTTGTTCTAAGATGGTTGAAGAGAAAATGTGGAAGATTTATTTTGGTCTTCTTTGCAATGAAGTATAATAGAAACTGCTGATCAATATTGACGTAATCAGGAGAGCTTGTAGGCTTCCTGTGATTTATACATCCCATAATGATTCTAGCCCAGATTCTGTAATGATCTTTCAAGTCTCTGATCATGCTAGATGGCTGTCCAGAAGTGAAAATGACCCTAGCAATGGATTTTAGTTCAGAACACTTATCAGCCATATCAATGCATCTGACTCCGCCGCCATTGTATCCAATGAGTTTCTCAATCAAATATTCTATAATCACTATCTTCTTCCCCATAACATATGACGAGACCTGGTGGTTGGATGAGGTAGCATGAATCCAAAACTCTTTAACAAGAATGGGAAAAATTGGACCCAACAGACGATCAAAGTATCCGTTCCATCCCTATGCAGTTTCATATTCATACAGATGAAACCCGTTTTCTTGTAAACTTTCAAAATCGATGATCAATTCACAAAGAACTTCAAGTTTGTTGATCAGAGTGAGCAGTGTTCTAATGGGCTCCTCATACTGTTCTGTTGATGAAGAACCAGGAGCACTGTTGAGATTCTTGAGGCTTGATGAGGATGCCATTGTTCACACGGATTCTTTGAAGAAAACTGATAAAAATGGTTTTTGAAAAACTAGAGCAAGAGAGAATATTGAAGGTGGTAAAACATGAATGAATGAAATAGTAAATTGAGTTTTATAAGAACTTTTGAAAATGTAATCAGTAAGAAAGAGAAAATAAGTAATGATTATACTGAATTAATGAAACCTGAAATTAGGTGATTTAATGAGATATTGAACAGTTACCAATGACAAGTGTCTCAATGCATCCAATCAGAGCCTTGGACCCTTCAGAATTAGAACGCGTGTTCATCCTCAGAAGGTAGCTCGTGAGAGGGTGACAGATGTTTGATTGTGTGAACTACACGCCTCTATCCTTGAAATGAAAAGTTTAGATCTTCATAGATAGATTCTGAGGCAACTGTACTCCTAACTTATGAAGACAAGTTGATCAGATGTTCACAGAAAACAATAAAATTCTGAGGGTTAGAATATGCAAATAAATTTTTTTATTCTGGACACAATTTCATGCTGAGATGTTTCAGAATGAAATTGAATCTATCTTCAGGAAGGGGTTTTGTAAACACATCAGCCCATTGATGGTCTGTGTCAATAAATTTTAAAGTGAGAATTCCTTTCTGAATATAATCCCTAATAAAATGATGTTTTATTTCTATATGCTTGGCCCTAGAATGCAAAACGGGATTTCTGGATAGACAGACGGCAGAAGAGTTATCACAGAAGATATGGATGTTACTCTCAAATATGTTGAAGTCTTCAAGTTGACTTTTTATCCAGAGAATTTGTGTGCTACATCCAGCAGCTGCTATGTATTCAGCTTATACTGTTGACAACGCTATTATGGAATGTCTCTTGCTAGTCCATGAGATCAGATTGTCTCCCAGAAACTGGCAGCTTTCAGAAGTGCTTTTACGCTCTACACTGTCTCCAGCAAAGTCAGCATCGCAGTATCCTACTAAGCTGTATTCATTGGATTTTCTATAAAACAAACCCAGGTTAGTAGTACCTTTCAGATACTTGAAACTTCGCTTAACTGCTGTTAAGTGAGATTCTCTAGGATTTGATTGGAATCTAGCACATAAGCAAACACTTAATAAAATATCAGGCCTTGAAGCCGTCAGATAAAGGAGAGATCCAATCATACCTCTGTAGATCTTCTTTTCTACCTTTTTACTTACCTCTTCCTTTTCCAGAATGCACGTGGGATGCATTGGAGTCTTTGAGGGCTTACAATCTGAGAGGTCAAATTTCTTCAGAAGTTCTCTGACATATTTGTGTGATCGGTGGATCTGGAACTGACTGTTTTAACGCTGGTTTCGCGAAATGTCGCGGTAAGCAAGAGTCGCCATCGTCTTTTATTTTCTCCAAATGGAAAGGACAAAAGCACAGAAAAATTCCTTTAAAGAGATTGCTCTCGGTTCGGGAGGTAGGTTATAGAAAGGGAAGGTGTTAGCACCCTTTCTATCCATGGTTATCCATGGGCTCTTAGATACTTGCTCATTGTGTTTTCAAAATGTTTGTTTGCTTTTCAAGTGTGAGTGGGTTTTGAAAAAGTTTCGTTTGAAAAATTTCTAAGTAACTCTTGTATCTGTCCTCAAGAGTGTTTGAAAAATTTGTTTGAAAACTTTTAGAAAGTATAGGTGTGAAAAGTATTTTGTTTGTTTTTGAAAAGAGCAAGTATCTATGAGAATCTACCTACCCTAAGGAATTCTTCTATGTAAGTGTCCTTAAAGTAGTGCCATCCCACCATTGAGAGGTAGGTAGCACCACCGTTGGAGGTGTTCGGGTCAATTCGAGGGTTAGGGACAGTGTGGTCACCGAGCAATAGTAAGATACCTTAGAAGCTACCCTTATTCCATTGATCTTTTTATTCCGAGGCAACTTGTTTCGAGGCAACCTATTCGAGGCAACTAGATTAATGGAACATAAGGACTTACTAAGACGTCCTGTACTCAACGACCACGTTTCGAGGGGCAAGGCAACAGGGTGATCACCAGAGCAAAGGGAAGACACCTTAGAAGCTACCCTCATGCCAGGTTCCCGGATCATGAGGACTTACTAAGACATCCTCTACTCGACGATCACCTTTCGAGGTAAGGCAACAGTGAGGCGTACCCTAGGGGTGGTGTGTGAATTGTGTGTCATTTTCAGTTTATTGTTTGTCTTGTCATGCATTGGTGATCTACGCTTTGATTTTATTTTCGGGCATTCATTCTTTCATGTTATTGTTAACAGTTAAGAAGTGCGGGAATTTAAAGTGCGGAAAAGATAAAAGATCCTACGTTATTACAAAGGCGCGGGTCTACAACGCCAAATTAATCCAGACCCGATTTAAAAATAAAGTGCAGAAAGTAAAATGCCTATTTAACTATTACAGGGCTTTGGAGCAATTACATTATATTTACAACAAAGAAACAAATAAAACGCGCGAAAAAGAAAATAATCAAATGCGAGGGCGTTGGACCCTTTGAAGGAATTAAAATAGAATTGTCAAAATAATTAAAAATAAAAAGAAAGAACTTATTTTTTTATGTTTTTGTATTTATTGATATTAAAGAAAATTAAATTAATTAAAAGTCAAATAATTAATTCTAATTCTAATTGTTTTTAATTTATTTAAGAGAATGCATTAAAGTTAAAACCTAGAATTAAAATTAATTAATTACAAAATTTATTTACAAAATTAATGGTTTAATGATACTTATAATAAAAGTATTTAATTAATTAAAAAAAGATAAAAAGTGCTAAAGGTCTATTTTTTTTATTATTTTGGTTATTGTAAAAAAAGAATTAAATTTAACAACTTAAAATAAAAACTAAATTTATTATGGGATTTATTTACAAAAATGCTAAAGTAAAATATTTATCATTTTTTTATGTTATCTGATTTTTTTATGTGTTTTTATATTTATTATGAAAATATTGATTTGAAAAAATCAAATGGAAATTAAGTAAACAAATAAAAATAAATAATAATAAAAAAAAGATAAGGAATAGCAAACCAAGGGGTGTAGCCCAAGTAATTCTGGCCCATTATTGGAGGCTTTGTTGACTTTTCCAGGATGCATGTGGGATCTTTGACTAGGGTTTACCACGCTCTTCAGATCTGGTCCCTGGGATAATCTTCAGTGGCCACGTGGTGTGTTGGATGGAGGGGCATATGGTGGACTTCCTGTATTGACATTGCACAAGAACACGTTTGAAATAAAAATAATATGAAAGGGTAGGGACCTGGGGCTCGAACCCAGGTCCTGTGGTTTACCATTCAAACGCTTCGCCAGTTGTGCCACTTTGCTTATTTGTAAATAATATAAACAATGAATATAATAAAACAAAACGCGTGGATGCTTGGCTTTCCGCGCGAAAATTTAAACAGACCAATTGCTCCTTGCCACCTAATCATCTCCTTCGCTTGGCTTCTTTTATTCCTGAAACATGTAAAACATTGGCAACGGTTTTCACGCGTTGCCACAGGTATGATACAAAAAATAGCGAATAGGCCATAAGGCCTCATAAATTAGGCGCGACATATGGTTCCTCTTCGTCTGAGTGTGCCTGACGCAATGGTGCTAGTCGCGTGTCCTAATTTTGCAGGGATAAGAAACGCCTAATTTGAGAACCTGAAAACCCTAAGCATCTCTAATGGCAAATCCTTATATAAGACATGAAAACAAAATTAAACCATATAGGTAGCATCAGAATTGCATAAAGAATGTAAATCACATATCAAAAAGTGCAAAAAGCGCATGAATGGAGATGCAAGAGTATGAATATTTTTCGGTACAGGGCCTGTTCGTGTTACCAATTCTTTAAGCTTTGAGGGACGTTTTTGATTGGGAAACGTTCAGTGGACCTTCAGCAAGCAAATGAAACAAAAATTGTGCCTTGAATCGATCTCTAAGTGAGTTTTCAGAATTGAGATTTTTTGCCAAAAGTGTGAGTTTGTATTGAGCAGTAGGGCGCAACTTCTGTGTCAATTTTGATGTGTATCACTTGTATATACTCTAGGCAATGTGTTTGGATGATAGTTATGGCCAATAATGCCTTGCATTGATGTTTAGGATTTTGGCATAAACCACCATTATCACACTTTCCATTTTTTGCCTTATTTTGAATTCTTGCCTTATTTGAGCCTTAGCACGAAAATGGTATAGGCTTAATGATGTTTCAAGGCTAGTTAAGGCCAAATATTTCATTTAATCAAACTTTTTGATTTTTTCTTGACTTTAAAAGATTTAAACTTAATTAAATCCAATAAAATCAATTAAAAATGAAAAAATTAATTAAAAAATATGAAATAAAAGGTGGGACACGTGGGAGGCATGGCCAAGTTAATTCAAGTGGAAAAAGTGGGCCCCTTTTGTCAAAAATGAGATTTCAAGGATAAATGATTTTGGCCATTTCACAAAAATTTCCCAACTTCTCCAATGCATAACTTCCTCAATTTTTAAGCTTTGCTCATGTTCTTGGACATTTTGGAAAGGTTTTTGAGTCCTCTAACCAATGCATTTGGTCCCATGTCATTTTGATTCACCAATCTCAAATTATGGCCTTTGACTTAAAGTCCCTTTTTGTTGACTTTTGAAAATGACCTATAATGTTGAAATTGATAACTTCTTGTGAGAGCATTTCTTGGACTTTAAGTATGAAGATGAGTTGTAGGAAATGTCTTTCTCTTCAAAATGAGCTTTGGATGGGATTTTTCTGATAATCCATGTGAAAGTTATGCCCTGGTCAATTTCAGTTGACTTTTTCAACTGTCCAAATAAGGAAACTTTTGCATCTTGATGATTTCTGAGCCAAATTTTGAGAATCATGATCAAGCATTGATCAAATGATGTTTGTGGCTTCAAAATGATATGTTGACCAAAAATTTGAACTTTTGACTGTCAAATGACCATTTTGCCCCTACAGTTGACTGTAATGCAATTAGGGTTTTTGACTGTGCAATTTTGAGCTGAATGTCTTGAAACTTAATATGAGGATACTTGACCATATTTGTAGGCATGTGAGACTTGATTGGACCTTTGAAAACTTCAATCTCTTGATCAGAACAAAAACCCTAATCTTGACTGTGTAGGAAATCTTTGCACTGTGCAACCCTTGGGGATTTTTGTAGCTTGACTTGGCAATTTTCTTTGAAGAATATGGGAGGGAAAATTTTGGGGTACAACAGTTGCCCCTGTTCAATCTTCTTAGACCTGAGGATGCAGATTGGCTGACGTGCCTTTCGTAATCCGAAGGTGGAAGATGATTGAACACTAGAGTGCCCAGAAATTTGCGCTCACATAGTAGCAGTGTGATGGTGGAATGGGCTTATAGATGCCATTTGGAGATTGATGGATATGATGATGGGCTTATAGATGCCATCTGGGTGTCGATCGCGTAAGAGATTCCTTAGCGAGAACCTGCATACCTGCAAAAGAAAAATGAGTACCTGGCACGTTGCAGGAGTCGATTTTCAGATGCTTGATACAGATGTGTCCTGACTGGTTACAGGAGCTGAGTCTGGAGCTTCACAAGATGATGAATGAACCAGGGATGGTTATTACCTCAACAGGAATGGTGAGAGAACCTTGGATGACTTTAACCTCAACAACGCTCGTTGAGAAAATCTTGGTGGAAATTACCATCTTCGCAGTATCGGGAAGAGAACCAAAGGAAATTATAATCTGAAAGGGAATTACATCTCACGCACCGTCGGGGAGAGAACCATAGGAAATTATAACCTCAAAGAAAAACCTAAAAATGGAAATCTCATGCACCGTCGGAGAGAGAACCAATAGGAAAATATAATCTTAAAGAAAAGCCCAAAAATGGAAATCTCATGCACCGTCGGAGAGAGAACCAATAGGACATTATAATCTCAAAGAAAAATCTAACATGGAAATCTCATGCACCGTCGGAGAGAGGACCAATAGGAAAATATAATCTCAAAGAAAAACCTAAAAATGGAAATCTCATGCACCGTCGGAGAGAGAACCAATAGGAAAGTTATAATCTTCAAAGAAAAACCTAAAATGGAAATCTCATGCACCGTCGGAGAGAGAACCAATAGGAAAATTATAATCTTCAAGAAAAACCTAAAATGGAAATCTCATGCACCGTCGGAGAGAGAACCAGTAGGAAAATAATCTCAAAGAAAAGCCCAAAATGGAAATCTCATGCACCGTCGGAGAGAGAACCAATAGGACATTATAATCTTAAAGAAAAACCTAAAATGAAAATCTCATGCACCGTCGGAGAGAGAACCAATAGGACATTATAATCTCAAAGAAACATCTAACATGGAAATCTCATGCACCGTCGGAGAGAGAACCAATAGGAAAATATAACCTGATAACTTCTACTGAGTCTTCATCAGAAAAATCTGTTTGGGGGTCGATTTAGCTGGACTAGAGAAGGCCTTGGACTGGATAAGAAATCTTTGGGGTCGATTAACTGAACCGGTCTAGGTCTTGAAATATGATTGAGAATTTAACTGAATCTTTCCTGAAAGGTAAAGATCAGTCATATGCAATGCATGATATGGATCAAGCAATGATGTTCTCAACATAAATGAGATTTGTATGATATGATGCGTCTATGCATGCTATAATGATGTATGTGATGTTTTTGTATATATGTTTTCGTCTAGGAAAGTAAATCCTTGACGGGTGCCGGGAAGTCATATCCTGGGCTGACGCTGAAGAATAGATTTTGCTTCCGCTGGGGATGATAACTGCAAGAATACCGGTAGGAGAAGATGACTCCGTTGAGGAATAAACTTGGCAAATGGAAGATTCTGCGGGGAGAAAAATACTCTAGCGACCATGTTGGGGAGTGATACTCTGTGGGGAGAGGAATGCTTTGATAATAACTAGCTGGGGATACCCTTGTTGTGTTGGAAGTGTTAATGGACTTCGCTGGGGATAAGGATATTTCGTCGAGGACGCTCTTTCCGTGGCTTTTGGCTGAGGATAACCCAGTTATATCCTGTTAAGGAAATAACTCTTTAAATAAAGCCGGACGACGCGTTCGCGCTCTGCGAGGGGATAAGCTTCCAGAATCTACTGGGGATAAGCTTACTGCTTGGGGAGATGAACTCCAACTTTCCTGGGGGAAACTGGATTGGATTCTCCTGGGGAAGTTTTGAGATGTATCGGGGGAAGTGACACCACTGAATGTTTGATATACCGCCGGGGAACAATCTTTAGACCAAGACTGCCGGGGATGCTTGTTAAGAATATATGCTGCTGGGGGATCCTCAACCTTCCTTAAGGTCTGATAACTTTGCTTGGAGAGGAGTGCACTGACTTGCTGGCTCACTCTCTGGGGAATTAGGACATACTGGTCATACCCTTTAACTGAACCTACCTTGGTACCTTGGAGGATAGAACAATTAGATTTCTTAGACAACTCTTTATTGCCCCTGTTTCTAATGTTACCTGTAATTAATCCTTTGTTTCGTATGCAAATATTTATGAGTTAGCAAATTATTGTCAATGCATATATCACAAATTGAACCTTGGACGTTCTTCGCAAAACAAAACAGAAAAAGAAAAAACAATTGGCACTTTTAACTGAAAAGTATATTTGTATTGATTTTTGAATGGCCCGAAAACAGGCGTTTTGTGTACAAGAGGCTGACGTCCTAGTAAGAGAACGCCGCCGAACAAAAGAGTTTATACAAATTTTGTACAAAAGAAAATAAAACAGCTGTGTGAAATGAATGATCCCACTGGGTTTCAACTCTGCTATTGCCGTTATATCTCCGAGCGTCTCATCACTTGATGACCTAAACGAAGATGAAGCTGACTGATCGATGTCGTCTGAACTTGATGTAGATACCGGATTCTGGATGCAAGGTAATCAATGAGACATAATATTACGCTTTTATCCCTAATTTTTGCCTGGACCGCCCTTTCGGGTTTTCAGTCCACCGGGATACCCATTTTTGCCCAAGCCGCCTTTTCAGGTTTTCGACTTGCCGGGTGTACAGCTTTTTTCATTTCATCCCTTCATTTTGCCCGAACCCTTTTGGTTCGACGGGAAGCCCTAATTTTTGCCTAGGCATGTCAGCCTAGCGGGTCTTTTTATGCGTAGTATCTTTTTACTATGTCTGCATTGGCGGGGTGAGGAAGGTCGTCACCATCCATGTTGGTTAGAATCATGGCTCCTCCTGAGAACACACGTTTAACCATAAATGGCCCTTCATACGTAGGGGTCCATTTGCCCCTTGGATCACTCTGAGGAAGGGTGATTCGCTTGATTACCAGATCCCCAACTTGATATTCCTGTGGTCTGACCTTTTTGTTAAATGCCCTGATCATCCGTTTCTGATACGTCTGACCATGACAGATAGCAGCAAGTCTCTTTTCATCAATAAGGTTAAGCTGATCAAGTCGTGTCTGGATCCAATCATCCTCATTCAGATTTGCATCCTTCATTATCCGGAGAGAGGGTATTTGCACTTCGATCGGTAAGACTGCCTCCATACCATAAACCAAAGAGAAAGGAGTTGCCCCGGTTGACGTCCTAGCTGAGGTACGGTACCCATGTAGAGCAAACGGTAACATCTCGTGCCAATCTTTATAGGTCACTGTCATCTTCTGCACGATTTTCTTGATATTTTTATTTGCTGCTTCTACAGCCCCATTCATCTTCGGTCTGTAAGGAGAAGAATTGTGGTGCTGTATTTTGAACTGTTCACAGAGCTCAGTGATCATCTTGTTATTCAGATTGGTACCGTTATCTGTAATAATTCTCTCAGGGATGCCGTATCGACAGATCAGGTTATGCCGAATGAACCGTGCCACAACAGTCTTGGTTACCGTAGCATAGGATGCTGCTTCGACCCATTTTGTAAAGTAATCAATCGCTACAAGGATGAAGCGATGCCCGTTAGATGCCGTAGGTCTGATCTCACCAATCATGTCAATGCCCCACATTGCAAAAGGCCAAGGTGCGGTCAGAACATTCAGGGGAACTGGAGGAACATGCACCTTGTCTGCATAAATCTGGCATTTATGGCATGTCCTGGAATGTTGGTAGCAGTCAGCTTCCATTGTGGACCAGTAATATCCTGCCTGAAGGATCTTCTTCGCCATAGTGTGCCCACTGGAATGTGTACCAAAGGTCCCTTCATGCAGCTCTTCCATGATCCTTTCTGCTTCAGTCTTATCCACACAACGCAGTAAGGTTGAATCATGGTTTCGCTTATACAAGATGCCGTTGCTAAGGAAGAACTTTGCCGCGAACCTTCTCAGGAACTTCTTATCATTGATAGAGGCACCCTCAGGGTATTCCTGAGCTTCCAGATATCTTTTTACCTCATGGTACCAAGGCTTCTCAGTCACCAATTCAGTCTCGAGATCGCAACAGTATGCCGGTTCGTCCAGTTTCCAGATGATGACCCGGGGAGCCTCATTGTCCCACTTGACTTTGAACATAGAAGACATTGTAGCTAACGCGTCCGCTAACTGATTCTCCTCTCTTGGGAAATGTTCAAAAGTTATTTCTGTGAAGTGGGGGATCAAGGTCAACACACATTCTCTGTAAGGAATAAGATTCGGATGTTTCGTATCCCACTCTCCTTTGATCTGATTGATCACAAGAGCGGAATCTCCGAAGACACTCAGAAACTTGATCCTTAAGTCAATTGCAGCTTTGAGTCCCATGATGCACGCCTCATACTCCGCCATGTTGTTGGTGCAGTTGAAACATAGCCGGGCAGTGAGTGGAGTATGAGTGCCTTGAGGGGATATGATCACAACGCCGATACCATTACCCAAAGCATTGGAGGCTCCGTCAAAGTGCATAGCCCATCGGGATCCTTCCTCAGGTCCTTCATCCGGTCCAGGTACTTCACAATCAGTCACTATCATGATGCTTTCATCCGGAAACTCGAAATTCATTGACTGATAGTCATCTACGGCCTGATGTGCCAAGTGGTCTGCCAATACACTTCCCTTGATGGCTTTCTGGGTTGTGTACTGAATGTCGTATTCCGTCAAGATCATTTGCCATCTTGCAATTCTCCCAGACAGAGCAGGCTTTTCGAATATGTACTTTATAGGATCCATCTTTGAGATCAACAAGGTAGTGTGAGTCAGCATATACTGTCTCAGCCGGCGAGCAGCCCATACCAAAGCGCAGCAAGTTTTCTCAAGCAGTGAGTATCGAGTCTCACAGTCGGTAAACTTTTTGCTAAGGTAATAAATGGCATGCTCTTTTCGGCCAGACTCGTCATGCTGCCCCAGCACACACCCCATTGAGTTGTCAAGTACTGTTAGGTATAATATCAGAGGTCTCCCTTCAACTGGTGGCATAAGGATGGGTGGTTCTTGGAGATACTCTTTGATCTTGTCAAAAGCAGCCTGACATTCATCATTCCAACGTACTACCTGATCTTTCCTCAGCAGCTTGAAGATTGGCTCACAGGTAGCAGTTAGGTGTGAAATGAACCGAGCAATGTAATTCAGGCGTCCTAAAAAACCTCTGACTTCTTTCTCTGTTTTAGGAACTGGCATCTCTTGAATAGCTTTAACCTTGGTAGGGTCCACTTGAATACCCTTATCACTTACAACGAAGCCTAGCAACTTCCCAGATCTTACCCCGAAGGTGCATTTGTTCGGGTTCAACCTCAGCTTGTACAATTTCAGACGGTCAAACAATTTTTGCAGATGATCAAGGTGTTCTTCCTCAGTCTGGGACCTTGCGATCATGTCGTCAACATACACTTCTATCTCATGATGGATCATATCATGAAATAAAGCAACCATGGCACGTTGGTAGGTTGCCCCAACGTTCTTTAGTCCAAAAGGCATGACCTTGTAGCAGAAGGTGCCCCACTGAGTAACAAATGTAGTCTTTTCCATGTCTTCAGGTGCCATCTTGATCTGATTGTAACCTGAAAAGCCATCCATGAAAGAGAATACCTTGTGCTGAGCTGTATTATCAACAAGGACATCAATGTGAGGTAGAGGGAAGTCGTCTTTGGGGCTGGCCCTGTTCAGGTCCCTGTAGTCGACACACATTCTGACCTTACCGTCTTTCTTTGGTACCGGCACCACATTAGCAACCCACTGAGGGTAAGAAGTCACTGCAAGAAACCCGGCATCGAACTGCTTCATGACCTCGGCTTTAATCTTCTCAGACATCTCTGGACGCATACGGCGGACCTTTTGCTTAACCGGAGGGCAATCTTCCTTAGTTGGCAAGTGATGGACCACAATATCGGTATCCAACCCAGGCATGTCTTCGTAGGACCAAGCAAAGATCTCCATATAGTCATGTAGCATCTGAGTTAACCGTTGCTTCACGCTGAGCTCTAGGTTGGCACCAATCTTTACCTCTTTCCTGTCTGCCTCAGTACCCAGGTTTATTGTTTCCACTGGCTCTTCATGGGGTTGAATTGCCCTTTCTTCCTGAAGCAACAGTCTTGCAAGCTCGCCAGGCACTTCGCAATCATCTTCACCTTCGTCTTCGGCTAAGTTGATCGGATTTTCGAAGTCATAACTGGCAGTAGCAGAGTCGTTACCAGTGAGATCCAGAGTGGATTGAAACCTGTATGAGTGAGTGTGTGTAAATACAGCTGTTTTGAAATATATGTAAAGGAAAGAAAGACAGAAAAGGAGCATAAGATTTGTAATGCGAGAAAACGTCCAAGATTTTCATTCATGATATATGAAATGACAATTTATATGCTCTCACAAATGAAACCACGGTGCCTCGGGTAAGACACCGGGCCATAGAGTTTATTTATTGTTTATTACAAATACCAAAACAAGAGAATTCATTACTCAGTAACAAGAGAAACATATAGATTATCCTTTGCACTCCAATTGTTAAGTCCACTGTCGGTTGCCGGGTAGATCCAACTATCAAACTCAGCTTTATCCACTTCATCTTCGTCCCCAATAGCATTCACTCCATGAGCAGGCAGGGGAGCTGAAACCACATTGGGCTTCTCAGATGCCTCAAACTGTACCTCCTTGGTGTCAATAAGGTCCTGCAGCTTGCTCCTTAAGGCCCAACGGTCGTCAGTGGAGTGCCCCGGGCTATCTGAATGGTAAGCACAACGAGCATTTGGGTTGTACTTAGGAGATGCAGTATTGGGGAACTTCGGAGCCTCCCTGACAGTCACTAAATTGGTGGATAGCAACTGTGGCAGGATCTGCGATAGGGTCATGCTTAACCGGGTAAACTCTCTCCGGGGTCTTTCACCCCTTTGAGGATTGGTTGGCCGAGGAACGGCAGCAGGCTTGGAAATCATTACCGCACTGACAGATTGGCGGCGCTCAGGTCTCTCTGATTTCCGGGAGCTATATACAGCACTAGCCTCCTTCTTGAAGGGTTTCTTTTCAGTATTGGAGGAGGCAACCTTCTGTATCTTCCCCGATTTTATACCGGCCTCGATCCTTTCACCAGTCAGGATCAGATCAGTAAACCCAGCAGAGGAATTACCAATGAGATGATTGAAAAATGGACCAGATAGGGTCCCCAAAAACATATCCACCAGCTCCCGGTCTGTCAATGGTGGTTGCACCCTGCCAGCCAGATCTCTCCATTTCTGGGCGTACTCCTTAAAACCTTCACCCGACCCTAGTGACATACCCTGGAGCTGGGTACGCGTAGGAGCGAGGTCGGAATTATAATGATACTGCTTGTAAAAAGCAGTGGCCAGATCCTCCCAGTTACGAATGTTGATTCCATCCAGCTGATAGAACCATTCGAGGTGAGTCCCTGAAAGACTCTCCTGGAAGAAGTGGATCCATAAGTTCCTGTCTGCTGTGTAAGGCTGGATCTTCCTTACATAAGAACGGAGGTGCATCTTGGGACAGGAAGCCCCGTCATACTTCACAAAGGCAGGTGCCTTGAACTTGTGTGGAATCACCACCCCAGTAGATAACCCCAAGTCTCCGAAATCCAGTCCAGGCACACGCTGAATTTCCATAGCTTTTAATCTGTCCTCCAGCTGCTTGTACCGGTCTTCAGCAGGAGGGTACTGCTCGTTGTTGAAGTCTGTTTCAGTATCAGAGACCACAGGACTAGGGACCTCCCTTTCTTGGTGACTACCTTCCCCCACAGACGGAGTAGTCCTCTCAGCTTCATTTTGCAAAGTATTCCCGAGCCTGCGCCCAGTGTTGAATAGCACAGTCCTCTTCTTCTTCTTACTCTTCTTCAGGAGCATAGCCTTCAGTTCTTTTTGACCTTGAGCCAAACCCATGATCAGCTCCTGAAATTGGGCGTTCTGCGCCTGAAGGGCCTTGATAGATGTCTCGGTAGATGATTCAGGGTTCATGATGCTGAAATAAACAGCGAAGAACAGTAAGCAACCTGAAAAGAAGAGTACCTGTAATGCACATGATGAATGATATGTGTTTATGCAATGCATTCAAGGGTTCGAAAATTCAAATTTGTTGCAGACAAAAAGGAACACACGTTATCATTAAGGAAATAATTGTTCAGTACATTCAAGCCTCATAGGCAAATATTACAAAGCAGATCAGTCCCAAAAGACACTACGCATCCTCTTCGGAGCAATATAGGTATTGAGATTCCTTTCCTCGTGCAGTAGGCGGGTGAGCTCCAGGACCTTCTTCTCACTGGCATGTAGACTGGTCTCCAGAGAATTCCGTTCTTCCTTAAGCTGGATCCAACTCTTCTGCATCTCTTCCCAGGACGTGGGCATGTCAGGATGTAGAATGGTGTAGGACACCTCTCCTTCCAAGTCTGGCTCTTTGATCACGGGGAGAACATGAGGATATGGCATCACCAGCTTCTGGGAGCGGGCTCGTACCCATTTGAGATAAGGCTCCAATGGGATGGAGTTCCTGTGCCCCAGGGTCTTGCTGTCTATTTTGCTGGGCATCCTCCAAGCTTTGATAAATTTCTGGCGAAGTCCTTGCGTATCCTTGTCGAAGTCAAAAACTATGTCAGGAATTAACATCTCATGAGGGCCATCTTTCCGAGCATAACCAAACTGTCTCCAAGCCAGGCACGGATTGTAAGTAATACCTCCTCTGATTCCAAGTAAAGGAACATTAGGGTACTCCCCACAACGATCAATGATAGTGACATCCTCTCTTGACCGAGAACACCAATGTATATCTGCATGTGTAAGAGTCATCAACCGTTGTGACCACCGCAAACCTCGCTCGTTCTTCAAAACTGATTGTGGAAGGTGCGAAATAAACCACCTTCCCAGGAGGGGAGTGCAGCACATAAGAACACCCCTTTTTATCATGGTTCGAGTGTAACATGAGTGAAGGATGTCCCCCAGCAACGTAGGTATAGGATTCCTGGACATGAAGACCTTGACAGCACTGATATCTATAAGCTGATCTGGTTTAGGGAACATCACCAACCCATAGACAAGGAGGGCTACAACTTCTTCAAAGGCTTGTAGGTCAAGGGAATTCCAACACTCTTGGGCCTTCTCAAACAGAAACTTTGCCAAGAATCCTTTGATACCATTTCTGGCTTCCCAATGCCCCCTGATGTCAGATGGTTGTAGGCATAATGCTTTAGCTACTTCTTCAAGTTTTGGTTCCCTTTCCGTACCGTTGTAGGGTAGTTGATTGAGAATGGGAATCTTCAGAAGCTGGGAAAACTCTTCTAAAGTAGGCACCAGCTGATAATCCGGGAAAGTAAAACAGTGATGCAGAGGGTCAAAGAATTGGAAGAGGACCTTTACCATCTCTTCCTCAATATTAGTATTGACCAGGCTGATGAGTCTACCATGCCTTTCACTGAATGACGAGTTCTCAGGAATCCTGGATGTAAGCTCCTTAAGCTGAGGAGGGACCCTTATAAGGTTGATCTGAATTGTCTTTCTGCGGATAGTTTCCATGTCCTACAAAACAAGAACAAAGATGAAGATTCGAACCCCTGAAATGGTTAGTGGATGCATATGATGCTGTATGATGTTATGATGCTATGATTAAACACACCACAAATATTTACAAAGGCAAACATGTAAGGCACACAAGTCACACAAGACAAGCCCTTAGAGTTTAGGCCAGCATGGGGTCTGGGTATTACCCTCTTGAAGTTTGTGGGCTCAACCTGTCTTATCAAAGTAAACGGGTTCTAAGGATCTCAATATCATTGGATTGCTTTCATTGTTCATCGTTTCGATTTAGCCACTAACTGGCGATCAAAATATCCCAAGAAAACAACCCTCAACTGAGTGTAGTATCGAGTATCAACCGACTTCGGAGTACACCAAAGTAGTCATCTCACTACCCTAAAGAGGCCAAGATAGTTCAATTAAGGTTCCTAAGGTCTGTTGATGCTTCACGACACCACGCGGAGGCCCCGTACTCTCCTTGACTGAACTCAAGGGTTACCGGTACACACCAAAGTGCCACATCAACGTAGCAGACTGTTTCAACCATGTCGGTATACCCCGCACAGTTCCCTCACAGCCTTGTTGCTACTTTCTAAGAAGGTATCCCCAGATCCGGGTTAGGATCTATAGAACTCCCAAGACAGTCCCACAATTTAAAGCAAGCAAAGCAATACAATTGAAAACACAGTTATGAACTATCCCTAAGGTACACCTCACTTTAAGTTTTATCCCCAGCAGAGTCGCCAGTTCTGTGATCGGTGGATCTGGAACTGACTGTTTTAACGCTGGTTTCGCGAAATGTCGCGGTAAGCAAGAGTCGCCACCGTCTTTTATTTTCTCCAAATGGAAAGGACAAAAGCACAGAAAAATTCCTTTAAAGAGATTGCTCTCGGTTCGGGAGGTAGGTTATAGAAAGGGAAGGTGTTAGCACCCTTTCTATCCATGGTTATCCATGGGCTCTTAGATACTTGCTCATTGTGTTTTCAAAATGTTTGTTTGCTTTTCAAGTGTGAGTGGGTTTTGAAAAAGTTTCGTTTGAAAAATTTCTAAGTAACTCTTGTATCTGTCCTCAAGAGTGTTTGAAAAATTTGTTTGAAAACTTTTAGAAAGTGTAGGTGTGAAAAGTATTTTGTTTGTTTTTGAAAAGAGAAAGTATCTATGAGAATCTACCTACCCTAAGGAATTCTTCTATGTAAGTGTCCTTAAAGTAGTGCCATCCCACCATTGAGAGGTAGGTAGCACCACCGTTGGAGGTGTTCGGGTCAATTCGAGGGTTAGGGACAGTGTGGTCATCGAGCAATAGTAAGATACCTTAGAAGCTACCCTTATGCCATTGATCTTTTTATTCCGAGGCAACTTGTTTCGAGGCAACCTATTCGAGGCAACTAGATCAATGGAACATAAGGACTTACTAAGACGTCCTGTACTCAACGACCACGTTTCGAGGGGCAAGGCAACAGGGTGATCACCAGAGCAAAGGGAAGACACCTTAGAAGCTACCCTCATGCCAGGTTCCCGGATCATGAGGACTTACTAAGACATCCTCTACTCGACGATCACCTTTCGAGGTAAGGCAACAGTGAGGCGTACCCTAGGGGTGGTGTGTGAATTGTGTGTCATTTTCAGTTTATTGTTTGTCTTGTCATGCATTGGTGATCTACGCTTTGATTTTATTTTCGGGCATTCATTCTTTCATGTTATTGTTAACAGTTAAGAAGTGCGGGAATTTAAAGTGCGGAAAAGATAAAAGATCCTACGTTATTACAAAGGCGCGGGTCTACAACGCCAAATTAATCCAGACCCGATTTAAAAATAAAGTGCAGAAAGTAAAATGCCTATTTAACTATTACAGGGCTTTAGAGCAATTACATTATATTTACAACAAAGAAACAAATAAAACGCGCGAAAAAGAAAATAATCAAATGCGAGGGCGTTGGACCCTTTGAAGGAATTAAAATAGAATTGTCAAAATAATTAAAAATAAAAAGAAAGAACTTATTTTTTTATGTTTTTGTATTTATTGATATTAAAGAAAATTAAATTAATTAAAAGTCAAATAATTAATTCTAATTCTAATTGTTTTTAATTTATTTAAGAGAATGCATTAAAGTTAAAACCTAGAATTAAAATTAATTAATTACAAAATTTATTTACAAAATTAATGGTTTAATGATACTTATAATAAAAGTATTTAATTAATTAAAAAAAGATAAAAAGTGCTAAAGGTCTATTTTTTTTATTATTTTGGTTATTGTAAAAAAAGAATTAAATTTAACAACTTAAAATAAAAACTAAATTTATTATGGGATTTATTTACAAAAATGCTAAAGTAAAATATTTATCATTTTTTTATGTTATCTGATTTTTTTATGTGTTTTTATATTTATTATGAAAATATTGATTTGAAAAAATCAAATGGAAATTAAGTAAACAAATAAAAATAAATAATAATAAAAAAAAAGATAAGGAATAGCAAACCAAGGGGTGTAGCCCAAGTAATTTTGGCCCATTATTGGAGGCTTTGTTGACTTTTCCAGGATGCATGTGGGATCTTTGACTAGGGTTTACCACGCTCTTCAGATCTGGTCCCTGGGATGATCTTCAGTGGCCACGTGGTGTGTTGGATGGAGGGGCATATGGTGGACTTCCTGTATTGACATTGCACAAGAACACGTTTGAAATAAAAATAATATGAAAGGGTAGGGACCTGGGGCTCGAACCCAGGTCCTGCGGTTTACCATTCAAACGCTTCGCCAGTTGTGCCACTTTGCTTATTTGTAAATAATATAAACAATGAATATAATAAAACAAAACGCGTGGATGCTTGGCTTTCCGCGCGAAAATTTAAACAGACCAATTGCTCCTTGCCACCTAATCATCTCCTTCGCTTGGCTTCTTTTATTCCTGAAACATGTAAAACATTGGCAACGGTTTTCACGCGTTGCCACAGGTATGATACAAAAAATAGCGAATAGGCCATAAGGCCTCATAAATTAGGCGCGACATATGGTTCCTCTTCGTCTGAGTGTGCCTGACGCAATGGTGCTAGTCGCGTGTCCTAATTTTGCAGGGATAAGAAACGCCTAATTTGAGAACCTGAAAACCCTAAGCATCTCTAATGGCAAATCCTTATATAAGACATGAAAACAAAATTAAACCATATAGGTAGCATCAGAATTGCATAAAGAATGTAAATCACATATCAAAAAGTGCAAAAAGCGCATGAATGGAGATGCAAGAGTATGAATATTTTTCGGTACAGGGCCTGTTCGTGTTACCAATTCTTTAAGCTTTGAGGGACGTTTTTGATTGGGAAACGTTCAGTGGACCTTCAGCAAGCAAATGAAACAAAAATTGTGCCTTGAATCGATCTCTAAGTGAGTTTTCAGAATTGAGATTTTTTGCCAAAAGTGTGAGTTTGTATTGAGCAGTAGGGCGCAGCTTCTGTGTCAATTTTGATGTGTATCACTTGTATATACTCTAGGCAATGTGTTTGGATGATAGTTATGGCCAATAATGCCTTGCATTGATGTTTAGGATTTTGGCATAAACCACCATTATCACACTTTCCATTTTTTGCCTTATTTTGAATTCTTGCCTTATTTGAGCCTTAGCACGAAAATGGTATAGGCTTAATGATGTTTCAAGGCTAGTTAAGGCCAAATATTTCATTTAATCAAACTTTTTGATTTTTTCTTGACTTTAAAAGATTTAAACTTAATTAAATCCAATAAAATCAATTAAAAATGAAAAAAATAATTAAAAAATATGAAATAAAAGGTGGGACACGTGGGAGGCATGGCAAAGTTAATTCAAGTGGAAAAAGTGGGCCCCTTTTGTCAAAAATGAGATTTCAAGGATAAATGATTTTGGCCATTTCACAAAAATTTCCCAACTTCTCCAATGCATAACTTGCTCAATTTTTAAGCTTTGCTCATGTTCTTGGATATTTTGGAAAGGTTTTTGAGTCCTCTAACCAATGCCTTTGGTCCCATGTCATTTTGATTCACCAATCTCAAATTATGGCCTTTGACTTAAAGTCCCTTTTTGTTGACTTTTGAAAATGACCTATAATGTTGAAATTGATAACTTCTTGTGAGAGAATTTCTTGGACTTTAAGTATGAAGATGAGTTGTAGGAAATGTCTTTCTCTTCAAAATGAGCTTTGGATGGGATTTTTCTGATAATCCATGTGAAAGTTATGCCCTGGTCAATTTCAGTTGACTTTTTCAACTGTCCAAATAAGGAAACTTTTGCATCTTGATGATTTCTGAGCCAAATTTTGAGAATCATGATCAAGCATTGATCAAATGATGTTTGTGGCTTCAAAATGATATGTTGACCAAAAATTTGAACTTTTGACTGTCAAATGACCATTTTGCCCCTACAGTTGACTGTAATGCAATTAGGGTTTTTGACTGTGCAATTTTGAGCTGAATGTCTTGAAACTTAATATGAGGATACTTGACCATATTTGTAGGCATGTGAGACTTGATTGGACCTTTGAAAACTTCAATCTCTTGATCAGAACAAAAACCCTAATCTTGACTGTGTAGGAAATCTTTGCACTGTGCAACCCTTGGGGATTTTTGTAGCTTGACTTGGCAATTTGCTTTGAAGAATATGGGAGGGCAAATTTTGGGGTACAACAATTTGCTCTGGTGAATGTAAGTTCCTTCTGGAGTCTGGTTTATCTGAATGCCCAGAAAGAATTTAAGTTCCCCCATTAAGCTCATCTCAAACTCTGCCTGCTTGCACTTAGAAAATTCTCTTCCCAGAGAAGGTTTAGTGGATCCAAAAATAATATCATCTACGTAAATCTGACAAACTAAAATGTCATTCTTAAATGTGTTACAGAACAAGGTTGTGTCCACTTTCCCTCTGGTGAATTCCTTTTCTAAAGGAAGTTACTTAGCCTTTCATACCAAGCTCTGGGAGCTTGTTTTAGACCATAGAGTGACTTCTTTAGTTTGAAAACATATTCTGGGTGTTTGGAATTTTCAAACCCAGGTGGTTGGTGCACATATACCTCTTCATCAATGTAACCATTTAAGAATGCACTTTTGACATCCATATGATACATAGTAATGCCATTATTTACAACAAAAGAGATTAAGAGTCGAATAGCTTCTAACCTGGTGATTAGAGCAAAGGTTTCTGTATAGTCTATCCCCTCTTGCTGACTATAACCTTGTGCCACCAGTCGTGCCTTGTTTCTGATGACTTCTCCTTGCTCATTCAGTTTGTTTCTGAACACCCACTTTGTTCCAATGATGTTGAATCCTTTTGGTTTGGGAACCAGATCCCATACGTCATTTCTGGTGAACTGGTTTAACTCCTCCTGCATTGCCAGAATCCAATCATTGTCCAGAAGAGCTTTATCAATTGTTGTTGGTTCAATCAGTGAGACCAGTCCCATGAGGGATTCTTCAGAGTTTCTGAATGTTGATCTTGTTCTGATTGGTTCATCCTTCTTTCCCATAATCTTATCTTCTGGGTGAGCTATGCTGCTTCTGCATAACTTTTTCTGGAGTTGATCAACAGAAGGTACTGGAACACTTGTGACATTTCCTTCTGAAGTTGTTAGAGCGTCTCTATTGGGAACTTCTGATGAGTCATCTTCAACACCTGTGAATTTAACTTCTATATCTGCAAAAGATTCATTCTGCTTTGACTTTTGAGGGTTAAGCTTATCATCAAATCTAACACTGATTGACTCTTCAACAATCTGTGTTTCTGTATTGTATACTCTGTACCCTCTTGAGCATTCAGAGTATCCTAACATAATACACTTATGTGCTTTAGAGTCAAACTTTTTTAGATGATCTTTAGTATTCAGAATAAAGCATGTGCATCCAAAAGGATGGAAATAAGAAATGTTGGGCTTTCTGTTCTTCCATAATTCATATGGAGTATTTTCCAGAATAGTTCTTATAGAGATTCTATTCTGAATATAGCACGCTGTGTTAATTGCTTCTGCCCAGAATATCTTAGCAATGTTAGTCTCATTGATCATGGTTCTGGCCATTTCTTGCAATGTTCTGTTCTTTCGTTCTACAACTCCATTTTGTTGGGGAGATCTAGGACAAGAGAAGTCATGCGAAATGCCTTTTTCATTAAAAAATGTTTCAAATTTTTTATTTTCAAATTCTCCACCATGATCACTTCTGACTTTGACAATTCTAAGATCCTTTTCATTCTGAACTTGGTTACAGAAGGCAACGAACACAGAATGTGACTCGTCCTTGTGTCTTAAGAGCTTTACCCATGTCCATCTTCTATAGTCATCTATGATCACTAACCCATACTTCTTTCCACTAACAGACGCAATTTTCACTTGTCCAAATAAACCTATGTGCAGAAGTTCTAATGGCCTAGAGGTGGAAACAACATTTTTAGCTTTAAAAGCAGGTTTTGCAAATTTGCCTTTCTGACATGCTTTACACATAGCATCTGAGCTGAACTTCAGGTTTGGAAGTCCTCTGACCAGATTGAATTTGTTAATCTGATATATTCTTCTCATACTAACATGCCCCAATCTTCTGTGCTAGACCCATTTCTCGTTGTTAACAGAAAGAAGGCATTTTACATTCCGACTTTTTAGTTCAGAAAGTTTTATCTTATAAATGTTGTTTTTCCTCTTTCCATTAAATAGGATAGTTCCATCTTTCTGACTAACAACTTTGCATGAATTTTGATTAAAGATTATATCATAACCGTTATCACTTAATTGACTTATGGATAACAGGTTATGCATCAATCCATCAACTAAAAGCACATTATTAATAGAAGGAAGATTACCATTACCTATTATTCTAGAGCCAATGATCTTCCCTCTTTGGTTGCCTCCAAAGCCCACGTAGCCTCCAGGTTTAAGTTCCAGGCTTTGGAACATATGCTTTCTTCCTGTCATGTGTCGAGAGCATCCATAGTCCAGGTACCATGACTGGTTTTTTAGCCTTGCTGCTAAAGATATATGCTACATATATAATTTTGTCCTTAGGTACCCATATCTTTTTGGGTCCTGGTTTGTTAGTTTTACCAAAATTCTGTTTGAATTTTGGTTTGGCAGAATAATCATTGCTAGTGTATTTCAGGTCATGTGTGTGCCCATATGTGAAGTGTGATTTTAGTGGTGTGCGTTTTATTACTAGGTTTATGACTTTCTTAGGTGGAGATACCTTACCTTGGTATCCTATTCCTTTTCTGCCATTCCTGCTAACTCCATAGCTCATTGAAGCCATCTTGCTTCTACATATGTTTTTAGCCAGAAACTTCTGAAAGTTGTGATCATATTATTTTATGATTTTATCAACGCTACTGGGAGCCTCTGAGATTATTCCTTTCTGAGAGTTTTGTAAATCAGTTTCTAGCTTTTAAATCTTTTCTTTTAGCTCAGAATTTTCTAATATCAGACTCACAGTTTCTTCAGATTCAGAGACAAGATCCCTTTTTAGGTTCTTAAATTTGACTCTGATGTGCTGATATCTTTCCAGAATCTCATTCAGGCTTTCTGCTATTTCAGCTTTAGTGAAATTAACAGTAAAATCAGGAAATACCTCTTCTGTGTCTGTTTCTGAGTCTGACTGAGATGCTTCGTTGTCTTCTGTCACATTAGCCATAAGAGCAATGTTGGCTCTTTCATCATCTGATTCTAAGTCTGCGTCAGAAGTGTCTCAATCATCCCATGTAGCCATGAGACTTTTCTTCTTCTCCTTAAATAACTTATTTTTGGGCTTTTCCTTCTGAAGTCTTGGACAATCACTTTTGTAGTGCCCCTGTTCATTACACTCATAGCAGGTGATGTCTCTGTTGTTTGACTTCCTGTGACCAGATGTAGCTTCAGATCTTCTGTGTCCAGAGGAGGACTCAGACTTTCTGTATCCGAAGGAGGATTCATTCGGATTCTCTGACCTTCTGGAATTCTTGAGTTTTCTTTGCCTCTGCTTCCACAGCTGATTTACCCTTCTGGAGAGAAGAGACAATTCGTCTTCTTCTGATGAGGATCCATCAGAGATTTCTTCCATAGCCTGCAAAACCTTAGAATCAAGTTTTTTGTTATATTTTAATGCTAAAGGCTTACCTTGCTTCTGAGGCTCGTCATCTTATAGCTCTATCTCATGGCTTCTGAGGGAGCTAACAAGTTCCTCCAAAGATATCTTGTTGAGATATTTAGCCAGCTTAAGCGTAGTGACCATTGGCCTCCATTTCTTTGGTAGACTTCTGATGATCTTCTTTACATGATCAGCAGTAGAATACCCTTTGTCAAGAACTCTCAGCCCAGCAACAAGAATCTGGAATCTTGAGAATATAGCTTCTATGGATTCACTGCCTTCCATCTTGAAGGCTTCGTATTTTTGAATGAGCACAAGGGCCTTGGTTTCTTTAACTTGTTTGTTGCCTTCATACGTCATTCTCAGAGAGTCAAACCTATTTTTGGCTGTCTCTCTGTTTGAGATCTTCTTATATTCTGAGTATGAGATGGCACTGGGAAGTATTGTTTTGGCTTTATGATGGTTTCTGAAATCACGCTTTTGCTGGTCAAACATTCTTTTTCTATCTATCTTCTGACCAATTTCATCCACTGGATGTGTGTATCCATCAATTACCATGTCCCATAGGTCAGCATCATGAACCAGAAAGAAGCTCTCAATTCTGTCTTTCTAGTAGTCAAAATTTTCTCCATCAAAGACTGGAGGTTTGCCGCTGATTTTGTCCTTGTCATCATGATAGTCATTGCTGATGTTTTGGCTTGGTCCCACCATAGTGTTTTTCTAAAGCTTGGATCTTGTACTAACACGGTTAAGTGAATAAACTCAGAACATGACGCTCTGATGCCAATTGAAGAAGTGAAAAACATAAGAAGGGGGGGGGGTTTAATTGAAACTTAAAAATCAAATGCAATAGACTCAATATTTTTATCCTGGTTCGCTTGATCTCAAACTACTCCATTCCACCCGCCAAGGTGATTTCGCCTCTCTCCAACATGGACTTAATCCACTAATCAAACAAATTACAAAACTACTTTGACAACTGTCAAAGTCTTCTTGAGTAAGACCACAACCCGATTTATCTCAAGGAACAATATCTTAATCAAAGAACAATTGACTGTGTACTATATGTTTTTTGTTACAAACATTGTATCACTACTGTGATGTATTACACAAGTTGGGAGTATGAGAGAATATGAATATTTGCAGCGTTTTTAGATGTATGAGCAGTGGTTGGTGAAATTGTAAACGATTTGTCCTTTAAGCTTGTTTATATAGGCGTGGAAATCTGTCCAAAATAAAACGTGATAATGGACACTCAATGCACTTTCCACATTGAGAAGATTCTTGTCTGAATGAAGCCGTTGCATATGATACTGTCTTAATTGAAAAGTAACACTTCAGAACTATAGAATCTTGCATGCTGCTTTTACTTCAGAACTTTGATGACTCAGAGATATGAGGATCTGTTGGCGTATTAGAATTCTATTCATAGTCAGAGTATCTTTTACTTTAACGCAGATTCTGATCATCATTCTTCAGAACATTCTGATTAGCTCAGCTTGAAAGCTTATGTAGCTTAACTTCTGATGATGTTTTAGTAAGAACTTCTATAAAAAAAAACAACACAAATTTAGGGTGCATATTTGTTCTTTGTGTTTGTTATCATCAAAACTCTAATTAAGGGTTGTAGTATCAAACTATGTTCTAACATGCATCATGAAGAAAGTGTGACTTCTCTTTTGTCAAAACTCATCCAAAACGCGCGTTTTAATGCACTAATCCATTTGGGAAATTTGGCTAATCATGTTTAGATCCA
The DNA here is from genome assembly GCA_948472305.1 of Vicia faba. Taxonomy (NCBI): domain Eukaryota; kingdom Viridiplantae; phylum Streptophyta; class Magnoliopsida; order Fabales; family Fabaceae; genus Vicia; species Vicia faba. Next base: position 309,457,227 of record OX451740.1, on the reverse strand, counting down.
AAACGCGTGCTAATTTGAGGGTTAGAAGTTGTAACATGATATTCAAATTCTGACTTGCGATGAAACTTCAATTCCAAGTTACCACTTTTGAAACAATGGCATTCTCAGATCAAGGGGTCTTAAGGCATGGTTCTTGATGATTTAGAAAGATGAGATTACAAGCTTTACAATGGGAAAAGAATGGAATCAAATGGATGTTTGAGCTGAAAGTTGCAATGAGTCAAAGTTGGGAAAAAGAGGTTGACTTTCCATACTTAGAAATATTTCAAGTTTTTTCTTCAAAAGTGACCTATAATTTTTTGCATCCAAACATGGCCTTCCTCTTGGAATTTGATATTGACCAAAATAGATGGAATGAAATATACCTCTTGAATGAAATTTTGAAACTTGAACCATTCAAAATCTCCAAAAATTGAGAGAGTTATGAATTGTTGAAGTTTGCAAAAAATCATGAAATGACCTATAATACTTTGTATCCTTTAGGCATCCTCTATTCATTTTCTCACTTTGCACATAAAAGAAGGAATAAATTTCACATACTCAAGACCATTGTGGAAAAAGAGTGGGCTAAAGGTGATAATAATTGACCGAGTTATGATCATTTGAAGTCACACATGGCAAATTGGGGGTTCATCTGGAGGACTTGTAATCTTTCTTCATCATCAAGTTTCTTCCAAATGAAAACTCCTTGAAACTTTTGAAGTGATTTTTTAATAAGCCTTTGAAGAGAAGTATTTTTTTGGAATTACTCAAAAATACCAAAATATGAGCAAGATAGATTTTTTTAAGTTTAAAACCCTAGCTCCTAGATCAAGATAATGCTTTGAGGAACTTTGACAATTTTAAACAACCTTCTTGTACCAACACTCTTTCTTTGTAGATAGAAGTTGTTGAATATGATAATGAGAACTCATAGAAACCAAAACCACTTCCATATCTTGAGAATTGAGAGAAATATGCACTCGTGACTAATAGGAACAAGGCCTTGTCCAACCATGACAACCTCTTCAATCAAACCCTTGTACTTTTGAATCAATCTTGATAACTTTAAAATGTGGTGAACCAAAATAAACCTTTCCATTCCATTTCTTACAAAACAACTTCAATGGTTAGGTTTGAATTTCTCAAGTTTTATTGACTAGGGCATGGAAATAAACTCACGAACCCATGGATCAACTTGCTAAGCCACATTTCCTTTACCTACATTATTAACAAGTAAGATAAACCAACATTGCATTTTATTAGTTAAAAGGAAATTCAAAACAAAACATGCATGATCACAAAATAAAAACAAGTCAAGGTGCTTGGTGATTCCTCAAAGAGCAAATCTAAAGATAGGGAGGAGAACCAAAAGCCCTAATGTGATCTTGTTGTGATTGAATCAATATGGTATGATGAAGGATCTGAGGGGGAAAAATTGGGGCACAACAATTGAGAGTGCCTATTCTTAATAAATTACCCTTCAACAGTACTGAAAGAGACCCAAAAGTTGAGGAGATTACTCGAGCTCTACATTTACAACAGTCCAACGTTGTGGCAAATTGGGAAACAAGAAGTGGTGTCAAAGGGTTTCTAGCCAAGTTTTTGTTTGAGAAGGCTCAATATTTTTGGGATACTCTGGATTTACAAGCCTTTGAAGAAGTGTTGGCCCTTCTCATCTATGGGATGGTACTATTCCCTAATCCAGACCAACTCATAGATGTGAATGCGATTAAAATTTTCCTGTCTCGTAACCCAGTGCCTACCTTACTTGAAGACATCTTGCACTCTCTTCACACTCGCACCATGAAGATAAGGGGGGCCCTCATGTGTTTCACTCCTCTGTTGGCTAGGTGGTTTATTCCGCACCTACCTCGATCTGTTTGAAGAATGAGCAAGGCATGAGATGGTCTAATAGATTGATGTCCCTCACGCATTCGGATATTCATTGGTGTCCTCAATCTCTGGAGGACGTTACCATCATTGCTCACAATGAGGAATTCCATAATGTCCCTCTCCTTGGCATTAGGGGAGGAATCACCTATAACCCTTGTTTGGCATTGCGACAATTGGGTATGCTAGGAGGGATGGTCCTCATGATGCACTTGTCTAAGGAATTGCATTCGACTATAAGAATGACGTACAAGGTTATCGTCAGAGATTCATACGAGCTTGGGACATGGTAAATAAAGTTGATAGAAAGACATTGGGGCATAAGAACTCCATTACTTTGGAGCCTTATCTTAAGTGGGTGCGTGCATGCGCTCAAACTCTCATGATGCCTTATAAGGCCATCCTGCTTATCATCATGGAGCCTATTGCCGAGGGAGATGTTCCTTACACTATTATCCATCCTGACATGCCGACTACTCTTGAGGAGTTGCAAATATCTTGGATTCAACTCAAAGGGGAGAGAGACACCTTTGAAACCCAATTTTACGCAAGTGAGAAGAAGGTTCTGGAGCTCACGAGACAACTCCATGAAGAGCAGAGTTTAAATGTCTACATCGCACCGAAGAGGATGCGCTCGTGGGAAGCTTGATTATTTTTTAGGAGTTTATTTTGTATTATCTTTGTTTCTTCCATTGTAAGCCCAAGGGGCATTTTTGTAACCGTTTGAACTTATTAATGCAATTAATGTTTGTTCTCTCTTTGTCTAAGCAAATTTAAATTTTAAAAGTCCTTGAAATCATTTGCATACACATTTCATGCATCATGACATAGGCAGGTTTTCAAGCACAACTCTCCTCATCTTTCTATTGTTTATTTCAGTATGATGGATATTGAGCAAACCGTGTAAGACTTGCAGAAGCAGAACTCTCAATTCCAAGAAACTTTGCTGACCCTGGCCAAGGGACAACAAGAGCTTATGTCATTACTGGTGGCCAAAAATAAAACTAAGAAGAAAGTACTGATCAACATGGGGAAAAGGTTTAAAGGTCCCTTCCGTCAAGTGCAAGTAGTTGAAGAGTCGTCCAAGGAAGACGAGAACCAGGACGAAGATGTAAGGAGCACCCGCGCTGGGGGTGCAAATGGTCAAGCTTCTGAGGACGAAGATTACTTTGATGAACAGTATCCATCGACCGAGGATAAATACAAGAAACTGGAAGAGAGACTAAAAGCTGTGGAAATTCAAGCCGTACCTGGCTTGGATTTTGGTGATTTGGGCTTGGTACCTGGGGTTATCATCCCACACAAGTTTAAAATTCCAGTCTTTGCTAAATATGATGGAGTTTCGTGCCCAAAACTTCACCTGAGGTCTTACGTGCGCAAGATTCTGCCGCACACTACCGACAAAAAGCTTCGGGTCCATTTCTTCCAAGAGAGTCTGGCTGGGACTCAACTAGAATGGTTCTATCAATTGGAGGGTTCCCGCATCCACACATGGTAATATCTAGCCACTAATTTTTATCATCAGTATCAATACAATACCGATCTGGCACCAACCAAAGTTCAACTTTAAGGTATGACAATGGGTACTAATGAGGGGTTTAAAGAGTACGCACAAAAATGGAGGGATCTTGCTGGTAGGGTCCAACCACCACTAACTGACAGAGAACTAGTTGCCATGTTCATGGGTACATTAACTGGCCCATTTTTAAACCTATTGATTGGGAGTTCTTCATCGGGTTTCACCGACTTGATACTAACTGGAGAAAGGGTAGAAAATGGCATTAAGAGTGGGAAAATTCCCATGACATCTGCTTCCGCATCCAATACTGTAAAGAAGCCCTTCCCTGGAAAGAAGGAAACAAATGTTGTGTATGGGGCAAGGGCCCATACCAAGAAGGATCACGGACCCTCTGTTAATGTTGTGTTAATCTCCAACCCTCCATCTTCTCAAAGGCAATCATCCAACAATCAACGATCTAAAGTTCCTTGAAGACAGTTCCCGAGGATAAGCATGTCACTATCCCAAGCCTTACAACATCTGTTGAAGGCCAACTTAGTGACATTGCACGATCCACCATCCAATCCAAACATTTCATCACCTAAGTATAATCCAAATGCCAAGTGTGCGTATCATTTCAACAGCCCTGGGCATGAAACTGACCAATGCTGGGCTCTGAAGAATAAGATTCAAGACCTGATAGACAACAAAACTATTGAGTTTGACCCACCCACCACTCCAAATGTAATAACTACACCAATGCCTAACCATGGAAAATGTGTCAATGCAATTGATGACACTACTTTTATTTCCTCGATTAAGGATTTGACTACTCCTTTGACTATTATAAAAGAAAATATGATGAAAGTTAGGGTGTTCCCTGGTTGTTTAAAAGACTGTGATTGTTGTGCTGAACAAATAAATGGATGCAAGTGGCTGAAAGAAGGTGTTCAACGCCTGATAGATAGCCACGAGATCCTGTTTGAAAAATTTTGACCATCAAAAGTTTGATCAACAAAGCTGAAGACCTTGCCATAATAACAATCTCCACTAAGCCTCTTAGGATATCCTGAAAAGGTCCTATTAGGATCTCCAACGAACCGATGATTGCTTCTTTAATAATCACTGCCCCTGGGCCGATTCCCTACTCCTTCGACAAAGCAGTTCCATGGAACTATGATGCTGAGGTTTACTTTCATGGAATTAAGCAAGATTCTTGGATCAAGGGGGACAAGGTTGATGATGTTACAAATATCATTGGTTCTAGCATAGTAACGAGAAAAGGGAGGATTTTCTCTCCAAACATTTCACCCCTAACTACTACGACGACACATGTCTGCATTACCACTAATAAAGCTAGTGATGACACTAGGGGTAAAGAGAAAGTAGTTCAGCCTGCCAGGACGGAGGCGCCAGTCGAAGATGTTACCACTGAGGAACCTTCCACCCAAGAGATGGAGGAAATCTTGAAGATCATAAAGAAAAGCGATTTCAAGATAGTAGAATAATTGGGGCAAACCCCCTCCCAAATCTCTATGTTGTCTTTGCTGCTTTGTTCTGATGCTCATACCCAAGCTTTAATCAATTTTTTGAAGAAAGCGCGTGTTCCCCAAGAAACCACAACTGATCAATTTGAAAATAGTGTGCCAAGTCTGACTGGTAATAATGGATTGGGGTTCTCTGATGCTGACTTCACACCAATTGGAAGGAATCATAACAAGGCCTTTGCATGTCTCTGTTGAATGCAAAGGAACTACCCTGACACACGTCTTGGTTGATACCAGTTCCTCTTTGAATGTTCTACCCAAAGGTTCCTTGGACTGGTTAGATTGCGAAAGTTTGGTGTTAAAACCAAGTGACATTATTGTGTGGGCTTTTGATGGGTCCAAAAGGGTGGTGCATGGAGAGGTGGATCTCCCTATCAAAGTTGGCTCGCAAGTTTTCAATTCTAGCTTCTATGTGATGGACATACACCCCGCCTACTCTTGTTTACTCGGGCATCCTTGGATACATGGGGCAGAGGTAGTGACATCCACTCTTCACTAAAAGTTGAAGCACCCAGTCAAGGGGAAGATCATCACAGTCTGTGGTGAAGAGGAATTCATGGTAAGCCACCTTAATTCCTTCAGATATGTGGAGATGGATGGTGAATTTATAGAGACTCTCTGCCAAGCCTTTGAAGTGGTTCCTCCTATGGTTGCCGCCACCAAAATCTCTTCTAATATTCCAAAAGATGATGAAGTTGTACCAAGAATGGTTTCACTTAAAGATGCATGTGCCGTGGTCGAAGATGGAAACTATACTATCTGGGGACAACTCCCCGACATTCCGCTTAAAGAAGACAAATTTGGGTTGGGTTTCACCATCAAAGCTCAAAAAGAGGCCAGGAGCGCTCGCATGGGACAACCACCTCTCCCCATCAGAAATCATGAAGTAAACGCAGTGGAAGACTTTGATGATGAATGCACTTTTGAAGAATGGATCTACCCTACTGCTGGAGGAAAGCTCAACAACTGGCATGCAAAGGATTTCACTCCCATCTCCTTCCATGAGGAGTAATTACTATTTACTGTTTTCTATCAATTCAAGAACTTTTGTCTGTAATTTTTAATTCCAAACAATGACTTTTAAGCCAGGTGCCTTACCGGGGGCACCATGGTCCATTTGTTAAGGGTTTTGTTCATGTTCATTTATCATATGATCATTCAATGAAAATGTTGGACCTTTTGCATTCAAACTTTGCGCTCATTGTATTTCTTATTCTTATTTGTATTTTCAAAATAGCCATGTATCTTACATGCACACACATACACTTGTAAATCCTCATCCACTCCGAATCTCATTGCCAAAGACTCTGCTATTTCCAGATATGATTTTGAACATCCAATCAACCAAGCCGAAGACGAAGACGAAGAAGATTGTGAAATACCAGAGGAACTTGCCAGACTTCTGATGCAAGAAGAGAAGACCATTCAACCTCATGAAGAGCCTATTAAAGTGATCAACCTAGGTACTGAGGAAGAAAAGAAAGAGGTCAAGATCGGCGCTAACTTAGAAGACAATGTCAAAGGAAGATTGGTACAGATGTTACATGACTATGTTGAAGTGTTTGCTTGGTCGTATGAAGATATGCTGGGTTTGGATAATGATATAGTGGTTCATCGTCTACCAACAAAGGAAGATCGCCCTCCAGTCAAGTAAAAGGTTTGTCGTATGTGGCCTGACATGTCTGAAAAGATAAAAGTTGAGGTAATGAAGCAATTCAATGCAGGTTTCCTAGCTGTGACATCATATCCACAATGGATTGCGAACGTGGTCCCCGTGCCGAAGAAAGATGGGAAGGTCTGTATATGCGTAGACTATAGGGGTTTGAATACGGAAAGCCCCAAAGATGATTTACCACTACCACATATTGACGTCTTGGTTGACAACACAACTCAACACAAGGTCTTCTCCTTTATGGATGGTTTCTCCGGCTACAATCAAATCAAGATGGCTCCTGAAGATATGGAGAAAACCACCTTTGTCACATAATGGGGCACCTTTTGTTACAAGGTCGTGCCATTCGGTTTAAAGAATGCAGGGGAAACTTATCAACAAGCTATGGTAGCTTTATTTCATGATATGATCCATCATGAAATAGAGGTCTATATGGATGATATGATTGCAAGGTCGCAGACTGAAAAAGGACACCTTGATCACTTACACAATCTATTTGAAAGGTTGAAGGAATACAAGCTGAGGTTGATTCCCAGCAAATGCACCTTCGGGGTAAGGTCTGGAAAACTCTTAGGGTTTGTCGTCAGTGGAAAAGGTATTGAGGTCGACCCTACGAAGGTCAAAGCTATCCAAGAAATGTCAGCTCCCCGTACTGAGAAGGAGGTCAGAGGTTTCTTAGGTCGACTCAATTACATCACCCGATTCATATCTCATCTAACTGCTACTTGTGAGCCACTCTTCAAGCTGCTGAAGAAGGATCAAGCAATTAGATGGAATGATGACTACCAAGTAGCTTTTGGCAAGATTAAGGAGTACTTGCAAGAACCTCCAATCCTGATGCCTCCAGTTGAAGGAAGACCTCAGATTATGTACTTGACTGTATTAGAGAATTCAATGAGGGTGTGTGTTGGGCCAACATGACGAGTTTGGCCGAAAAGAGAATGCAATATACTACCTGAGCAAAAAGTTTACCGACTGTGAAACCAGATATTCACTGCTCGAGAAAACTTGTTGTGCTCTGGCACGGGCTGCTCGCCGGCTAAGACAATATATGTTGACTCACACCACTTTGTTGATTTCAAAAATGGACCCTATCAAGTATATTTTCGAGAAGCCAGCTCTCTCCGGACGAATAGCTAGATGGAAAATGATTTTGACTAAATATGATATCCAGTACACTACACAAAAAGCAATCAAAGGAAGTGTAATGGCAGATCATTTGGCGCATCAAGCTGTTGATGAGTACCAATCTATGAACTTTGAATTCCCGGATGAGAATATCATGCTAGTAACTGACTGCGAAAAGCTTGGGCCGTATGACGGACCTGAATAAGGATCCCGATGGACTATGGTTTTTGATGGGGCTTCCAATGCTTTGGGTAACGGAATTGTCGCTGTGATTGTTTCTCCAGAAGGTTTCCATACACCTTTCACTTCTAGATTATGCTTTGACTGTACGAACAACATGGCTGAGTACGAGGCGTGCATCTTGGGTCTAAAGGCTGCCATTGACCTGAGGATCAAGTTCTTGGACGTATACAGAGGTTCTGCTCTAGTAATCAGTTAAGTCAAGGGAGAGTGGGACACTAAGCATCCTAACCTAATTCCCTACAAAGATTTTGTGTTAACCCTGATCCCATACTTCGAGGAGGTCACCTTCGAGCACTTCCCTAGAGAAGAGAATCAGTTGGTTGATGCTTTAGCAACAATGTCGTCCATGTTCAAGGTAGACTAGGACAACGAGGCTCCTAGAATCACAATTGAAAGATTTTACTAACCAGCGCACTGTTGCGAGCTTGACACAGATGGAGAGAAGCCTTTGTACCATGAGGTGAAGAGATATCTTGGAGATACCCTAAAGGGGCTTCCATCAATGATAAGAAATTTTTTCAAAGATGTTCAGCCAAATGTTTCCTAAGCAATGGAATCCTGTACAAACGTAACCATGATTCTACTCTACTCCGGTGTGTGGACAAGAAGGAGGCAGAGGAGATCATGGAAGACATGCATGATGGTATATTTGGGACTCACTCTAGTGGACACACTATGGCCAAGAAGATTCTAAGGGCTGGTTACTATTGGTCGACAATGGAAACTGATTGTCCCCATCACTCGAGGACTTGCCATAAGTGTCAGATATATGCCGACAAGGTCCATGTACCTCCAATCCATTTGAACGTCATGACTGCTCCATGATTGTTTGCAATATGGGGCATTGACATGATTGGAGAGATCAAACCCACTGCTTCCAATGGGCACCGCTTCATCCTTGTTATTATTGATTATTTCACCAAATGGTTCGAAGCTGCCTCATTTACCTCAGTCACTAAGAATGTTGTATCCAGATTTATCAAGCATAACCTCATATGCCATTATGGTATCCCCGAAAGGATCATCATTGAGAATGGAACTAATCTCAATAATGCTATGATTACGGAGCTCTATACTCAATTCAAAATCAAGCATCACAATTCTTCTCCTTACAGACTCAAAATGAATGGCACAGTGGAAGCTGCCAATAAAAATATCAAGAATATTATGTAAACGATGGTGGTGACCTACAAAGACTGGCATGAGATGTTACTGTTTGCTCTTCATGGCTACCGTACTTCAGCTCGAACGTCAACTAGGGAAACTCCCTTCTCTTTGGTCTATGTCATGGAAGCTGTCTTACCTGTAGAAGTTCAGATTCCTTCCCTAAGGATTATGAAAGAAGCAGGTCTAGACGAAGATGAATGGATTCATACTAGGTTGGATCAGCTAAACTTGATTGACGAGAAGCGACTGGATGCTATTTGTCATGGTCAGACGTACCAAAAGCGTATGATTAAGGCTTTCAAAAAAAAGATCAAGCCTCGAGTGTATCAGACTGGCGACTTGGTAATAAAGTGCATCATTCTTCCACAAGGCGATCCCAGGGGCAAATGGACTCCCACATACGAAGGGCCATTTATTTTTAAGAAAGTATTCTCTGGCGGTGCCATAATGCTTACTACTATGGACGATGAAGATTTCCCGCATCCTGTGAACGCAGACATAGTCAAAAAATACTATGCATAAAAATGACTCGCTAGGTTGACATACCTAGGCAAAAATAAAGGCATCCTGGCGAACCAAAGAGGTTCGGGCAAAAATTAGGGATATATGCAAAATATTGTACACCCAGCAAGTCAAAACCCGAAAGGGCGGCTTGGGCAAAAATGGGTATCCTGGTGGTCTGAAAACCCGAAAGGGAATTCCAGGAAAAAGTTAGGGATTAAAACGTATGACTATGTCCCGTTGGATCTCTAAAGCCAGTTTTTTATTACCAAAGTCCAATTTCAATGGTACAAGATCAATCCAATCAACTTCTTTCAACGGCAGGGGATGATGTTTGAAGATATATGGGAAATAGCGGAGTTGGAACACAATGAGATCACTTCCACATGGCTATTTATTTTTGTTTTCACTTTTTACTATTTTCATTCTTTCGACGATTTCCTCTTACTAGGATTTCTGTCTCCTTGTACAAAAACGCCTATTTTTGGGCAAAATATCAATACAAATACATTTTGAAGTGCAAAACTTTTTGTTTTTTCTGTTTTAAGTGCAAAAGTGTCCAATGGCTAAAATTGAACGAACATATGCATATGAACATGATTAACTGTTAACAAAAGTGTGCGTAAAAATAGTAATAAGTATCGACTTAAAAATTTGGGATATCCCCACAGAGTTACTTCAATCAAATTATCCCCACAGAGCTGGATTCATGCAATCTGCTAGCCAGAGTTTCAATCTTCGGAAAACCCTCTCCCAAGCTGAGTTGGAAACCTTGTGGAGTTTCTGTCTATAGAATTTACCCCCTGCAGATCATCTAATATTCTCTTTAACAGGGTTTATTTCCCCAATTAATCTACAAATTCTCCAGCTTGAGCTTACTTCCCAAACTATTGCAAGTCAATGGACGAAACCCCTTAACCCCCAGTAAAGCCATTTCGATCCCCAGAGAAATCGTTACTATCTCCGAAGTTGTTATGAAGCTTGGAATCCAACTAGATAGCAGTTGACTCATCTCTTTCAAGAAATTTACTATGAATCCTGGACCCGACCAGATACTAGTGCAACTTCATCTCTTTCAAGCAAGTTACTACGAAACCTGGACCCGACTAGATACTAGTTCAACTTCATCTCTTTCAAGCAAGTTACTACGAAGCCTGGACCTGACCAGATAACAGTTTGAGTTGCTGAAACCTGGACCCGACCAGATATTAGTTAACCTCAAGATCAAACTACTGAAGCCTGGACCCGACCAGATAACAGTGAATCTCAATTTCAAGTTACTGAAGCCTGTACTCGCCCAGATAACAGTTTAACTCCTATAAATCACTAATTAAACTCCTTTTCTCCGGTAGAGTTTGCCATCATCACCAGTGAGTTGCTGTAAATCCTGGAATCGGACCAGATAATAGTTAACTTCACTACCCCTAGCAAGTTTTCATGAAGCCTGGAATCCGACCAGATAACAGCTAAACTTTCTCCAATCAAGAGATAGCTCCCCAATAGAGAAATAGATAAGTAAAACTCCTAAACTCTTTCCCCAAACAGAAATCAACACTCTCCATAGAGTTTTTGCAAGCAAAGTCAATGTTCCCCAGTGGAGTTCTCCTCAAACAATAAGACAGTAATCCCCAGCAGAAACATTCTAAACAAAGTTTGAAGATACACATACTCTTCATCCTCAACAGCAGCCCGAGATTTAATTTCCCAAGGCTCCCCAACATTTGTCAAGGATTTATTTTTCAAGACAAAGATGCATTTCAACAATATTTCACATTCATACATGATAAATGCATACAGCATAATATCATTTATTTTGAGAACATCATCAAGCCATGCATACATCTGCATGCAACTAAATCTCTTCCTTGCAGGAAAAGTCAATCAACAAAACAAAAGTCCTCTTCTGGATAAATTCACCTCTTCTAGTTAATAATAGGCAATCAACAATCCTCTTATGGATAGATTTACTTCTTCTAGTTAAAGATAGGCGAACAAAAGACCTCTTCTGGCAAATACTACCAACATTTCTCAAATAGGTCAGAGATCAATTCTTGAAACAAGACAGGTCAACTATCTCTACAACCAACAAAATCAGGTTCCAGATTAATACTTGAAACCAGACAGGACAACTATCTGTGAACAACTGATTGTAGATTAATACATGAAACAAGACAAGACAACTATCTACATGAGCAGATTGAAGATCAACTCTTGAAACAAGATGGGGAAACTATCTTTTTTTCTCCTTGTTCAGATAAATATTAATTCCCAAAACAGGACGGGGCGACTTTCTTTATTACCAATATTATGAACTCCCGAAACATGACGGGTTTACCAACACACTAATTGTATATAAATTCCCGAAACAGGACAAGGCGACTATCTACATGACAAACGCTTCCTCCAGAACCTCTGCTTGTTCAGTTTAAATCGACCAATAATTTATCCTGATTCTGTTCCGGTATACTTTTTCTCTGGTTCAGTCAAATCGACCCTAAGATTTTTCAGGTTCTTATCCATACAAAAACAAATACAGACATCTGCTGTTTTAGTATAAATCGACTAAAGATCTATCCTGACACTTCTTCCAATCCCTATAAATAGTCACTTCTGGATGGCATCTATAAGCCCATCTATGATGATTCTCAACCACTTCTGATGGAATTTATAAGCCTATCTCCGACAATATTTTGTCACTCTCCAAATGGCATCTGTAATCCCATTCCTGATACAATAAATCCAAGGCATTTCTTTGTACATCAGTAAGTACAAATTTCTGGGCACTCTAGTGTTCACTCATCTTTCACCTTTGAGTTACGAATGGCAAAAATGCCAATATAACTCTTCAGGTTTAAGAAGATTGAACATGGGCAGCTGTTGTACCCAAAAATTAGCCCTCCCATTTTTCATTCAAGATGTTATCTTAGGGTTTCTCAAATACATAAAATGGCTTAGGGTTTGATCAGACATATTCTCCTCCTATTGAGTCAGCATCTAGGGTTTGTTATTTCTTAAGAAAAATTGAGTTTCCAAGGTTTTAAATGGTCTTCATGGTTCTTCATGTATTCTCAAGGATGTTCGTGTCAGTTTTCAAACTTTACTTCGCAAGTTTGCTCAATCAATGGTTTAGATGATTGAAAATGAACTGCATTGACCCAAAAATTGACCATTGCAAGATCAAGTTTAAAAGATTGTAACTTCTTCATTATTCGATATTTTTGAGCATTTCTTTTTGCGTATGACTATCCTTGACGTCATCCCCAATTTCTCTTCACAAGTCAAGAGTTGATTACGTGCGAAAGATCATCAGAAAATTAGAATACTTTAGAGGTTATTTTGCAAATTTAACCTAATCACGAGAAATTCTTGACCAGTTTTCGAGGTTCATAACTTCTTCAATTTTCAATGTTCTGAAGCGATTCTTTGTGCAGAGCATCACAAATAGCATTGTCTATGAGATTGCTTCAATGATCAAAGTCAAAATGCGCTTGGAAGACCATGAAATTTATTAAAATTCTATAGGAATTTCTTGACTTTAGAATGTTATTAACTTCTAGATGTTGATCATTATGTTGAGATAACTCATTGAAATAAGAGTTTGAGTTTGAAGGTTCATGGATAGTTTGTTATTCGTACTTCAAATCATTTGCGTTTGAACAATAATGATTATTAGATCGAAGTGGGATTTTGATCAAAATTCTTAAAGGCAAGATTCGTAGTATTGGCTCTTATTTCAAGTTACTATGAATTGAAGATATGGATTTTAATGAAGAAGATTCGAGGATCCATTCAAATAATTCTTTTGACTTTGGCCCAATTCAAGCATGTGAGGCATAATTCATTCACATGAATTTGTTTCAAGATATTCAAAAGGATCAATATGCTTATGGCGCAATTTTGATATATTTGGAAAAAAAATCATTCATGTGAACTATTTCGAATTGAAGGCATTCATCAACTTCATTCATTTTCATTAAAATTTACAATCTTTCTTCCAAATCAATTACAAGTGCAACATCAATTCCAATTCCAAATTCAAGACATCCATTTCAAGTTTTCAAGAATTCATAATTCAATCCTACAGGAAAATACAAAGCATTATTCAAGGCATGTTTCAAAGATTCAAGTCTCATTCTTTTCTCAAGAGGCATTTTAAGTTTATAGACCACAAAGAAGAATCAAAGTTGTGCTCATAACTTAAATTGTATCAAAAAGGAATATTCAAGTTTTGTAGAAACAAATTCAAGATGATTCAAGAATGCAAGATTACAACAAAGCTTCATTGTTTAAAATTACAAGTGAACTGGTATACACTTCACAAGTTTCTAAACCTCAAAATTCAAATCACAAATTCATAATGTTACAAAATTCCTAACAATGTACTAAACTACAAAGGAATTTCCCCATCATCAAGCTTTCTTCAAGCATTTCAAGTCACTCTTCGTCAATTTTCCCCATCGTCCAATTTTCTCGTACATGTAAACAAAAATAGAAAATTAGTTAGAAAAAATTCATGTTGGAACAAGAATAGAAAATTTCAAAGAATTCTCTACATTTTCATCATTAGGGATTGGTAAGAAGAATCAGAAATAAAGGGGCAGCGTTTCATCCACGTTTCATCCATTGCAAATCACAATCTTTAATTGGTTCACAGAGGACATATTGAGAGGAAATAAAAGTCAAAATTCAGAATTCATCATAGTCCCAAATGCTGCACAAAAAAACAGATTGCATCATAGTAAAAGAGGACAAATACAAGAGGCAAAAGTGCTATCAAAAATAGACTGCATTGCAGCCCTGCATATGCTGTCCAAAACAGTCCAAAATCTGTCAAAAGCAACTGCAATGTACAACAAAAAATTACACACAAACAGACCTAGTCAAAACTGCATAATAAAGACAGTATGGCAGCATAACGAATTTGTTAAAAAAAATCCAGATCCTTTTCCCCCCAAAAGTTTGTTTTTCATATGAATATAATAAAGACAGTAGGAACATAACAAAAATCGATTATTATCCATCAGAAGAGAAAAAATAATAGTTTTGTTATTTCAAAGAAACAACAACAAGCAGTAAATAAAAACCATTGTTCACAAAGAAAGAAAGCCGCATCAAGATAAAAACCCTAGGAAATCTTCATCATTTTCCCCTTCCAACCCTTCAGAAATTAAAGAGAGAAAGAGAGAAATTTTACAGAAGAGGCTTCCCTGTCAAACGAAAAGCCGTGAAGTCATCAGCAACAAGGTAAACTTCCATTACTTCTCTGCATTCATCATAAAATCTGTTATCTGCATTCATTATATTTTGTTATAATCCAATAAAACAGAGGAAATAATTATGCAGTAAACCCCTAAAAAATGTGTAACTTACCTCTCAAATTTCACTCAATACCCTGCTTGAACCAAAACCAGAAATCACCAAGCCTGAACAAACTCGCAGCATTGACACAGAAAAAACTGTAAAAAAGAAGTCTAAGGTTACCGTTGCCAAACCTCTAACGACATCACCATCAGTAACCATCACCTTTCATCTCCGCCAATCGCATACTCCCTTTTCATCACCTCTCTCCATCTCAACTCGCCACAACACATCATCACGGATCTTCATCAATCTCTCTTCCTAACACAACAACACAAAACCGATTAACCCATCCCAAATCATCCCCATTCATATTTCTCGCCATCACCGATTTCATCAACATCTATAACATATATCTTCGCAACATTTTCAGTCAACGGTTTTCAACAACATCATAGATCTTCATCATCAAACTTGCATCGTACAACAAGAACAACAACATTACGACATAAAAAATTTACAAGGATCGTCACCAAGAGGAAAGAGGGTTTTGTTCATGGTGAAGCATGAGGAAAGATGATTATCACGATTTGAAAGGAGGGCGAGAAAGGGGAGGATGGCGAGGATGATGATATTGAATCAATTTTGGAGAAAGAGAGGTGGAGAGGTGAACATATGAGCGGTAGCATAGGAGAGAGTTTATGAATTTCACGGTAACAAAGGAAAGATGAAGAGTGTTGTAGGGAAGAGAGATTTTCTATTTTTTTTTTGTTTTATTCAGTAACATAAGAAACAAAGCTTTCAATAAAAATTAAATCAAAATTCCTTTCCCAATAAAATACAGTAATTATTCTCTTTTTTCTCCTTCCCAAGACCAACCCAGCGGCGCGCTTCAATGCTTTAAGGTTTTCAAAACCTTTATTTCCCTATTACAAACCGGGTCGGCCTATTGGGCCTTTTGTCCCAATAATCACCATCATCACCATTTTGTTTTAATTGAAACTTAATGATAATGAGTGAATAGAACAACTTAGTTGGCAAGGTATCATTGGCTCTAACCTAGAGGACACGGGTTCAACCCCTGCTGGGGCTTGGTTTTCTACTTTTTCTTGATTTCTTTAAGTTTTTGATAACAAAATTAGTTTAGTTAATCTTTAGTTTTAACTTTAAAACTCAATTAAATGAAGAATATATAATTTCAAATAATTAATTTTTTTAGGACTTTGTAAATAATATTGTCAACAGTTTTTATATAGTTTAATAAACTTTCTTTTAAAATATTTAGTTTATACATAATAAAATTCAAATAAGAATAATAGAATAGATTCTTTATTTTCTTTCCAAATTCTCACAGACAAAAATACCAAAAATTTTATTTCCATACTTTGTTGATTAATTTTTTCTTCATAGATTGTTGTAGTTTTAATTAATTTTTCGATTCGATTTGGTTGTATTGATTTCCTATTTGGACTTTTCATCGCATTGATCCATCCCCATTTGTAAATTTGTACTCCCCATTCCCGAAAGCTCTGTAATAGCGTAGAATTTTAATTTCCGCAATTTACTATTTTTCTTTATACTGTATAGTAATTAGGCATGTATGGCAAGATTCAAAATCAATGGCTAGACAGACCTAATCAAAGACAAAATTAACTTGAATCAAACACACTTTTCACACGCGCACCTCTAGGGTAACTTCGCTTGTTGCCTCGAAAAAACAGTCATGTCCCTCGAATATGGGACGCTTTAGCAAATACTCTCGATAAAAAAAAGATCGTAGTCCCTCGATGTCCCTCGATGTTTCCTTCGATAAACGATCTAGTCCCTTACAAAAATTGCTAAAGCGTCTCACAAGGTGCCTTCGATGACTGTATGATTGACCCGCGCCCGTCCCTTCACATCCAAGAATAGGGTTTCTTATCAATTAATGGTAAGATAACATTATCTAAATGAGGAGGAAAAGAACATAGACCTTTTTAGTAGGTAGGACGCTCATAGTTGCTTGCTTACAACATTTTCAAAACAACATCCTTCAAAACACACTCACACTTTCAAAACATCTTCACAAAAAAAATCTCTTTGAACTATTTTCAAAACCAACACTTTGTATACATTCTTATAGAGACGAGAATTATTACAAAGTTTTCCAAAACAAAGGCATTTTTCAAAATATTTTCAAACTTGCACCAATCACAAACACATTTCAAACAAAGAATTTTCAAAGTGATCAAGCAACTAAGAGTCCGTAGATAACTACGGATGAAAAGGGTGCTAACACCTTCCCTTTTCATAACCTACCCCCCGAACTCAAGAAAATATCTCAAAAGGTCTTTCCTGTTCTTTTCACACTTTCCTTTATTGGATAAAAGAAAAGTCGATAACGACTCTTGTTATCTGCAACTATTACGATAAAATGCAAAACACTCAAGCCAGTTCTCCCACCGTATTACACACATGTATTGATTCTGTGAGTTGGTCTCATTGCATTACATTTTTGTTAACATGATGTTTAAGTTATGTGATTGGTGTATATGCTACATGATGATTGTTGATATGTGCAATGAATTATGCATGGTTGTGTAGTATTATATAATAAGATTGTTGTTGTTATATGAAGGTGTGAGATATGGAATGTATGGATATGCATGATTTACTTGATGTATACTTATTATGTTGTATTATCTTATATTATTTTGATATCTCACGCTTTTGTTGGAATTGAAATTCTGGTATGACAGAACTCAGATGTCATATGACATGTTGAGACATCTGATCCAACATAAACAAACATGCAAGGTATAAACAATTAAAACAGAACTGAAAAGAATAAACAACACACAAGAATTGTTAACCCATTTCAGAATAATCTTCCTACTCTAGGGGCATACCAAGTCAGGGACAAATCCACTATGATAGTATCAGTTCATAAACCCTACAACAAACCTCTAGTTTACGGCCTAATCACTTAATCACTACCCTTGCTAGATTTCTATCTAAGACTCACCTAGATATGAGGCCCTCCTTAATCCCTCTTCAATCACATACAACGATTGGATCAACAAAACAATTCTGAACAAATCGGAAGACACGCTTCCATGAAAATTCTCTAGCCAAGACTCTTGACTAAGAACATAAACTTGGAGTTGCTTCAAATCATCCTCCAAGAACAATACTCAACTAATTACCTACATGTTTCTGTGTGAGAACACAATGACCATCTCACAACCTAAGTGGTTCACACACACCAACTCTCCTAGAGAGTGGCTAACAGACTCATCCCTAATGATTACATCTTTAGAATTCTCGGCTGGTACCAATCCTAGGTTAAAATATTCTACTTATAACTTATACCCAACTGGATTTGGGCCTTCAAATAACAACTCTATGTGTGTTACAAACAACATAAAATTATGCTACAAAATAGGTCTTCAATCAAATCTTCCTAAGTTATCTCCATATTTAGAAAGCCAATATTCTTCAATATTCTTCTTGATTCTTCTTGACCTACAAAACAACACCACATAGGTTAATATAGATACCTTATTATCCTCATGGTATATTCTGTTTTTGTGACTTAACATAATAAAACAATCCAGTTCATCTTAGGCGCGATGCTGTATGATTCCTCATAGGACGTCTCATCCGACATGTTATTCCGGATGTCGAAACACTTCAACTCAACATGTCCAGACATAAGATAGGACTTCTTACTCAACATGTTCATGTTAGAAATTTAATACTTCCTATCTAACATATTGCTGCTGTTGTACCCCAAATTTCCCCCTAAGATTTCTCATCATCTCATGTCATCAATACATCAAGATCACACATTAGGGTTTGGGTACTTCTTCTACTAGGTTTTATCTTTAAGTTTGATCTTGAAAGATCACCAAGCACCTTGAATTGTGTATCTTGTACATGTATTCTCTTGACTAACATCAAAATATGTATGTATATCTCCTTGAATGTCACCTTGTAGGTAATGACACAATTGCACTCATCTTACCATCTCCCAGCACAGAGGATCAAAACTAGGTTTTAGAACTTAATCATGAAACCTCTGACTTTTTGGGCAATACTTGATTACATGTCTCTCTACATGTTCATGAGCATTTATGATTGGAAATTTGATCATCAATTTTGGTTTGGAAAGGCTCAATTGTTAAGAAGGGGTAATTTGGTCATTTTGTCAGAGGTCAACCAAAGTCAACTGTTGACCAAGGGGTCTTTTGGTCAACTATCAATTCAATGTCCCTATTTTCATATTTTATGGACAATGGTGGCATAAAATCAAGAGGAAATATGAATTGGAGATAACTTGTCAAGGAAGTTATTTGAAATTTTGGAATTTTTTTCTAAGTGTTCATAGTGTTGAACTTTGATTGGTCATAACTTTCTCAATTTTTATTGAAAATGTACAAACCTTACATGCCTGGAAAGAGGATACAAAATTCTTCAACCTTGTATTATAGGCCTCAAGTCCAAAAAGTGAAAGGAGAAAAAGTTATGGAGCTTGGAAGTTTTTGGACACTTAGTGAAATTTCCCAAATATGCACAAAAATCTGATTTCTTCATGGTTAATTTAGAATGTCCATTTGAGCTCAAATCAGAAACTTAGAAACATGAAAGTTGGAGTTTGAGGTTTTCTCTTCATTTTTTATTCAAGAATCATCTTAAATGGTTAGTGGGCGCACATTCATCATCACTTTTCTATTTGAAATTTTGATTATTTTGAAAAACGTCCAACATCAAAGATCAAGGTCTATGTATTATGAACAACTTTTCTTTAGGAAGTTTCTCAAAATAACTCCTACATTTTGAGATATAATCATGGGAAGAAGGTACCATGCAAGCTTAATTTTTGCCTAGCACAAGGAATCTCGCGCGCATGGATTGCCCAGTCAGGCTTGAAATTTCATCAAACAATTCATGAGCATGCATTCATAGCCAATTATCTCATTGATTCAAGCTTTGTTTTGAAAAATTTTGAACATCAAAGTTGAAGTATGTGATGTCCTCTCTAATTTTGATTCAAACTTTGTTACGTTTCACGCATTATGGAGAGACATATAATGAGATGAAGATGAGGTCATGAAATGGAAAATCTGCATGGAAATGCATGGAATTCGTATTAACCAAAGCCATAACCTGTCAGCTCACATGCACATGATTTGTTCATTTACTCAAGACGCATGCCTTGTATCATCAATTAAACACAAAACGCAGAATCACTTACCACCTTATTTCCTTGCCTCTTTTTCCCTCACCTTCTTTCCCTCACTCTATAAAAAGAAGCAACATTCAGCATAGAAAGGTAGGCAGGAAATTGAAGAGCATTTCCTCTCTCCCTCATGAAACTCTTCTCTCTCTGCAAACTTAGAGTCCCTCTTCATTTTTGCTAAAGCTTCTTGCTGAAGATCAGTTTCTCTAGCTCATTCTATCACCTTGAAGCGTGAAGAAGAAGTTGCATTGGGTTTCTTACTGAATTTAGAGGCACTTTATGGATTTATTTTTCACAAATCGAGGTAAGCATCTTTGAACTCCAGATCTCAATTTAACTTGCATACTTGATAAAGATTATGTGTATCATGTTTTAACTGGCCAGATCTTAAATATGAAGTATGATCCCATGCATCATGTTGCTTAATTTTCTGTTCAAGAAGCTAGCTGAAACTCTGTTTGAACCAGTGCCTTAATGCTCAGTTTTCATTCTAATCTTGCATCATTTAAAATAATCCTAAGTATCAGTGTGTTATTTGACATTTTGTGATGAATTTTGATGTTTGGATCATTTGATTTGGTTGAGAATCGAATGAGAAATTTGAATTTGAAATCTGTTTGTTGAAATGCTCAACTCATAATCATGTTCATGCAACAATATTCACGTGAGATTTTCTCCATGATCCATGCATCTTTTGATAAAAAATTTGAGTCCATCAGGTTCTACTCATTTCAATCTTGATGTTTGATGTTTATATCTTGGGTTTTCAAGGAGAAACGTGTGAGTTATTTTGATCTGAAAATCTTGTTTTAAAATTGCAAAATGATAAGGATTTGTATTTTGGTAGGGATGAATACATGGCCTTTTTCTATTGAACATGTTTTTAAAATTTTCCATAGAGCCTTCTATTAAAAACAGGTGTAATACACCTTAATTATATTTTAATTTTATTTGTTTCTCTAATTTTGTTTAATTACTTTTCTTAATTCAAAAATTACCACAAAAATATTTTGAACTCTATTTTCAATATATTTTCATTTTCTGATTTTTATTTCTTAGTTTTATCATTTTTCATGATTAAATAAATTTAAGTAGTTTAATTAGGATTTTAATCACTCTATTTGTTTTAGAATTTTATTTTACTATTTCTACTAAACCAAAAAATCCTTAAAAAAATGTTTTTTTAGTGTTATTCTGAGTCTTATTGAAAATAATTTTTGTTCAATTTTATAAAATTTGTGGGACTTCATTTAAATATTTTGTTTGGTTTTATTACTTTTTCTTTGTTTCTTTTTGATATTTTGTGTAAATAATTTTTATTTAATTCTTTCTTTTGAAATGAAATTCAAGAAAAATATACTTACTGATCCTTAGAATTTTCTTGAAATTTAGGGAGCCTTACACCAAATTTATTTTAATTTTAGATTAATTTGATTAATTTTGAACTCCTTTTCCTTTTTTAGGGTTTTGTTTGATCATCCACATTAATTTCTTGCAATTTCTAACTTCCCATGCCTATAAAATTAGAAATGAATTTGTTTAGAGTACATGTACAAGTTGAGGACTTAAAGATCATTTTTATTGAATTTTATCATGTGATTTCATAACTTTAACAAATTGTTTTCCAAAACACCTCTAGTTTAAGCATTTTGCTAGCTAGTTTCAAAGTTTGCATTTCTAAATCAAGTTTCCACCTCAAGCCAAGAACTTAAGATTCCATTTCTGACTTTTATAGAACTTTTCAAAGTTATGGTTTTAATTTCATAATTTTACAAGTTATTTTCCCATTTTAAACTTAATTTTTGACTTAGGATTGTCTTTAGGGTTTTACTTTTGATCAAGGCTTGTAATTAAGAACTTTTGTACATAATTCTTGTTTAATTCTTATAATGGCATATGATACTGAATTAAGGCTTATTTTAGGACAAATTCTTAAACATCATTTGATCTTGGATGTTGATAGGTTGAAAAACCAAATCCATCAAGATGGATGAATGATGTTGATGATATTTGAAACTAAATTTGTACTAACGCATCCCCTCCTCTTTCATCTTGTTCATTCCTCACTTGTACTATATGTTGATGGAGAATGATCTATATATCATTTCTCTAAACATGTGGTACATAGATTTCTATTGACCGACCTCAAAATAGGTGCGACTTCTACATAAGTCCACTTACGATTGCTTAACATAGCGCTAAATTTAATCTCAATTTGAGAAATGATCATTCGTGGCCCAAACCCATGTTTGTAAGCCCAAGTATGTTAGTTTGAAGCCTTTTATCCAATAACCTTGATATTCGTTGTTAGGAGGCTTTGGTCTTATCAATCCACTAATGAATCTTCATAAGCTTTGGTCAAAGTCAATTCAATGGCTTAGTCTCAACATTTCTACCACTACAGAAAAAATGGCGACTTCACTGGGAACAGATTGACCAATTACTGGTCCATCTCTAAGTGGGTTGAGCCTATATTTGTTTATTTGTGTATATGCTATTGATTGTTTGTATTTTATATGTTGAATATATGTTTGTCGGGATTTTCCTGGTTTTCAGGATGCTTGGTGATTTCTCATAAGTCCTCTACCCGGACTTGGGAAAACTTAAGATAGGATAGGCGGTATAATCATGTTAACTTTCAGGGATTAATCCCAAATAAGGAGATATGAGATCCCCCACTCAGTGGAGGCCCATTTGACTGTAGTGTCATTTACCGAGTAATCGGGAAGACATGTTTCTTTCGAACTGGGAGCCTGCTGAAACTGAGTACCGTAGAACCTTTAACCCATCTTGGCCTTTTAGGTGTAGTGCGTAAGCTATGACAGAGTAATCCAAAAATGGTTGTCACGCGATACTACGCTCAGATGAGTTTTTCCTGAGAATATTTCTAATTACCGAGTCAATCGGGAAGTTGGTAATACCCGAAGGAATGATGTAGACTCTGGGAACCTCTTAGAACCTTGTTCGACAGGTGATAAACTTTTAGGTCATACCTTATGGGTAGTAACTTTAACCTCATGCTTGTAACGTCAAACCTATGAACCCTATGTTTGTGAACTTGTGTGTGATTATTGCATCATGCATTCATGCATCCATGAGCATCCTTTAAAACATTTTGTTTCAAGGGACTTAAAGTTGACTCTTTGTGAATATCTCAGGTACTTTTTGACCATGTATTCTAGAAAAATAAAGACTCGGAAGTACAGTTTCAAAGATCCCAAGATAGATGAGTTGATGATTCTAATTCCCGAGATTGAGAGTTCTACAGATTTTCAGAGGAAGTATGGGTCCACCATTTCTCTTATGAAGCTCAGGATGAAGGAGGGTCTTCTTCTGACTTTTGTCCAGTTCTATGACCCAACATATTGATGCTTTACTTTCCCTGATTATCAGTTGATGCCTATTGTGATACGGTGGGAGAATTGACTTGGAGGTTTTGTGTTTGATCGCAATTGTTGCGGTTAGCAAGAGTCGCCACTGACTTTTCTTTTATCCAAAAGGAAAGGCTGAAAAGAACAGGAAAGACCTTTGAGATTGTTTCTTGAGTTCGGGGGGTAAATTTTGAAAAGGGAAGGTATTAGCACCCTTTTCATCCATAATTATCTATACGCTCTTAGTTGGTTTCTAGATCACTTGCTTTTGTTTGAAAATGTGCTTTGTGTGGTTTTTGAAAGTATTTTGAAAAGGCGCCATCGTTTAGGCAAACTTTGTAATAGTTCTCGTTCGTAAGAACGTATACAAAGTGTTGATCTTTTTTTAAAATGTTTCAAGTTTGGAAGATGTTTTGAAAGTGTTTTTGAAAATGTTGGTGTTTGTTTTGAAAATAAGCAAGAGTGTTTGATTTGAAATTGAGCAAGCAACTAGGAACAATCTACCTACCCAAAAGTCTTAGTTAATTTCTTCCTTTCATTTGATATTGCTATCTTACCATTTATTTGGTAAGAAGCCCTATCTTTGGATGTAAAGGGACGGGCGTGGATCATCGTATAGCCATGATAACGATGTTGTGAAATATCTTAGCAATTCTCTTTGGGGGACTAAGATCATTTTGAAAGCAACTTTGATAGCGTCATCGATGGACTATGATCTTGTATTTTTTATTGCTTTTGCTAAGATACCCCACATGCATAACATGACCATTTTTATAAAGAAACAAAGTGGATTTACCCTAAGGGTGTAAGTGTGCAAGTGTGTTGATTTACATGCATTGTTTTGTCTCGATTTAGGGTTTGCTAATTTGTTGATTTTAATCTTTCCATACAAACCCTAATTTACTAGCATTTATATATAAAGCATTAAATTGCGGAAAATAAAAATACTAAACTATTACATCAACAGGGGAGGGGTGTACAAATTTACAAATGGGGGAATTGCAAAAAATTTAAATCTAATTATTATTACAACCATATTGAATATTGTACAAAATTAAAGATAAAATGCAAGGATGCAAAATGGAAAAAAGAAATGATTTTTATTTGATTTTATGAAGGGTTTTAATCTTGACCTAATTAAAAATAATTAATGAAAATCAAATAAAACTAACTTAAACTAATTAAGAAAAGAAATTAACTAAAAAGATTTTTTTGGGTTTTTTATGAAAAGGTTTTAAGAACAATATAAAATTATTTAATTAAAATAAACCTAAATTTTAAATTAATTTTAATTTACAAGAAAATAATATAATATAATAATTAAACCTAATTATCTAAATATTAATTAAAAAAAATAAATTAATTTGTTAAGAAAATTGTTTTTGTTCTTTTAGTTTTATAAATAAAAATAAAATATGAGTGTAAAAATAATAAAATAAATATTTTTGGAATTTTTCTATTAATAATAAAAAAATATTATTAGTAATGAAAATAATAAAATGAAAATAAAATAAACTAAAATAAAAATAAAATGAAATAAAGAAATAATGGGCCAGGGGGTGCTGAAGCAAGGCAGGGGGTTAGAAGATAGTAAAAAACCAAGGCCCACTGTATTGAGGCCCAGGCGTGTGTGTTTGTGACAAAAAAGAACATAAATTGAAAAAATAACACCAAAAGATAGCGCTGGGTGTTGAACCCTTGACCTTATGCATACACGCGCGCTACCTTTGCCACTGGGGTGGCTGTACATCCGTTAACATTGGCACAACAATAAATATATAACACAAGTTATGCCCTGAACACAACTTCATCTTCAACCTCTAGCCATGGATCCTATAACTTCACCATTTCTCAACAAAAATGAAAGATGCAAACATGAAAGTTGCTCCATTTTCCATACGAATCCAACCATATAAATATCATAAGCTTTAAATCAAAGATGAATGAGAATTTCTAAAAGTACCAAATTCTGACCTATCTTTTTTTAGAGATTGAAACCTAAAATTTTCTATGCTTAATCAATATAAATGAAATCTAAGGACATGTACAGTTTCAGGGCAATGATATCTACATCTTATTTTCACAAATCAGAACCAAATGATGCTTGTATGAAGAGATAGAAGTTGAAATTTTACCTCTTCCAGCTAGAGTCGTGTATGGAGTTTGAGCAACCTTTGAGATGGCCTGATAAATTCTGTAGCTTGCCTGGACCTCCTTGAATGTGTTCCAACTCCTACTTTGCTTTGAGGATGGCTGAAACTCCCAACTCAAGTCAAGTTGCAAGCTTCAGTTTTCGAAATGGTGGATAGTGATGGAGGAGTTACAGTCTTGAAACAGAGGCTTGGATCACTTGTGTATGATGTATGTAAGGTGTCTGGATGATTAAGAATCAAGACGCACGAGTGGAAATGGAGATGGAGAGTTTTGGCTCAAAACTGTCAAGTTGAGCAGTCCTGTGCAACAAGGGTGTTTGGGAGAGTTTTAGGAGGCTTGAAATCATGTCTTAGCTTGCAATAAACTTGTATAGTTATATGAAAAAGATCCTAACACTTGAGGTGGTCAGAAGTGTGAGATATAGAGTTATGGCTATGTTACTTGATTTTGAAGAAAAGTGAAAAACATAGTTTCAAGGCATAATACAAGCATGGTCTGAGTTGTTAGAGGCTTTAGACAAGTTTATTATGGCTTTTAGGTTGTGTGTGATCATAAGAAAACAAGTGCAAAGCTCAAGAATTGACTTTGTGCATAAAAGCCACTTTTCCAAAATGGCAATGTTGCCTTTCTTCCTAAAATGGTATTAAGCATGGGCAATGCATTAAATGCTTGGAATAAAGATTCTAAAAGCTGTGTAATCATTTAATTATGGAGTGCCAAATAAGTTTTAGGCCTTCAAAGCAAAGATTATGCAGCCTATGCTTGGATTTGAATTCTTGTTCATCATGGAAATGACCTATAATTTAAGAATGAATGTCCAACTTATTATCTTCGATTATCTTTGCTCAAACATGACCTCAATGAGTTCTTGGACACTTTGGAAAGCTTGTAACATCCTCTACAACCTCTATGTTGATCACTTTTGAAAATTCCCCTTGGAATTATGTGAAAAATTGCCATGAAGTTAGGTCAAAATCCTGCCTAAACTAGGGCAAACTTTCACTAAGTTTCCAAGTTTCATGAACATGTATTCACAAAATCATAACTTGAAATCCATGCATTTCTAGGAGAAGTTGTGTTCTACAATGTTTTAGATATCATTGATATCTACAACTTTCATGTTGAAAGTTTCCTTTGAATCATCTTGCATCATGGTGAAAAATTTGCTCAAAGTTGTGAAAAAATATGAAATTTCCAAAATGAAATCTTGACTTTTTGATTTCTTGATGAAAAAGTTTCATGTTTTTACATGTTTTGATGAATTGTGATCTTTGATACTTGATTTTGACCAAAAAGTCAAAGTTTTACTTTTCAGTGTGCAATTGACTTTTGGTTAGTTGACTGAAAATAAACTATCAATCAATTGATCTTGAGCAGAGTTTTGAGTCATGCCATTAGGTCAAAATGATGCAATTGAATCCTTGAGATTATGTCTCCAACCAATTAACCATTTGCTAGGTCAAAAATCAGAAATTCCATTTCTCAATCAAAACCCTAATTTTGACCATTTTTCCCTTTTGATGATCTGATCAAAATTCTTGAGGAATTATGGTCCAAACTTGATCATATGATATATATGAGTTCATAAGGTTAATATGGATCCAAAATTATGAATTTTGACTGTAAATTGACCACAGTTGACTTTTTTCCAACACAGTTGATTTTTAGGTCAACTGATCAATTGACTGAGGAAAAATGTGATCCAAGACTTGAAACTTGACATGAGAAATCTTGAGGGTCCATAATGATCCATGAAAGTCATATGAGGCATTAAAAGTTCAATTATCCTTGTGCAGTCTCAAAATCTAATTTCCAGTCATCAGTGCTTGAGGAGGTATCTTGAGCTGATCAACCCTAGTGCAGTCTTGAACCAAAGGAGATTATATGGGAGATTACTTGATAAATGAGAGAAAAAATTTGGGGGTACAATAGCTTCCCCTGTTCAATCTTCTTAAACTTGAAGAGTCAGATTGGCGGGTCCGCCATTCGTGACCTGAAGGTGAAAGATGATTGAACACTAGAGTGCCCAGAAATTTGCACTCGAAGATGGATTGTGAATGGGCTTATAGATGCCATTTGGAGGAATGTTGGTAAACACTGGAAGAAGTATCATCACAAATCTTTTGTTGATTTATATTAAAACTTGATGTTTTACCTGTGAGAAAAAGAGTTAGTAAAATGCAGATGTATGCATGATGTTCACTAGATGTGGTATTATGCTAAATGCATTTTGTATGTACATGCTATGATGTATGAATGTGAGATGTATGTTTTTGTCCGGGAAAATAAATCCCTGACTGTTGCTGAGGAGTTTTGGGAAGTTGACTCCCGGATTTCTGTTGGGGATGGAGAATATACATATTGATGTACCCCAAAATTTGCCCTCCTATTTTTCCACAAGAAATCACAGCTTCGGGCTTTTCCTGATTTTTCAGATTGGCCTAAGAATCGGTCAAAACAGACTTTTCTCACCAGTCATACAAAATTAGGGTTTCCATTAACTTTTGAATCAGTTCAAGCAGATGGCTAGGGTTTGGTTGAGTTTGGCTCAGGGTGTGATCAGGCAGACGCTTCTTTGACAGTAAATCCAACATTAGGGTTTGCACGCGCATTTTCAGAAGAGTTTGAATCCACAGTGTCTTAATTGGCTGTTACACTGCTTTGACGTTTGCTCAAGATTTCTGCTTGTTTCTCAAGGTCTAAACATCTGGGACATGGGTTGAGGCTTCTGATTGAGAGTTTGCAGTGTTTGATTTAATCAGTAAAAGGAAAGACATGTGGACGTTTGTTTGATTAACTGTGCAATGCTTTTGATTATTCGGAACGCCGGACGTTTATTGATTATTTATCATTTCTAAGTTAAAATTATTGAATATTTTCCAGTTATTATAATTCAAGAAATATAAATAATTAAATAAACAATTGAAGAAGAATTAAAAGAGATTAACTGACAAAAGAGCTTTTATTTATTTTTAATTATGGGTACAAATGTTATTTGGATACATTTACAGTATTTACAAATAATGTTATTACAAATAATTGGAAATAAAATAAAACTATCCTAAAGTTTCCTAAGTCTTCATCTTCTACTGATGCTCCCCATTACTCAATTGATTTTCATCTGCAAAAACAAAAAAAAGAAAAGAAGTCAACACAGATGAAATCAAAGGCAGACAGTTAATCATAAAAAAGCTCATCATTAAAAGTGATTGGCCGGAATCAGTTGTTCGCCCTCTCTGCAAATCACAAGAAAACTCTTGGTTCACAAAGAGGGATAGAAAATGTTTGCAAGCAATTAAATGCACAAAGCTACATGGAAATATACAATGTTGCATAATTTCAAATTGTCAACCAAAGAGGCAAACTGAACAGCCAAATGAATATGCCAAAACAAGTTGCCCAAGTCACAGTTTCAAACTAACCAAACTAAGTCAAAATGGCCAACCAAGTGCAGAACTGTCCAAAAGAGATGTCAACCAAGAACTGTCAAAACTGCCTACAAGCTAGCAAAAGCAAGATAGAAAAGCAGGAAGTATGCAGAGGAAAGAAACAATGCAAGCAACATATTAAAATTTACATCATTTTCAAGGCCAAGACTTTTTCAGAGCAAGTACAGATTTAAGCAATATAATATGCTTTTTATCTGTGGAGAGAGAAAGAGAGAAAAAAGGAGGAGGCTTACAGTTTGTTAAGGCAAGCTGAATAGATATATAACAAAGTTATCAGAACACAGTATAGAGGAGGCAGAATACACAAGAAATAACACAAAACACAGAACCACCAGCTCCAAGCCACAAATTGTATCAACAATAAACAGCCTGCCTCCAAAACAAGCTTCAAATCTAACCTGCTTCAAACCCAACCTTTCAAACCTGCTAACCTCTAACCTGCTTCCAACACAAGCCCTTTCAAGAAAACCTGTGTAAAACTATACAAAACTACAACAAAGCCTGTAACAAACAAAAGCCACAGTCTAACCTGCATCAAAACCAGAAAAGAGGTAGAACCCTCCAAACTTATTCAAACAACAAATAACACAAGCTTGAAGCCTGTCAAAACTCAGTTTCAAAAGCCAACATATCACAAAAACAATATAGCCCCTTTCAAAACCAGTGTCAAGCAAACTCTCAAGCCTGTTTCAAGCCTTTCAAACCAGAAGCAAACAACAAAACCTGCCTTAAACTTTTTCAAACGCGAGGCCTAAACCCCCACAAATCAAAACCAAAATAGCCAAACAACAACTGAAGCTGTAAACATCACTAACCAACAAACCTTCATCAAAAAGCCTATACCAGAAAAAGCCTTTACAAACAAACTTACAAACCCAATCCAAACCATCTCAAAATCGAAACAACAACAAAAGCAATTCAGAACAAAGCATTCAATCCCAATGCCTCAGCATCAAAAATCATCATAGGCTAAAATCCAAACCCTCAGAGCTAGGCTCATCACAGGGTCCAACAACAAGCATCACAGAAGCAAGCAAAAGAGAGGAAAAGAAGCGATTAAACAAGGGTTTTCAGACAATCATCATAAAACCAGAGGTAAGATACAAAGTACCAAATTTCCAGCAAGCACAGCATCATACTCCCTCCGCCTCCGGCCGCCTAAAGCGCCTCCAGCTCATTCCTCTGTCTCCTCTCCAAAGGTTTATTTCTTCTTCCCTTTTCTTTCAGACCTCACACAAATAATGATAACATAAAAAATCAGAATTTGTCAAAGATTAAAAACATGCAAAGCTTGAAACCCTAAAGCATAAGACGGACAGAACTGTGAGGTCATTACCTTACAACATCGCCTGGATACGACCATGGGGAAAGGAGAGAGGGATGGTGGCGCCTGGCAGCTGGGACTGAGAGAAGTGTCAGAATCCATGGTTCGAGCGAGGAAGAAGACGAAGAAAGGTGGAGAGATGAGAGCGCCGCTCTAGCCTCTGTAAACCCTTGTTTTTGAGCAAACGAATTCCAACCCTAAACAAATTTACAAAAACATGTTCTGGGCCTTGCCCCATTCAAACGCATTAAGCCCATTTCAAATCTGGCACATACACCCCCCCCCCATTTTTCTTTTGATTATGTTTTTTTTTGGGGGCCATAATCCCCCTAGAGCCCATTTAACCTTTTTTCTCTTATATTTTAATATTTTTTTTATTTTCTTTTATATAACATAAACTTAAAATTAACATTCTTTGTAAATAAAATAATACATTAACTCTTTTTATAAAATTTTCTTAATTACTCTTTTATTTTAGTTAGTATAATTAAAAATACATAAGAATAGAATTTTGAGTTAAATAATCTTCTTGTATATAAAGCATTAATAAAAATACATAAATATTAGATTTAATTAGGTTAATAGATTTTTGTCTTAAAACTCTTTTTTTAATAAATCTTTTTCATACATAAAAATATTAACTAAAATACACAAGCATTAATTTTCTTTAGCTTAAATTAAATACTTTTTCTTTAAAACTTTTGTTTAATTAATCTTATACAAGTTTATAAAACATTAACAAAAACATAAAAATAATATTAATACTTAATTTTGCATTAAATTAACATATTTGCATCATGAGTAAATAATCACATACACTTTCACAAATTACTTTTATTTCTCTTTGATTCTTATACATTGCTTTTATTCTTATACATTGCTACATTTTACATTGAGAATGCGATTCAATTTGGTTGTAAATATATTTGGACACCACTATCCTGATAAGACTCATCCCCATTTATAAATATTTGTACCCCCATCCCCGGATACTTATTTGTAATAGCTTAGACTTTAAATTCCCGCAATTTATCGCTTTCATATACTGTATAGTAATTAGGGTTTGTATGCGAAGATTCAAAATCAACCGCTAGATAACCTAATACAAAGACAAATGCATGATAATCAATACACCAATCACACTTGCACCCCTAGGGTAATCCCGCTTGTTGCCTTCCAAAATGGGCCATGTTGCACGTCAAGTATCTTTGGCAAAACAAAACAAATCAAATGATCATAGTCCCTCGATGACGCTTTCGAAGTTACCTAAACAAAATGATCATAGTCCCTTCAAGCAAAAATTGCCAAAGACACTTGGCACCATTGCATTCATGGTCTATACGATGACCCGTGCCCGTCCCGTTAACATCCTAACACAAGATTGTCCACCAAATACAATGGTGGAACAATACTGTTAAAAGGGTTAAAACATAGGAAAGATCTTTGAGTAAATTTAGGGGTAGACAACTTTTAGTTACTTGATCAAACTTGCAAAACACACTTGCCTACTTTCAAAACACACTTCACAAACACAACTTTCAAAACAACTTTCAAAACCTTGAAACATCTTTTCAAAAAGACAAACACCTTTTGTAAAACATTCGAGTAAAGAATTGTTACAAGGGTTGCCTAGACAAGGCATCTTTTTCAAAACATTTTCAAAACCACACACACAAATCACCATTTCAAACAATTGAAAATCAAGGCAAGTGATCTAAAACAAGTAACTAAGAGCCCGTGGATAACCATGGATGAAAAGGGTGCTAATACCTTCCCTTTTCATAATCTACCCCCCGAACCCACGAAACATCTCAAAGGTTTTTCCTGTGCTTTTTAACCTTTCCTTTAGGATAAAATAAAAAGTCGGTGGTGACTCTTGCTAAACCGAACAAGTGCGAATATAAACGCAAAACCTCAAGTCAGTTCTCCCACCGTATCACAGAACTGGCGACTCTGCTGGGGATATAATTTAAAAGTGGGGTTACCTTAGGGTTTAGATCACCTTTACATACTTGCTTTGATTGCTTTACTTTTTTGGGTCCTTGTTTGGGTTTGTTGTAAATCCTACACCCGGATTTGGGGGCACCTTTTTAGGTAAATAGCAATAAAACTGTGAGGGAACTGTGCGGGGTATACCGACATGGTTGAAGCAGTAACCTATGTTAGTGTGACATATTTGTGAGTACCGGTAACCCTTGAGTTCAATAAAGGAGAGTACGGGGCCGCTGAGTGATGTCATGAAGCACTAACGAACTCTTAGAACCTTAATTGACCATCTTAGCCTTTTTAGGGGTAGTGAGATGACCGACTTTGGTGCAGTCCGAAGTTGGTAGATACTCGATACTACACTCATTAAGGGTCGTTTTCTTGGAATATTTTGGTCGCCAGTTAAGTGGCTAAACCAAAACAATGAACACAAAAAACAATCCAATGATATTGAGCTCCTTAGAACCCGGTTTCTATTCTAGGACAGGATGAGGCAACTAACTTCAAGAGGGTACTTACCTACAAACCCCATGCAAGCCTAAACCTAAGGACTTGTTTGCTTTGTGTGAATATGATTACCTGTATATACACTTACTTGCTTTTGCATACATGTACATAACATCATGACATCATACCATAGCATTTTTCACTAACCATTTCAAGAATCTTGAAGGTCTTTTGATGCAGGGTCACGTTGAACCAGACGTCTACCAAAAGGGCAAGAGGATGCTCCTCTAAGACAAATGCCATCAAAGACCAAGTGCAACAACTTGAATCAGGGGCTATGACCCACTTGGCATGGTGAGCTTGATTATCGTGGAAAGACATCCACCGGTGCAAAGTTCTCCAATCAAAGATCGAAGTTCAACCTCTAACATTCTCTTGTGTTTACCCCAAGAGATCCTTGAAAACATTGCATACATATCATACATATCATTGCATAACAGGTTTCTCCCATACCGGTCTCCTTATCTTCCTACTGTTTATTTCAGTAAGATGGATATGGAACAAACGGTGAAAGATCTCCAAGCTCAAAACGCTCAATTCCAGCAAATGCTTCTGGCTATGGGTAAAGGGCAAGAGGATCTGAAAGCTCTCCTTCTCAAAGACAAGGGGGTCAGTCTTGAAGAAGACCACAATTTGGAGATTGATGAAGTTGACTACTCCGAAGAACAATATCCTCCCGCTGATGACAAGTACAAACAGTTGGAGGATCGCCTCAATGCTATGGAGGTTCAACAAATACATGGATTGGATTTAGGAGACATGGGTTTGGTTCCTGGATTGGTCATCCCTCCAAAGTTCAAAGTCCCTACCTTGGCCCTGTATGATGGAGTCTCTTGCCCTAAGATGCATCTAAAGTCTTATGTCCGCAAGATTCAACCATACACAACTGATCCAAAGCTTTGGATCCATTTCTTCCAAGAAAGCCTGGTAGGGACTCAACTCGAGTGGTTCTATCAATTGGAGAGTTCTCGCATCCACACCTGGAAGGACTTATCTGTTGCTTTTTATGAGCAGTATCAGTACAATGCTGATCTTGCACCAACTCGCGTGCAATTGCAGAACATGACCATGGGTTCCGACGAGAGCTTCAAAGGATACGCTTAAAAATGGAGAGATCTGGATGGTAGGGTGCAACCCCCTTTAACTGACATAGATCTGATTGACATCTTCATGGGAACTTTGACAGGGCCTCTCTTCAATCACTTAATTGAAAGCTCCTCAGCCGGGTTCACCGAGCTCATACTGACCGGCGAAAGGGTCGAGGCTGGCATCAAAAGTGGAAAGATCCAAGGAGCTACACCCTCTGATGCTCAGAAAATTCCCCACAATGGGAAGAAAGAGTCCAATGCAGTGACTGGTCAAAAGAGTCGTCATGATCAACACGTAGGGGCAGTCCTGATCTCTGGTTCTGCGTCACACCAACAACGGCAAAGGGGAAATCAACGAAGGCCAGACGAGCCTAAAAGACAATATACCAGGATCAATATGTCACTAGCTCAAGCACTACAACACATGTTGAAGAAAGAGCTGATTACATTGAAGGCTCCTCATCCGAACCCTAAGACTTCTTCTCCGAACTACAACCCGGATGCAAGATGTGCTTATCATTGTGGTAGCCCAGGGCATGACACAAACAGCTGTTGGGCTCTGAAGAACAAGGTCCAAGACATGATTGATGCCAAGGAGATCGAGTTTGACCCTCCGGAGACTCTAGCATGATCACTGCTCCTATGCCAAATCATTGAGAATGTTTTTGTTTCATTTGAATTTTCAAAGTTGTAATTTCTTTTGTTATTCAAACAGTTATCTATTAATGTCAAACTCTGTTTCATTAATGCATTGCATATGTTTGTCTTGAATTCATCCATTCGTTTTCACTACTCTTATGCTTTCTTTATGATATTTAACTCTTGATAAAAAGCTGCAAGCCTTTAGAGGGAGGATGACGAAACAATACCATATTCTCATACAGTATGCTTTTGAACAGACCTTGCTGATGATGTACAAGCATTTCTTTCAATTCCCAAACACTGGAGTTATAAGGAAGATAATCCCTAGTCAACCCCTTCGAGCCAAAGAAGTAGGAGCTTTCTGTTCTAAACAAATTGAAACCTTTGATTTAAACCTGGGGCAGGGTAGTCTCTCAGTTAATTCAAAAAAGATGCGCATTGAAGCCGCAAACTCTCAGTTCGTAATACAACGAACGACATTAAAAAAAAAAAGAAAAACATTCCTTTGGAATCAAAAGACAGTGATGGTTCCTTATCTCATAGGCAGTCATTACCTCTCAAAAGAGAAAGGCCCGCTAAGCCAAAACCTATAAAGGAGGCTTAAGAAAACTGGGGCATCTCGCTGACTGTAATCTCGAAAACGGGAACAGTCAGGCAAAAGTTAGGGATAACGAATCAAAAGAACGAGGTCATTACAAATCCTCAAACAACATGAAAAATGTTGCAAAAATGACTGCTTTCCCATAAAATTCAATTGGTGTGAACCATCACCAAAAAGTCGTTCCAAACTCGAATAGAGTGCGACGCACAATTAACTGAGTCTAGGATTAAAGGACATCACGAAGAGCGGGTGGGTACAAATATACTTTGAGCCTTTATCCTTTGTTTCTTAAACCGTGAACCAAACCACGTTACAACCCTTCAAAAGTCCTAATTGAAGCATGGGTTAGTTCGAAAGCATACTGTTACAAAAGGTATCCTGACTCCTGTAAGGCTTTGCCCTAAATCTTGTGTTGAATTTGTCTTATGAAAAGTTTTCTGCTAAAAAACGCATTTTTCAAAACTTCGAGACAAACATAAACTTTTCATTACTTGAATATCATCGTTTGCATAGGGCTATTTGTTTGACAGCAAAGAAATTCATACAGCGAATGTTAGGAGGAACGAAAGCTCTCTCAGTGAACAAAATCAATTCAAAAAGGATGACACTTCCATTGACAAATCTCCTATCAACAAGGGGGCATGACATGTCACTATCCAGTTAACCTGGGGCAGTCCAGTCAAGATTTCAACAAATCTCTCAAAAGTTCAGCGAACTTGGGGCATTCGAATGTCAATCTCAAGAGCGTTCAAAATTTCCTTCTGGAAGTTGCGGTCATCATCAAAATTCCTTCATCACCTGTTGGAAGATACGGTCCAGATATGCTCCAGACACGGTTGCCATTCTGTAACCTTTCTTAAGTTCCAGATTAATACCTGTAGCAAGCCAGGAAAATATATGTGGACGACTGATTGTGGATTAACACCTGTAACAAGCCATGAAAACTATCTACATGAAGAGATTGAAGATTAATACCAGTAACAAGCCAGGAAAGCTATCTTTCTTTCTCAGGTCAGAGATCAATACCTGAAACCAGCCAGGACAGTATCTCCTTGACCAACCTTTCTTAAGTTCCAGATTAATACCTGTAGCAAGCCAGGAAAATATCTGTGGACGACTGATTGTGGATTAACACCTGTAACAAGCCAGGAAAACTATCTACATGAAGAGATTGAAGAGTAATACCTGTAACAAGCCAGGAAAACTATCTTTCTTTCTCAGGTCAGAGATCAATATTTGAAACCAGCCAGGACAGTATCTCCTTGACCAACCTTTCTTAAGTTCCAGATTAATACCTATAGCAAGCCAGGAAAATATCTGTGGACGACTGATTGTGGATTAACACCTGTAACAAGCCAGGAAAACTATCTACATGAAGAGATTGAAGATTAATACCTGTAACAAGCCAGGAAAACTATCTTTCTTTCTCAGGTCAAAGATCAATACCTGAAACCAGCCAGGACAGTATCTCCTTGACCAACCTTTCTTAAGTTCCAGATTAATACCTGTAGCAAGCCAGGAAAATATCTGTGGACGACTGATTGTTGATCAATACCTGAAACCAGCCATGAAAATTATCTACATGAAGAGATTGAAGATTAATACCTGTAACAAGCCAGGAAAACTATCTTTCTTTCTCAGGTCAGAGATCAATACCTGAAACCAGCCAGGACAATATCTCCTTGACCAACCTTTCTTAAGTTCCAGATTAATACCTGTAGCAAGCCAGAAAAATATCTGTAGACGACTGATTATAGATTAATACCTGAAACCAGCCAGGAAAATTATCTACATGAAGAGATTGAAGATTAATACCTGTAACAAGCCAGGAAAACTATCTTTCTTTCTCAGGTCAGAGATCAATACCTGAAACCAGCCAGGACAGTATCTCCTTGACCAACCTTTCTTAAGTTCCAGATTAATACCTGTAGCAAGCCAGGAAAATATCTGTAGACGGCTGATTATAGATTAATACCTGAAACCAGCCAGGAAAATTATCTACATGAAGAGATTGAAGAGTAATACCTGAAACAAGCCAGGAAGCTTTTCTTTCTCAGGTCAGAGATTAATACCTGAAACCAGCAAGGACAACTATCTCACCGACCAACCTTTTCAAGATCCCAGATCAATACCTGCAGCAATCAAAAGATTCTTGCAATCCCCAGCGGAGCTAAAACTTCCAACTATCAATCCCCAAGCAGAATGAAGACTCTCATTCTCAGTTCCTCACAGGATATTCAGATATTCCCCAGTGAAGATCTCCTTAAGACGGGAATCCCCAGTAGATT
The DNA here is from genome assembly GCA_948472305.1 of Vicia faba. Taxonomy (NCBI): domain Eukaryota; kingdom Viridiplantae; phylum Streptophyta; class Magnoliopsida; order Fabales; family Fabaceae; genus Vicia; species Vicia faba. The sequence goes on along the minus strand of OX451740.1, from coordinate 309,419,670 downwards.
GGCATACAACCCAAGCTCCTGATTCCCCAACAGTGGTCCCAGGACTTCTCATTTTCAACGATCAAAGGATTTTTAATCCCCTGCAGCAATCAAGGAATTACTTTCCCCAGCAGCAGTCAAGACTCTTTTATCTCCGGCCATCCAGGATTCATCTATCCTCAGCAAGACAGCTCATCAGCTTACATGCGCATTGATCACATTCATATCATAAACATTGATATAACATACATTGCATCATGCATCATGACATTGCATACAACTAACTCTTTACCTTTTCAGGAAAGATCAGTCAACAGACAAAGATCATCATCTTCCGAGATTCTTTCTAGAAATAGTTCAGATGTGACCCAGACATGGCGACTGTTGTACCCCAAAATTTTCCCTCCCATATTCTCCAAGATTTGTCAAGATCAAGCTTCAAAATCTCCCAAGGGTTGCACAGTCCAACTGCCTCCTAACAGTCAAAAATTAGGGTTTTGGTGCTGGCAAAGAAATTGAAGTTTCCAAGGGTCCAAACAAGTCCCACATGCCTACATACATTGTCAAGCACCCACATGCCAAGTTTCAGGACTCACAACATCAAATTGCACAGTCAAAAAACCCTAAATGCTTCACAGTCAACTGCAGGGGCAAAATGGTCATTTGACAGTCAAAAGTCAAAAATTTTGGTCAACATCTTATTTTGAAGCCACAAACATCATTTGATCAATTCTTGATCATGATTCTCAAAGCATGGCTCAAAAAGTCTCAAGATGCAAAAGTTTCTATTTTTGGACAGCTGAAAAGTCAACTGCAAATTGACCAGGGCATAACTTCCACATGGTTTATCAGAAAAATCCCATCCAAAGCTCATTTTGAATAGAATGACATTTCCTACAACTCATCTTCACACTTCAAGTCCAAGAAATGCTCTCACAAAAAGTTATCAATCTCAACATTATAGGTCATTTTCAAAAGTCAACAAAAAGGCACTTTAAGTCAAAGACCATAACTTGAGATTGGTAAATCAAAATGACATGGGACCAAAGACATTGGTTAGAGGATTCCAATACCTTTCCAAAATGTCCAAGAACATGATCAAAGATTAAAAATTGAGCAAGAGATGCCTTGTGGAAGTTGGGAAATTTTTGGGAATTTTGAAAAGTCAACTTTGCTTCAAATGCCTCAAAATTGCTAATGGGCCTCAATTTCTCCCATGAATCATTATCAAAAGGCTATGCACGACCCATTGACATCCAAGGGAGTTATTTTATCATTTTTGATTAATTATTTGAATTTTTATTATTATTAATTCACTTAATTAAAATTAAATATGAAAAAATAGCAAATCACACCTTTCAAATCTTTTTATGCAGAGATTTCACTCATTATGTGCTCAATATCTCGTGTACCATTCAAAAAGGAAAGAATCTTCCATGATTTGGCATAATTGGCATGAAAAAGATTGAAGAAAAGATATGAAAAATCAAAAATTCAAAGTCATAAATGGATGGATTTTGGGCTGGCTTTTTGACCTAATTCTATTCATATACATGTGCACAATTGAAACCTAAGGGATTGGACACAAAAGCCGCGCTCAGAATACAAGAACAATATTGCATTTTTTGACAAAAAAGTTGAAAACTGTTTTGGTATCTAGAGGACAATTCAAGGCTGCAAAAGTATTCCAAAAGCTTGCTGACACCACCAGGAAACTATTCCAATCGAAACCAAGCCTCCATACTCAAGGGATTGGTATAACAGAATCTTACTTTTCATAAAATTTTCAATAATCGTGTTTTGATTTCTAGGCATTGTTCATGCATTTTTATTGTTGATTTACACTAACATGAACGTCCTGAAGCTATTGGTGTCCTTGAATTGAATTAATACTGCCTGTGTCAAAAGTTGCCATGAACGGATATTAGGGTTTCTGAAGCTTTGATTTGGGGTTTCACACATAAGGAAAAATTGGACAATCAAACCAGTACCATTGAAATCAGGGCATCAGGATGAATTGAAATCACCCATCGCGCTCTTTTTATGCTTGCCTATATTCTATTCGCTATTTTTCAGGTTTGGGGTTAGTGGGGGTTTAAAACCCCCGCTATCTATTTCTTATTTGCAGGCAAAACGAAGAAGATGCTGGCGTGGCTTGATGTGGTTGGTCAGTTTGAATACTAGCGCGTTTTTTGGTTGCCTCAGTGTAATATTGCTTTTTCACATATGTTATTCATGTTCCACTAGTATGACAAAGAGACTCAATGGCTCAGCTGGTTGATGCGCTGGCTTGTAGGTATTGGGACCTGGGTTCGATTCCCAGGTCCCCCATATTTCTCAATAATTTTGTTTGTAATATGTTCAGGTGTTACTTCCCTCCAGTGGTCCACCAAACGCCCAACGCCTGTGGCTGCCACATGTCCCCAGGGATCAATCCAATGGCCAAGATGTGCAGTCCACCATGCACGCTGGTCAATCACCCCACACACGCGCAGGAAAAGTCAACCAGGCCTCTTGTTCATTGGGCCAAAATGCTTCAAATTGACCTCCAAATTGGGCCAGATACCCCCCATTGTTTGTATTTCTTTTTTCTAATTCCTTTTTCTTTTCTTCTTTTTATCTTAATTGTTTTTTTTATTTAATTCACAAAAAATAATTTTCAGTATAAAAACCAGAAAAATCAAACTAAAAAAATAATACGTTTATTTAATATTTAAATTCACTAAATATTTTTGTAAATAAATCTTTTAATAATCAATTTAGGTTAATTTAGGTTAAAACTTTAATGCTTTTTTTTCTTAAATAACTAAAAAAAAAAGGTAGAAATTAGGTTTTTAGCATTTTTATTCTTTTCTCTCAATAAATAATTTCTTCTTATTATTATTATTAATTATTAATTATTTTGTAAATAAACATGTCATTAAGTAATTAGTGTAAATTAGGTCAAAACTTGAACATCTTCTTAAAAAATTAAAAACAACTTAGAACTAGGGTTTTGTTAAGTTTCTAACTTTAATTAATTTTCTTTATTCTCATTAAATCCCAAAAAACATAAAAAAAACAATTTCTTTTCTTTATCTAATCATTAACTAACTTTTTAATTTCAATAATTTCTTTAAAGGGTCCAACGCCCTCGCACATTCGATTCCAGTTTCTTTTCGCGCGTTTGTTCTTATTGTTCGTTTTAAATATAATGTAATTGCTCAAAGCCTTGTAATAGTAATTAGGAATTATTTACTTTCCGCATTTTATTAAAAAACGGGTCTTTGTTAATTTGGCGATGTATAGACCCGCGCCTTGTAATAGCGTAGGACTTATTTTCCGTACTTTAATTTCCGCACCCCTTAACTGCTAATCACATGAAAGACTGTATGGCCCAAATAAAATCAAAGCGTAGATCACCAAATGCATGACAAGATAAGACATAACTGAAAACAATACACAAATTCACACACCACTCTTAGGGTACGCCTCACTGTTGCCTTATCTTCGAAACGTGGTTGTCGAGTATAGGACGTCTTAGTGAGTCCTTATGTCCATTGATCAAGTTGCCTTAAAACAAGTTGCCTCGAAACGGTTGCCTCGGAAAAGTTGCCTCGAAACGGTTGCCTCAGAATTAAAAAGATCAATGGCATAAGGGTAGATTCTAAGGTGTCCTACTGTTGCTCTGGTGACCACACTATCCCTACAAACGAATTGACCCGAACACCTCCAACGGTGGGGCTACCTACCTCTCAATGGTGGGATGGCATTACCTTAAGGACTTCTACACAGCTTAATTCCTTAGGGTAGGTAGATGACTCGTAGATACTTGCTCTAATTCAAAACAAACAAATCAAAACTCTTTTCACACTGACACTTTTCAAAAAGCTTTCAAAACAATTTTTCAAACACTCTTGAGGACTGATACAAGAGTCAATCTGAAATCTTTAAACGAAACTTTTTCAAACCCACTCACAATTGAAAAGCAAACACTTTTGAAAACACAATGAGCAAGTATCTAAGAGCCCATGGATAACCATGGATAGAAAGGGTGCTAACACCTTCCCTTTCTATAAATCTACCTCCCGAACCGAGAAACTATCTCATAAGGAATTTTTCTGTGCTTTTGTCCTGTCCATGTTGGAGAAAATAAAAGACAGTGGCGACTCTTGCTTCCGCGACATTTCGCGAACCAGCGTTAAACAGTCAGTTCCAGATCCACCGATCACAGTGACATTCTGATACTTATTCCAGATTTACCCAGAGATAGTTCAGATGTGACCCAGACATGGCGACATTCTGATACTTATTCCAGATTCATTAAGATACAGTTTTACACAGACTCATCATCAGGAAACCCTACACCGGTTCCTTCTCCACTTCAAGACTTCTGAAAACAGTTTATGGATTCTCCAAACACGGATGTTAATCTATCGCTTGTTCAGACTCAACTTTTGAAAATAGTTTACGGACGCTTCCCAACATGGATGCTGATCTATTGCTTATTCAACTTCAACTCTTGAAAACAGTTTACGGATTCTCCAAACATGGATGTCAATCTATTGCTTGTTCAGACCCCCAGTTCAGAGATGTTCCAAAACATGGATACCTTTCTGATACTCGTCCACTCACCAACGACATACAGTTCAACAAACATTTCCAGATGGCATCTATAAGCCCATCCTCCTACCAACAACTTCCAGATGGCATCTCTGAGCCCATCCCCCGACAAGATTCTGTCACATCCCTAGATGGCATCTCTAAGCCCATCACCAAATGGCATCTTTAAGCCCATTCCCTCTACCATCATATCACCGAGTGCAAATTTTTTGGGCACTCTAGTGTCCAATCTCCTTTTACCCTCGAGTCGCGAAAGGCAAACTTGCCAATCTAACTCTTCAAGTTCAAGAAGATTGAACAGGGGCAACTGTTGTACCCCAAAATTTTCCCTCCTATTTTTCCACAAGAAATCACAGCTTCGGGCTTTTCCTGATTTTTCAAATTGGCCTAAGAATCGGTCAAAATAGACTTTTCTCACCAGTCAGACAAAATTAGGGTTTCCATTAACTTTTGAATCAGTTCAAGCAGATGGCTAGGGTTTGGTTGAGTTTGGCTCAGGGTGGGATCAGGCAGACGCTTCTTTGACAGTAAATCCAACATTAGGGTTTGCACGCGCATTTTCAGAAGAGTTTGAATCCATAGTGTCTTAATTGGCTGTTACACTACTTTGACGTTTGCTCAAGATTTCTGCTTGTTTCTCAAGGTCTAAACATCTGGGACATGGGTTGAGGCTTCTGATTGAGAGTTTGCAGTGTTTGATTTAATCAGTAAAAGGAAAGACATGTGGACGTTTGTTTGATTAACTGTGCAATGCTTTTGATTATTCGGAACGCTGGACGTTTATTGATTATTTATCATTTCTAAGTTAAAATTATTGGATATTTTCCAATTATTATAATTCAAGAAATATAAATAATTAAATAAACAATTGAAGAAGAATTAAAAGAGATTAACTGACAAAAGAGCTTTTATTTATTTTTAATTATTGGTAAAAATGTTATTTGGATACATTTACAGTATTTACAAATAATGTTATTACAAATAATTGGAAATAAAATAAAACTATCCTAAAGTTTCCTAAGTCTTCATCTTCTACTGATGCTCCCCATTGCTCAATTGATTTTCATCTGCAAAAAAAAAAAAAAAAAGAAGTCAACACAGATGAAATCAAAGGCAGACAGTTAATCATAAAAAAGCTCATCATTAAAAGTGATGGGCCGGAATCAGTTGTTCGCCCTCTCTGCAAATCACAAGAAAACTCTTGGTTCACAAAGAGGGATAGAAAATGTTTGCAAGCAATTAAATGCACAAAGCTACATGGAAATATACAATGCTGCATAATTTCAAATTGTCAATCAAAGAGGCAAACTGAACAGCCAAATGAATATGCCAAAACAAGTTGCCCAAGTCACAGTTTCAAACTAACCAAACTAAGTCAAAATGGCCAACCAAGTGCAAAACTGTCCAAAAGAGATGTCAACCAAGAACTGTCAAAACTGCCTACAAGCTAGCAAAAGCAAGACAGAAAAGCAGGAAGTATGCAGAGGAAAGAAACAATGCAAGCAACATATTCAAATTTACATAATTTTCAAGGCCAAGACTTTTTCAGAGCAAGTACAGATTTAAGCAATATAATATGCTTTTTATCTGTGGAGAGAGAAAGAGAGAAAAGAGGAGGAGGCTTACAGTTTGTTAAGGCAAGCTGAATAGATATATAACAAAGTTATCAGAACCCAGTATAGAGGAGGCAGAATACACAAGAAATAACACAAAACACAGAACCACCAGCTCCAAGCCACAAACTGTATCAACAACAAACAGCCTGCCTCCAAAACAAGCTTCAAATCTAACCTGCTTCAAACCCAACCTTTCAAACCTGCTAACCTCTAACCTGCTTCCAACACAAGCCCTTTCAAAAAAACCTGTGTAAAACTATACAAAACTACAACAAAGCCTGTAACAAACAAAAGCCACAGTCTAACCTGCATCAAAACCAGAAAAGAGGTAGAACCCTCCAAACTTATTCAAACAACAAATAACACAAGCTTGAAGCCCGTCAAAACTCAGTTTCAAAAGCCAACATATCACAAAAACAATATAGCCCCTTTCAAAACCAGTGTCAAGCAAACTCTCAAGCTTGTTTCAAGCCTTTCAAACCATAAGCAAACAACAAAACCTGCCTTAAACTTTTTCAAACGCGAGGCCTAAACCCCCACAAATCAAAACCAAAATAGCCAAACAACAATTGAAGCTGTAAACATCACTAACCAACAAACCTTCATCAAAAAGCCTATACCAGAAAAAGCCTTTACAAACAAGCTTACAAACCCAATCCAAACCATCTCAAAATCGAAACAACAACAAAAGAAATTCAGAACAAAGCATTCAATCCCAATGCCTCAACATCAAAAATCATCATAGGCTAAAATCCAAACCCTCAGAGCTAGGCTCATCACAGGGTCCAACAACAAGCATCAAAGAAGCAAGCAAAAGAGAGGAAAAGAAGCGATTAAACAAGGGTTTTCAGACAATCATCATAAAACCAGAGGTAAGATACAAAGTACCAAATTTCCAGCAAGCACAGCATCATACTCCCTCCGCCTCCGGCCGCCTAAAGCGCCTCCAGCTCATTCCTCCGTCTCCTCTCCAAAGGTTTATTTCTTCTTCCCTTTTCTTTCATACCTCACACAAATAATGATAACATAAAAAATCAGAATTTGTCAAAGATTAAAAACATGCAAAGCTTGAAACCCTAAAGCATAAGACGGACAGAACTGTGAGGTCATTACCTTACAACATCGCCTGGATACGACCATGGGGAAAGGAGAGAGGGATGGTGGCGCCTGGCAGCTGGGACTGAGAGAAGTGTCAGAATCCATGGTTCAAGCGAGGAAGAAGACGAAGAAAGGTGGAGAGATGAGAGCTCCGCTCTAGCCTCTGTAAACCCTTGTTTTTGAGCAAACGAATTCCAACCCTAAACAAATTTACAAAAACATGTTCTGGGCCTTGCCCCATTTAAACGCATTAAGCCCATTTCAAATCTGGCACATACACCCCCCCCCCCCCCCCCCCATTTTTCTTTTGATTATGTTTTTTTTTGGGGGGGCCATAATCCCCCTAGAGCCCATTTAACCTTTTTTCTCTTATATTTTAATTTTTTTTTATTTTCTTTTATATAACATAAACTTAAAATTAACATTCTTTGTAAATAAAATAATACATTAACTCTTTTTATAAAATTTTCTTAATTACTCTTTTATTTTAGTTAGTATAATTAAAAATACATAAGAATAGAATTTTGAGTTAAATAATCTTCTTGTATATAAAGCATTAATAAAAATACATAAATATTAGATTTAATTAGGTTAATAGATTTTTGTCTTAAAACTCTTTTTTTAATAAATCTTTTTCATACATAAAAATATTAACTAAAATACACAAGCATTAATTTTCTTTAGCTTAAATTAAATACTTTTTCTTTAAAACTTTTGTTTAATTAATCTTAGACAAGTTTATAAAACATTAACAAAAACATAAAAATAATATTAATACTTAATTTTGCATTAAATTAACATATTTGCATCATGAGTAAATAATCACATACACTTTCACAAATTACTTTTATTTCTCTTTGATTCTTATACATTGCTTTTATTCTTATACATTGCTACATTTTACATTGAGAATGCGATTCAATTTGGTTGTAAATATATTTGGACACCACTATCCTGATAAGACTCATCCCCATTTGTAAATATTTGTACCCCCATCCCCGGATACTTATTTGTAATAGCTTAGACTTTAAATTTCCGCAATTTATCACTTTCATATACTGTATAGTAATTAGGGTTTGTATGCGAAGATTCAAAATCAACCGCTAGATAACCTAATACAAAGACAAATGCATGATAATCAATACACCAATCACACTTGCACCCCTAGGGTAATCCCGCTTGTTGCCTTCCAAAATGGGCCATGTTGCACGTCAAGTATCTTTGGCAAAACAAAACAAATCAAATGATCATAGTCCCTCGATGACGCTTTCGAAGTTGCCTAAACAAAATGATCATAGTCCCTTCAAGCAAAAAATGCCAAAGACACTTGGCACCATTGCATTCATGGTCTATACGATGACCCGTGCCCGTCCCGTTAACATCCTAACACAAGATTTTCCACCAAATACAATGGTGGAACAATACTGTTAAAAGGGTTAAAACATAGGAAAGATCTTTGAGTAAATTTAGGGGTAGACAACTTTCAGTTACTTGATCAAACTTGCAAAACACACTTGCCTACTTTCAAAACACACTTCACAAACACAACTTTCAAAACAACTTTCAAAACCTTGAAACATCTTTTCAAAAAGACAAACACCTTTTGTAAAACATTCGAGTAAAGAATTGTTACAAGGGTTGCCTAGACAAGGCATGTTTTTCAAAACATTTTCAAAACCACACACACAAAGCACCATTTCAAACAATTGAAAATCAAGGCAAGTGATCTAAAACAAGTAACTAAGAGCCCATGGATAACCATGGATGAAAAGGGTGCTAATACCTTCCCTTTTCATAATCTACCCCCCGAACCCACGAAACATCTCAAAGGTTTTTCCTGTGCTTTTTAACCTTTCCTTTAGGATAAAATAAAAAGTCGGTGGCGACTCTTGCTAAACCGAACAAGTGCGAATACAAACGCAAAACCTCAAGTCAGTTCTCCCACCGTATCACACATATCTTCAAACTTTGTTGAAAGGATGCTTCCGCTGGGGAATTTATCTTGAATGTCAGTTGTTATCTGGTCAGATCCAGGCTTCACAATATGCTGAGGATGAAGTAGTCAACTTCTATCTGGTCGAATTCAGGCTTCACGACAACTTACTGGGGAAGAGACAATTTAACTGTTATCTGGTCAGATTCCAGGCTTTGTAGAAAATTTCTTGGAATTGAACTGTTATCTGGTCGGGTTCAGGGTTTACAACAACTTGCTGGGGATAAGGAAGTTAAATATTATCTGGTCAGATTTAGGCTTAGAGGCAACTTGAAATGGTAACTACTATTTGGTCGGGTCCAGGTTTCATGATTTTTGGAAAGTTGTACTATTATCTGGTCGGGTCCAGGCTTCACAGTGTCTCTCTGGGGATCATAGTTAATTGTTGTATGGTCGGGCTCCAGGTTTCACAATAACTTGTTTGAAAACTAACATCTGGTCGGGTCCAGGCCTTGCAGATTTCTGAGGTTGATGAGGTTAATTGTTATTTAGTCGGGTCCAGGCTTCACAATAAACTGTTTGGCGATTTAGTTATTATCTGGTTGGGTTCCAGGTTTCACAATGAATTTATAAGGGTATTTGCTATCTGGTCGGATCCAGGCTTCACAACAACTTGTTGGGGTAGAGGCAAACTCTACTGGGGGAAAGAAGTTAAACCTTGGTCTGGTTGAGTCCAAGTTCTTCTATATTTTGAAGAGTTAAACTATTATCTGGCCGGGTCCAGGATTTATAGTACCTTGAGATTAACTGTTATCTGGTGGGTCCAAGTTTCAGAAATTCAAACTGTTATCTGGTCGGATCCAGGTTTCAGCAATTGATAAAGTCAAACTAATATCTGGTCGGGTCCAAGCTTTACAGTGACTTGAGAAGTTGACTATTATCTAGTTGGGTCCAGGCTTCATAGTAACCTTTAGGGATAGTAAAAGTTTTGTTGATGACTTTCTAGGGATCAGGGGTTGTGGCCCTATGATTTGTAATAATCTGAAAGGAAAACTCAAGCTGGAGAGTGTAGACTCATTCGGGGAGGACAGACTCAACTTGGGGAGGTATACTCAGCTTGGGATAACAGGCTCAGCTGGAGAAGATAGACCAAAGCTGGGGAACTTTGTACTCGGCTGGGGAGTTATGCTACTCGTTGTTTGTTGGGGAAATAAACCCTGTTGGGGAAATAAAACCTATTAAAGAGGCGAGTTCCTTTTAGGAAGAGATCCACGAGGCTTCTACTTGTAAAATTCAACTTAGCTAGAGAGAGAGCTGCCGAGAGATTGAGACTCTGGTTGAATATTATCCTATGCAAATAGACTTTGTGAGTAACTTTGTTGAGGAGGACGTTGATGAAATGACTTTGTGGGGGTATTTCATATTCATTGAAGAAGTGCTTGTTACTGCTTAGGTCATATGTGTTAAACACTTTTAATTATGTTCATATGCATATGTTCATTCAATTTTAGTTATTGGACAAGTTTGCATTCAAAATAAAGACAGGAAGTTTGCACTTCAAAGTTTATTTGTGTTGATATTTTGCCCATGAATAGGCGTTTTTGTACAAAGAGACGGAGATCCTAGTAAGAGGAAATCGTTGAAAGAAAAAAAAATTGAAAACAAATAGCCATGTGAAATGATCTCATTGCCTTCCAACTCTACTATTGCCCCAATGTATTTGAATGCCCATTATCGTTGACAGAAGTTGATTGTATTGATCTTGGACCGTTTGAACTTGGACCTTGGTGATAAAATTGACTGTGGTTATTCCACGAGACATAGTCATACACTTTCAATCCTTAACTTTTGCCTAGACTGCCCTTTTCGGTTTTTCAGCCCACCAGGATACCCATTATTTTCCAAGTCGGGCTTTCGGGTTTTCAACCTGCCGGATGTACAATCTTTTGCATATATCCCTAATTTTTTCCCAAACCTTTTGGTTTGCCGGGATGCCCTTATTTTTCCTAAGTGTGTCAACCTAGCGGGTATCTTATGTGTATTATTTTTTAACTATGTCCGCGTTTATAGGATGTGGGAAGTATTCACCATCCATGGTAGTCAGCATCATGGCACCACCAGAGAATACTCTCTTGATAAAAAACGTTCCTTCGTAGGTGGGAGTCCATTTGCCTCTGGGGTTTCCTTGTGGTAGAATGATACATTTTATCACCAAGTCACCAGCTTGATATACTCGAGGCTTGATCTTTTTGTTGAAAGCCTTGATCATACGTTTTTGGTACGTCTGACCATGACAAACATAAGCCAATCATTTTTCGTTGATCAAGTTCAGCTGATCCAATCTCGTTTGAATCCACTTGTCTTCGCTTAAGCCTGCTTCATTCATAATCCTCAGCGAGGGAATCTGAACTTCTATTGGAAAAACAGCTTCCATGCCATAGACTAGAGAAAAGGGAGTTGCCCCACTTGATGTTCTAGCTTAAGTGCGGTAGCCATGTAGAGCAAACGACAACATCTCATGCCAGTCCTTATAGGTTACCACCATTTTCTGCACAATCTTCTTGATATTTTTGTTGGTTGCTTCGACTGCGCCATTCATTTTCAGTCTATATGGAGAAGAATTGTGATGCTTGATCTTAAACTGAGTGCAAAGCTCAGTAATCATAGAATTGTTGAGATTAGTCCCATTTTCGGTGATAATCCTTTCAGGGATACCATAGCGGCAGATGAGGTTGTGTCTGATGAATCTGGCTACCACATTCTTGGTGACTGAGGAAAAAGAGGCGGCTTTGACCCACTTGGTGAAATAATCAATAGCGACCAAAAGGAAATGATGTCCATTGGAAGCGGTTGGCTTGATCTCTCCAATCATATTAATGCCCCACATTACAAATGGCCACGGGGCTGTCATGACATTCAGAGGGATATGAGGCACATGGACCTTGTCAGTATAGATTTGACAATTGTGACAAGTCCTCGAATGTTGATGGCAATCAGTCTCCATTGTTGACCAATAATAGCCAGCTCTTAAGATTTTCTTATCCATCATGTGTCCACTTGAGTGAGTACCAAAGAGACCATCGTGCATGTCTTCCATGATTTCCTCCGCCTCCTTCTTGTCTACACATCGGAGTAGAGTGGAGTCATGGTTGCGCTTGTATAATATTTCGTTGCTTAGGAATAATTTGGCTACAAATCTTCGTAAGAATATTTTTGTCATTGATGGATGCTTCATCTAGATACTCCTGTGCTTCAAGATATCTTATCACCTCATGGTACCATGTCTTTTCTGTGTCAGTGTCAAGCTCACAGCAGTGTGCAGGTTCGTAGAATCTTTCAATTGTAATCGTAGGGGCTTCGTTATCCCATCTAACCTTGAACATTGAAGACATGGTTGCCAAAGCGTCAGCCAACTGATTTTCTTCCCTAGGGAAGGGCTCAAAAGTGATCTCTTCGAAGTAAGGAATTAGGGATAGCACAAGTTCTTTGTAAGGGATAAGATTAGGGTGTTTAGTGTCCCAATCTCCTTTTACTTGGCTGATCACTAGAGCGGAATCCCCAAACACATTCAAATGCTTGATCCTCGAGTCAATGGCAGCTTTCAAACCCAAAATGCATGCTTCGTACTCGGCCATATTGTTCGTGCAATCGAAGCATAGTCTGGCAGTGAAGGAAGTGTGGCAACCTTTAGGAGAGATGATCACAACACCAATTCCTTTACCTAAGGCGTTGGAAGCCTCATCGGAGACCATAGTCCATTGGGATCCTTGTTCAGGTCCGTCGTATGGTCCAGGTTTCGCACAGTCGGTTACCAGCATGATGTTCTCATCAGGGAAGTCGAAGTTCATTGACTGATAATCATCTACAACTTGATGGGCCAAATGATCTGCTAGTACACTTCCTTTGATGGCCTTTTGCATAGTGTATTAAATGTCGTACTCAGTCAAGATCATTTTCCATCTGGCTATCCGTCTGGAAAGGGCAGGTTTCTCGAAGATGTACTTGATTGGGTCCATCTTAGAAATCAATAGAGTGGTATGAGTCAACATATACTATCTTAGCCGGCGAGCAGCCCATGCCAGAGCCAACAAGTTTTCTCGAGTAGTGAATATCTGGTTTCACATTTGGTAAACTTTTTGCTCAGGTAATAAATAGCATGCTCTTTTTGGCCAGACTCGTCATGTTGGCCAAAAACACACCCCATAGAGTTCTCTAGTACTGTCAAGTACATAATCAAGGGTCTTCCTTCAACTGGAGGCATGAGAATAGGAGGTTCTTGTAGATATTCTTTGATTTTGTCGAAGGAAGCTTGACACTCATCATTCCATCTGACTACCTGATCTTTCTTCAAGAGTTTGAAGATTTTCTCACAAGTAGCAGTTAAGTGCGATATGAAGAGGTCAATGTAATTGAGATGACCCAAGAATCCTCTAACTTCCTTTTTAGAATGAGGGGCTCGCATTTCTTGGATGGCCTTTACCTTGGAAGGATCAACTTCAATGCCTTTGTTGTTGACAACAAAACCTAGAAGCTTTCCAGATCATACTCCAAACGTGCACTTATTATGGTTTAACCTCAGCTTGTACTTTTTCATCCTTTCGAATAGTTTATACATGTGATAGAGATGTTCTTCTTCAGTTTGTGATATGGCAATCATATCGTCCACATAGACCTCTATTTCATGATGTATCATGTCATGAAACAAAGCTACCATAGCCCTTTGATACGTTGCCCCTGCACTCTTCAATTTGAACGACATGACCTTGTAGCAGAAGGTGCCCCATTGCGTAATGAAAGTAGTCTTCTCCATGTCTTCAAGAGCCATCCTTATTTGATTATATCCTGAGAAGCCGTCCATAAAAGAGAAGACTTTATGTTGAGCAGTATTATCGACCAAGACGTCAATGTAGGGTAGTGGGAAGTCATCCTTGGGGCTTGCCCTATTCAGATCCCTATAGTCTACGCACATGCGAACTTTTCCGTCCTTTTTCGGAATTGACACCACATTGGCAACCCATTAGGGATAGGATATCACATCTAGGAACCTTTCATCAAACTATTTCATTACTTCAGCTTTGATCTTATCAGACATATCAGGCCTCATGCGACGAACCTTGTGTTTGACGGGAGGACGGTCTTCTTTTGTCGGCAGACGATAAACTACGATGTCGGTATCCAACCCAGGCATATCTTTATAAGACCGAGCAAATACTTCCACATAATCATGCAACATCTGAACCAACCTGATCTTGACATTGTCTTCTAAGTTAGCACCGATCTTGATTTTCTTCTTATCTGCCTCAGTACCCAGATTGATGACTTCAACTGACTCTTCGTGTGGTTGAATAGCTTTTTCCTCTTGTAATAGAAGTCTGGATAATTCTCCCAGTATGTCACAATCTTCCCCGCCTTCATCTTCGGCTTGGTTAATTGGGAATTCAAGGTCATAGTCGGCAATAGTAGAGTCATTGGCAATAGGATCCAAAGTGGATGAGGACCTGCAAGAGTGTGTGTGCGCGCATGTAAGATACATGGATATTTTTGAAAATGTATTTTAAAAGAAAAACTAAGATAATGAACACAAATATTTGAATGCAAAAGATTCCAATGTACTGAATGATCATATGATTTGATAAATATAAATAAAACCCTTGACAAGTGGACCAAAGTGCCCCGGTCTAGGCACATGGCTTAAAATCATTGTTTGAATATTACAGACAAAATGTTCTTGAATTTAAAGAAAGACAATAACAAGTAGATTACTCCTCAATGAAGGAGATGGGCACGAATTCCTTTGCATGCTAATTCTTCAGCTTCGTTGTAGTTGGGTACACCCAATTTTCAAATGCAGCTTCTTCATCAGAATCACCCACGGCGTTGACTTCATGGCTTCCAATGCGGAGAGGTGGCTTTCCAGCACGAGCACGCCTCACTTCCTTCTGAGCTTTGACGGTGAATCCCAGACCAAACTTGTCTGCTTTATATGGGATATCAAGGAGTTGTCCCCAAGTATCACAGTTTCCTTCTTCAATTTTTGCACAAGCATTTTTGACTGAAACCATCTTGTTATGACTTTAACAGCTTCGGATTCATCAGAAGAACATTTGGTAGCAGAAACCATTGGTAGTACAACCTCAAAGGCTTGACACGGGGTCTCAATGAATTCTCCATCCATCTCTACGTATTTGAACGAGTTAAGGTGGCTCACCATAAACTCCTCCTCACTACAGACGGTGACAATTCTTCCCTTGACAGGATATTTTAGCTTTTGATGGAGAGTCGAGGTTACTTCCCTAGCTTTATGAATCCATGGACGACCCAACAGACAAGAATAGGCAGGACAAATATCCATAATGTAGAAGGTGGAGTTGAAGATTTGGGAGCCCACTTTGATTGGAAGATCTACTTCCCCATGAACAGTCCTCTTTGATCCATCGAACGCCCTTACGATGATATCACTTGGCTTCAAGACTAAACCTTCACAGTGTAGACGATCTAATGCTCCCTTGGGTAATACATTCAGAGAAGAACCAGTGTCGACTAGAACATGTGATAAGGTAGTCCCTTTGCACTCGACAGAAACATGTAAAGCTTTATTGTGATTCTTCTCGAGCGGTGTTAGGTAAGCATCTGAAAATCCCAAGCCATTGTCAGCTGTCAGGCTAGCCATGCAATTCTCAAATTGGTCCGTTTTTGTCTCATGGGGGACATGAGCCTTTTTTAGGAATTTGATTAATGTCCGAGCATGGGCATTAGAACAAAGCAGCAATGACAACATTGAAATTTTAGAAGGGGTTTTCCCCAACTGTTCCACAATCTTGAAGTCACTTCTTTTTATTATCTTCAAGATCTCGTCCATCTCACGAGCGGAGGGTTCTTCATCAGCAACGTTCTTGGAGGGTACTTCAATCACATCAGGCTCAATAACCTTCTTCTTCCCTCTTGTATCAGTACTTGGCTTGGCAGTAGTAATAACTGGTGGTGAGATATTGGGTGAAAATATTCTCCCAGTTCTAGTTACTTTTCTTGAGCCAGCTATGTTATCAACATTGTCATCTTTTTCCTCTTCGTTCCTGGCGTCTTGTTTAATGCCGTGATAAAACACCTCAGCACCATAATTCCATGGTACCCCTTTGTTTGAAGAGTAGGGAATTGGTCCGGGATTGGTAATTATTAAGGGAGCAACAATGGGTTCATTTGAAATCCTAATAGGACCTTTGGAGGTGATCCTAAGAGGCTTGTTTGATATGGTAATAATGGAGAGGTCTTCACATTTGTTAATCAAACTTTTGGAAAGTGGGGTTTTCTCAAATAGAATTTCATGGCTATCCATCAGGTGTTGTACGCCCTTCTTCACCCCTTCACATCCATTGAGTTTTCTTGTACAACACACACAGTCTTTTACACAGCCAGGGAAAATCCTAGCTTTCAACAGGTTCTTTTTTATTATATTCAGCGGAGTAGTCAATTCTTTAACACAAGGAACAAAAATTGTATCTTCAACAACATTAACACTCTTGTCATGCTTCGGCATTGGAGCGGTGATTACATTCGTAGTTGGAGGAGGATCAAACTCAATAGTTTTGTTATCAATCAAATCCTGGATTTTGTTCTTCAATGTCCAGCACTGGTCAGTCTCGTTCCCGGGGCTGCTTGAGTGGTAAGCACATTTAGCGTTCGGATTATACTTTGGTGATGAAGTATCGGGGTTGGCAGGAGGGTCGCGCAATGTCACCAAATTAACCTTGAGCAAATGTTGAAAGGCTTGAGACAATGACATGCCTAACCTCGTAAATTTTCTTCTCGGGGTTTCAAAACATTGATGATTTGCAGATGGACTTGGAGTAGGAGTTGGATTAGAGATTCAGACGGCATTGACAGAAGGATTATCATTCTTCTTGGTACGGGCCCTTGCCCTGTACACAACATTGACTTCCTTTTTTGCAGCAAAAGGTTTCTTGATAGGATTTGAAGTGGAGGTAGATGCCACATATATCTTCCCACTTTTAATGCCACTTTCAACTCTTTCCCCAATTAAGATTAATTCGGTGAAACTAGAAGAAGAGCAACCAAGCAACAGATTAAAGAAGGGACCAGATAAAGTGCCCATGAACATGTCAATGTGCTCCCTATCAATCAAGGGTGGTTGAACCCTACTGGCGAGGTCTCTCCACTTTTGCGCATATTCCTTAAATCCTTCATTCGTTCCCATGGTCATATCTTGTAATTGAACCCTCGTTGGTGCCAAGTCGGTGTTGTACTGATACTGATGGTAGAAGGCGGTAGCTAAATCCTCCCAAGTATTGATACGGGATCCATCCAACTGATAAAACCATTCAAGTTGCGTTCCAGCCAAGCTCTCTTGGAAAAAGTGAACTCAAAGCTTCTTATCAACAGTGTGCGGCTGTATCTTGCACACATAAGATTTTAGATGGAGTTTTGGACAAGAAACTCTGTCGTATTTTACAAAGATTGGTATTTTGAATTTGTGGGGAATGACTACCCCAGAGATCAAACCCAAATCATCAAAATCTAAACCGGGGACGACTTGGATTTCAACAGCTTTCAATCTGTCTTATAACGGCTTATATTTGATATCAGCGGGTGGATACTGCTCGTCGAAATAATCATCATCAGATACTTGATCATTAACACAGTTAGCCTGAGTACTCCTGACCATATTGTTGTACCCCAAAATTTACCCTCTCATTTCTCAAGGATTTTCTCACAATATCTTTTATGACATCAAGTTTACAGCACTGATACATCAATTTAGGCTTGGAATTGGCAAAAGGGCAAAATGGTCAATTGCATACTGCAGAGTCAAACTTTGACTTTTTTGGTCAACATTACATGCCAAAGATCAAATTTCATCAAGACACTCAAGAATATCAAGCTTAATCATCAAGAAAGTCAAAAGTCAACTTGAAAAGTCAAGATTTCCAAGACTTAGAAATTTTCTAAGTGTTTTTATACATGATAATTTCATCGCTTCATGCCATTCTTTCACCAAGATGCAAGACGGTTCAAGGGAAACTTTCAACATGAAAGTTGTAGATCTCCATGATATCTACAACATTTCTTTACACAACTTCTTCTAAATATGCTTGGATTTCAAGTTATAAATTCATGAAGTCATGACATTTTCATTTAACACTTAGAGAAATTTTTAGCAGTTTTGGTCAGGTTTTTATCCCAACTTCTTGGCCAATTTTCATCAAGTTCCAGTTTGATTTAACAAAAGTGGTCAACATGAAAGTTGTAGGGGAGGTTCCAATCTTTCCAAAATGTCCAAGAACTCATTGAGATCATTCTTGAGCTGAGAGGATCTAAGAGATGAAGTTAGGGTTTCATTCTTGAATTACAAAGCAGAATTTGTGATGAACACTTGACTAAATTCCAACCAAAGCTAAAAGATCTCTCTTTTCAGGCTATGTTCTCTCCAAATCTATGCATAATCAAGCAATTACACAGACCCTAAGTATATTACACAAGCATTTGAAGCTTTTTCCAAGTCTTGATACCATTTATGGTTAGAAATGCAAAAGCAACATTTCCATTTGCATAAAGCTTCACTTTTCCAACCACTCTCTTCTTTCAAAGCTTGAAATCTGTTCCAAAGATGACAAAAAAAAATATCTCAACATCAGAAGCAATCCACAAGACCTGCAAAGCATGGATAAATTCCTTAATTGACTCTTTTCTTCATCATGAAGCAACTTGTCTTTATTTGAAAAAAGGGCATAACATGTGATTTTCAAAAAGTCCGAGTTTCTCAAGTCTCAAACCTTCTCTATAAATAGAGAGGCCAATCACAAGAGAAAGAGGTTAGAAAAATAGAGAGAAAATCTAGAATTTTTATTGGTGTACCCTCAAAATCTCATATTCACAGAAGCCATAACAGACCCTAAGACTTCCACTCTTGAGTTTTGAAGTCTAAACCTTAAAACCTCTCACACTTTGCATATTCCATCTAAAAACCATCCAAACATTTCATACCACACAGAGGTTGTTTAATAACCTTCAACAAAAAGGAAAGTCTAGCAGCCTGTTGGAGCTTCCTTAAGGTTCATACAATATCTTGAAGGGCATTTGGACTCAAAACTTAAAGTGCAGTTTTAAGGTAAGTCATCTTTACCTTGCCTTTTCCATACATCAACTTTTTTCGTTTATAGGATGTAGCCATCATTATTCTTGAAGTTAATCATTTATTTGTTGTTCCTGTTATTCATTCATATGTTAAAAACTAACTGATGTATGCAAAGAATGGTGTTTAAGGCAGAAAAATGCAGTATGTATCGACACATATCCAGATGTGTCGACCCATCTTAGTGAAAATACAGGGTATGAGTCGACACATGACCCTCATGCATCGACCCATACTGAGTTCAGGTAACAAAACAGAAACTGGAAAAGACTATGAGTCGACACATACACATTTCGCATCGATACAAGAAGGTGTATGAGTCGACACATCCCATTATGTGTCGACCCATACTGAACAGATTTCACTTTACAGAAGTTGGAAAGGACTATGATTCGACACATACGCATTTCACATCGATGAAAAAAGGTGTATGAGTCGATACATTCCATTATGTGTCGACTCATACTGAACATATTTCACTTTACAGGGGCAAGAAGAAGCTATGTGTTGATGCATAGCAGCATGTGTCGACACATAGTAGTTCAAAAATGCATTTTTCCTTTATTCTACACTTTTTTCACTTTCTTCTCATTATCATTCGATGTGGTTGTAATATTCCAGATCCTACTTCACCCCCATTGTTAAATTGTACCCCCAGTCGAAAGGCATTCAACCTCTAGTCGAAGAAGGAAACAAGGCTACAAGGAAGAACCAGAAGGCTTCACCATACACTGGTGCCAGCCCCCTGTCAAAAGGCATTCAACCTCCAATCGAAGAAGACAACAAGGCAGAACCAGAAGGCTTCGCCATACACTGACTTCTCGGCCAATCGAAGGATAGGACCTCACTGGTGCTAGCCCCAATCGAAGGAGGCCAACAGATTTGAGTCGAAGGGTGCTACTGCCTGGGTCGAAGAGCTCATTTTCCTTTCTTTTATTTTGTTTTTGCCTTTACATTTTCTTGTCTTTCGATATGGTTGTAATAGTGTAGGATATTTATTTCCTGCATTTTTATTGCTTTATACAAATGTTAGTAATTAGGCGTGTATGGCAAGATAAAACCAACAAGTAGACAACCCCTAATCAAGATAAAATGCATGCAATCAAACACACTTTGCACACATGCACCCTTAGGGTAATTCCACTTGTTGCCTTTCGGAAAATAGTCATGTCCCTCGAACATGGGCGTTTTAGCAAAAGACCCTCGATAAAAGATCGTAGTCCCTCGATGACCCTCGATGTTGCCTTCGGTAAACGATCTAGTCCCTAAAATGACATTGCTAAAACGTCCCATATGTTGCCTTCTATAACTATACAAACGTCCCAACGCCCGTACCCTCACATCCAACGATGGGGCTTCTTACCAAATCAATGGTAAGATAGCCACATCTAAAGGAGGAGGAAAAGCATATCTAAAGACCTTTCGAGTAGGTAGGTTCGCTCTTAGTTACTCGCTTGCTCACAACAAAAACATTTTTATACACCCACACTCTCATCTTTGAACTATTTTAGAAACAAACACTTTGTAGGCATTCTTATAGAAACGAGAACCATTACGAAGTTCCATTTTCAAAATAATTTCAAAAACACATCTCATAAACACACTTTTGAACTATTTTTGAAACAAAAACTTTGTAGGCATTCTTATAGAAACGAGAACCATTATGAAGTTCCATTTTCAAAATACTTTCAAAAACCACACCACAAGCACACATTCAAACAAAATCAAGTGATCTAGCAAGTAACTAAGAGCCCATGGAAAACCATGGATGAAAAGGGTGCTAATACCTTCCCTTTTTATAATCTACCCCCCGAACCCAAGAAAACATCTCTAAAGGTCTTTCCTGTGCTTTTTCACCTTTCCTTTTCGATAAAATAAAAGTCGGTGGCGACTCTTGCTAAACCGCAACATTTGCGAACACAAACGCAAACCCTCAAGTCAGTTCTCCCACCGTATCACAGAACTGGCGACTCTGCTGGGGATTAATTATAAAAGTGGGGTTACCTTAGGGTTTAGATCACATTTATTTGCTTACCTTGTTTGACTTGTTTGCTTTACATTTTGGTTCTTTGTTTGGGTTTGAAATCCCCCACCTGGATTTGGGAAACATTATAGGTAAATAGAAATACGTTGTGGAAACTGTGCGGGGTATACCGACATGGTCTAAGCAATAGCTATGTTAGTGTGACATATTTGTGGGTAGCGGTAGCCTTTGAGTTAATCAAAGAGAATACGGGGCCGCTGAGTGATGTCATGAAGCACTAATGAACTTCTAGAACCTTTACTTGACTAACTTGGCCTTTAGGATGTAGTGAGATGACCGGCTTTGGTGCAGTCCGAAGTTGGTAGATACTCGATACTACACTCATTGAGGTTTGGTTTCTTGGGATATTTCAGTCGCCATTAAAGAGGCTTGAGCTAAAACAATGACCAAGGAAACAATCCAGTGATATTGAGCTCCTTAGAACCCGGTTACTATTACTAGGATAGGTTGAGCCAACTAAACTTCAAGAGGGTACTTACCTACAAACTCCATGCAAGCCTAAACCTAAGGACTTGTCTGCTTTGCGTGTACATGATTATTTGTATAAGCTTGTTTACTTTGCATACTTGTGCATAACATCATAACATCATACCATAGCATTTTCAATAACCCTTTCAAGGATCTCGAGGGTCTTTAATGCAGGGTCACGTTGAACCAGACGTCTACCAAAGGGCAGGAGGATTTATTTTCCTCTGACCAAACACCGTCAAAGATCAATTACAACAAACTTGAGTCAAGGGATATGACCCACTTGACATGGTGAGCTTGATTCTTGTGGAAGGACATCCACCGATATAAAGTTCTCCAATCAAAGATGTTGATCAAAGTTCAACTTCTAACTGTTTCTTGTGTTTACCCCGCGAGATCCTTGAAAACATGCATCCACATATCATGCATCATATCATGACAGGTTTCTCCCATACAGGTCTCCTTATCTTCCTATTGTTTATGTAAGTAAGATGGATATGGAACAAACGGTGAAAGATCTCCAAGCTCAAAACGCTCAATTCCAACAAATGTTTCTGGCTATGGCTAAGGGGCAAGAGGACCTGAAAGCTCTCCTTCTCAAAGACAAGAAGAAAAAGTACAAGAAGTCAATAGGCGTCCTGAACTTGAGAAGAAGACCTGGAGGACCAGTCAAGAGAGCTCTAGATCTTTCAACTCCATCCAACACGGGGGATAGTCTTGAAGAAGACCATAATTTGGAGATTGATGAAGTTGAAGCCGACTACTCCGAGGAACAATATCCTCCCGCTGATGACAAATACAAACAGTTGGAGGATCACCTCAGTGCTATGGAGATTCAACAGATACCTGGCTTGGATTTAGGAGACATGGGTTTGGTTTCTGGAGTGGTCATCCCGCCAAAGTTCAAAATCCCTACCTTTGCCCTGTACGATGGAGTCTCTTGCCCTAAGATGCATTTAAAGTCTTATGTCCGCAAGATTCAACCATACACAACTGATCCAAAGCTTTGGATCCATTTCTTCCAAGAAAGCCTGGTAGGGACTCAACTCGAGTGGTTCTATCAATTGGAGAGTTCTCGCATCCACACTTGGGAGGATTTAGTTGCTGCTTTTTACAAACAGTATCAGTACAATGCTGATCTTGCACCAACTCGTGTGCAATTGCAAAACATGACCATGGGTTCCAACGAGAGCTTCAAAGGATACGCCCAAAAGTGGAGAGATCTGGCTGGTAGGGTGCAACCCCCTTTAACTGACAGGGAGCTGATTGACATCTTCATGGGAACTCTGACAGGACCTTTCTTCAATCACTTGATCGGAAGCTCCTCTGTCGGGTTCACCGAGCTAATACTGACCGACGAAAGGGTCGAAGCTGGCATCAAAAGTGGAAAGATCCAAGGAGCTACACCCTCTGATGCTCAGAAAAATCCATACAATGGGAAGAAAGAGTCCAATGTTGTGTATGGTCAAAAGAGTCATCATGATCAACATGTAGGGGAAATACTGATCTCTAATCCCATGCCTGTTCAACAAAGACAGAGTAATAGGCGTAGGGTAAGATATCAAGAAAGGCAGTACACTAACATCAACATGCCTTTGTCTCAAGCATTATAACATTTGCTGAAGTTGAAGTTGATCACGCTAAAGGATCCTCCTCAAAATCCTGACACATCCTCTTCTAAGTATAATCCAAGCGTAAGATGTGCCTATCATTCTGACAGTCCTGGACATGACACCGACGACTGTTGGACTTTGAAGAACAAGATTCAAGACTTGATTGATGCCAAGGAGATCGAGTTTGACCCTCCGGAGACTCCAAACGTGATCACGGCTCCTATGCCAAATCATTGAGAGCGTCTTTGTTTCATTTTGAATTTTCAATTGTAATTTCTTTTGTTATTCAAACAATTATCTATTAATGTCAAACTTTGTTTCATTAATGCATTGCATATGTTTGTCTTAATTTGATCCACTCATTTAAACTATGCTTTCTACTTTCTTTATGACATTTAACTCTTGCTAAAAGTTACAAGCCTTTAGAGGGAGGATGACGAAAACAATGCCATAATCTCATACAATATGCTTTTGGACAGACCTTGCTGATGATGTACAGGCGTTCTTTCAAATCCTAAACACTAGAGTTATAAGGAAGATAATCCCTAGTCAACCCCTTCGAGCCAAAGAAGTTGAAGTTTTCTGTATACAAATTGAAACCTTTAATTAAAACCTGGGGCAGGGTAGTCTCTCAGTTAATTCAAACGCGCGTTTAGCCGCAAACTCTCATTTCGTAATACAACGAATGACATCAAAAACATTCCTCTAGAATCAAAAGACGGTGATGGTTCCCTATATCATAGGCAGTCATTATCTCTAAAAAAAAAGGCCCACTAAGTCAAAACCTACAAAGGAGACATAAGAGAACTGGGGCATCCCGTTGACTGTAATCTCAAAACAAGAACAGTCAGGCAAAAATCAGGGATAGCAAATCCAAAAGAGGTCGATATAAATCCTCAACAACATGAAAAAGGTTGCAAAAAAAAATGATTGCGTTTTGATAAACTTAACTTGTCTGAACCATCACCGAAACGTTATTCCAGACTCAATTGGAGTTCAAACACACAATTAGCTGAGTTTAGGACCGAAGAACATCACGAAGAACGGGCGGGTACAAATACACTTTGAGCCTTTATCCTTTGTTTCTTAAACCGTGAACCAAGCCACGTTACAACCCTTCAAAAGTCCTAATTGAAGCATGGATTAGTTCGAAATCATACTATTACAAAAGGTATCCTGACTCCTGTAGGGCTTTACTCAAAATCCTGAGTTGAATTTTTCTTACAAAACTTCTTTACTTGCTAAAAACGCATTTTTTAAAAACTTCAAGACAAGCATAAACTTTGCATTACTTGAATATCACTGTTTGCATATGGCTAATTGTTTGATAGCGGAGAAATTCACACAATGAATGTCCACTGAACGAAAGCTCTCTTAGTGAACAAAATCAATTCAAGTGGGATGAAACTTCCATTGACGAATCTCCTATCAACAAGGGGGCATGGCATGTCACTATCCAGCACACCTGGGGCAGTCCAGTCAAGATTCCAAGAAAATCTCTCAAGAAGTGCAGAGTAACCAGGGGCAAGTCTCCATCTTCGTCACTTGGGGCATTGAACGTCAATCTCATCAAAGGGTTACGTACAGTCAAACATTTCCTGGCAGTGCCACAAACACTTGTTGCTAGGGGCAGTGACAAATCTCCCCAAAATCCTTCTCATATGATGACTCCCAACCAGAGTTTCAATCTCTGTTAACCTCTTCCCAGCTAAGTCGACCTCAAGAATCCTCGAGGATTTTTCTCCAGTAAAGTCGTCGCCTCTCCAATAGACTGAGCAACAGGGTTTATTTCCCCAACAAACGGCAGGATTCTCCAGCTTGAGTTTGCCTCTTCGACTACTACAAATCAGAGGACCACAACCCCCTTTTCCCAGTAGACTACTCTACAATCCCCAACAATTTACTATGAATCCTGGACTCGACCAAATATCAGTTCAACTTTGATTCCCCAGTAAGAGCAACGGACAATCGAGACTCCTAAACTCTTTCCCCAAGCAGGAATAAACATACTCCCCACAAAGTTTTCAATATCCCCCAGCGAATTTCTCCTCAAACAACAAAACAGGGATCCTCAGTGGAAACATTCTAAGCAAAGTTTGAAGACATACCTACTCTTCAACAGCAATCCGGGATTTAATAACTCCCCAACACTTGTCAAGGATTTATTCTCCAAGACAAAATTACATTTCAGCAACATTCATAGCACATGCATACAAAATAAATATAACATAAATCTCATTTATTTTGAGAACATCATTACGCAATGCATACATCATGACATTGCATATAACTAACTCTTTACCTTTTCAGGAAAGATCAATCGACAAATAAAGGTTATCATCTTCTGAGGTAGTAATCGTCCAAGATTCCTTCATCACCCTGCTGAGGTAGTAATCATCCAAGATTCCTTCATCACGCTGCTGAGGTAGTAATCGTCCAAGATTCCTTCATCATCCTGCTGAGGTAGTAATCGTCCAAGATTCCTTCATCATCCTGTTGAGGTAGTAATCGTCCAAGATTCCTTCATCATCCTACTGAGGTAGTAATCATCCAAGATTCCTTCATCATCCTGCTGAGGTAGTAATCGTCCAAGATTCCTTCATCACCCTGCTAAGGTAGTAATCGTCCAAGATTCCTTCATCACCCTGCTGAGGTAGTAATCGTCCAAGATTCCTTCATCATCCTGCTGAGGTAGTAATCGTCCAAGATTCCTTCATCATCCTGTTGAGGTAGTAATCGTCCAAGATTCCTTCATCATCCTGCTGAGGTAGTAATCGTTCAAGATTCCTTCATCATCCTTGTTGAGGTAGTAATCATCCAAGATTCCTTCATCACCCTGCTGAGGTAGTAATCATCCAAGATTCCTTCATCACCCTGCTGAGGTAGTAATCGTCCAAGATTCCTTCATCATCCTGCTGAGGTAGTAATCATCCAAGATTCCTTCATCATCCTGCTGAGGTAGTAGTCATCCAAGATTCCTTCATCATCCTGCCGAGGTAGAAATCGCCCGAAGATTCCTTCATCATCCTGCTGAGGTAGTAATCGTCCAAGATTCCTTTATCATCCTGCCGAGTCCGGATACAATCACCTTCCGATGGCATCTTTAAGCCAATCTCCAACAACTATCCATTACCTCTCCAAATGGCATCTTTAAGCCCATTCCCTACATAATCAACTAACACATCTTTGAGTGCAAATTTCTGGGCACTCTAGTGTTCAATCATCTTCCACTTTCAAGTCACGAATGGCAGAATTATCAATCTAACTCTTCAGGTGTAAGAAGATTGAACAGGGGCAGCTGTTGTACCCAAAAATTTGCCCTCTCATTTCTCAAGGATTTTCTCACAAGATCTTTTATGACATCAAGTTTACAGCACTGATACATCAATTTAGGCTTGGAATTGGAAAAAGGGCAAAATGGTCAATTGCATACTAGAAAGTCAAACTTTGACTTTTTTGGTCAACGTTACATGCCAAATATCAAATTTCATCAAGACACTCAAGAATATCAAGCTTAATCATAAAGAAAGTCAAAAGTCAACTTGAAAAGTTAAGATTTCCAAGACTTAGAAATTTTCTAAGTGTTTTTATACATGATAATTTCATCACTTCATGCCATTCTTTCACCAAGATGCAAGACGGTTCAAGGGAAACTTTCAACATGAAAGTTGTAGATCTCCATGATATCTACAACATTTCTTTACACAACTTCTTCTAAATATGCTTGGATTTCAAGTTATAAATTCATGAAGTCATGACATTTTCATTTAACACATGGAGAAATTTTCAGCAGTTTTGGTCAGGTTGTTATCCCAACTTCTTGGCCAATTTTCATCAAGTTCTAGTTTGATTTAACAAAAGTGGTCAACATGAAAGTTGTAGGGGAGGTTCCAATCTTTCCAAAAAGTCCAAGAACTCATTGAGATCATTCTTGAGCTGAGAGTATCGAAGAGATGAAGTTAGGGTTTCATTTTTGAATTACAAAGCAGAATTTGTGATGAACACTTGACTAAATTCCAACCAAAGCTACAAGATCTCTCTTTTCAGGCTATGTTCTCTCCAAATCTATGCATAATCAAGCAATTACACAAACCCTAAGTGTATTACACAAGCATTCGAAGCTTTGTCCAAGTCTTGATACCATTTATGGTTAGAAATGCAAAAGCAACATTTCCATTTGCATAAAGCTTCACTTTTCCAACCACTCTCTTCTTTCAAAGCTTGAAATCTGTTCCAAAGATGACAGAAAAAAATCTCTCAAAATCAGAAGCAATCCGTAAGACCTGCAAAGCATGCCTAAATTCCTTAATACACTCCTTTCTTCATCATGAAGCAACTTGTCTTTATTTTAAAAAAGGGCATAACATGTGATTTTCAAAAAGTATGAGTTTCTCAAGTCTCAAACCTTCTCTATAAATAGAGAGGCCAATCACAAGAGAAAGAGGTTAGAAAAATAGGGAGAAAATCCAGAAGTTTTATTGGTGAACCCTCAAAATCTCATATTCACAGAAGCCATAACAGACCCTAAGACTTCCACTCTTGAGTTTTGAAGTCTAAACCTTAAAACCTCTCACACTTTGCATATTCCATCTAAAAACCATCCAAACATTTCATACCACACAGAGGTTGTTTAATAACCTTCAACAAAAAGGAAAGTCTAGCAGGCTGTTGGAGCTTCCTTAAGGTTCATACAATATCTTGAAGGGCATTTGGACTCAAAACTTAAAGTGCGGTTTTAAGGTAAGTCATCTTTACCTTGCCTTTTCCATACATCAACTTTTTTTGTTTATAGGATGTAGCCATCATTATTCTTGAAGTTAATCATTTATTTGGTGTTCCTATTATTCATTCATATGTTAACAACTAACTGATGTATGAAAAGAATGGTGTTTAAGGCAGAAAAATGCAGTATGTATCGACACATATCCAGATGTGTTGACCCATCTTAGTGAAAATACAGGGTATGAGTCGACACATGACCCTCATGCATCGACCCATACTGAGTTCAGGTCACAAAACAAAAACTGGAAAAGACTATGAGTCGACACATACGCATTTCGCGTCGATACAAGAAGGTGCATGAGTCGACACATCCCATTATGTGTCCACCCATACTGAACAGATTTCACTTTACAGAAGCTGGAAAGGACTATGAGTCGACACATACGTATTTCGCGTCGATGCGAAAAGGTGTATGAGTCGATACATCCCATTATGTGTCGACTCATACTGAACAGATTTCACTTTACAGGGGCAAGAAGAAGCTATGTGTCGATGCATAGCAGCATGGGTCAACACATAGCAGTTCAAAAATGCATTTTTCCTTTATTCTACACTGTGTTCACTTTCTTCTCATTATCATTCGATGTGGTTGTAATATTTTAGATCCTACTTCACCCCCATTGTTAAATTGTACCCCCAGTCGAAAGGCATTTAACCTCTAGTCGAAGAAGGAAACAAGGCTACAAGGCAGAACCAGAAGGCTTTTCCATACAATGGTGCCAGCCCCCAGTCGAAAGGCATTCAACCTCCAGTCGAAGAAGACAACAAGGCAGAACCAGAAGGCTTCTCCATACACTGACTTCCAGGCAAATCAAAGGATAGGACTTCACTGGTGCTAGCCCCAATCGAAGGAGGCCAACAGATTTGAGTCGAAGGGTGCTACTCCCTGGGTCGAAGAGCTCATTTTCCTTTCTTTTATTTTGTTTTTGCCTTTACATTTTCTTGTCTTTCAATATGGTTGTAATAGTGTAGGATATTTATTTCCTGCATTTTTATAGCTTTATACAAATGTTAGTAATTAGGCATGTATGGCAAGATAAAACCAACAAGTAGACAACCCCTAATCAAGACAAAATGCATGCAATCAAACACACTTTGCACACATGCACCCTTAGGGTAATTCCACTTGTTGCCTTTCGGAAAATAGTCATGTCCCTCGAACATGGGCGTTTTAGCAAAAGACCCTCGATAAAAGATCGTAGTCCCTCGATGACCCTCGATGTTGCCTTTGGTAAACGATCTAGTCCCTAAAATGACATTGCTAAAACGTCTCATATGTTGCCTTCTATGACTATACAAACGTTCCAACGCCCGTCTTCTCACATCCAACGATGGGGCTTCTTACAAAATCAATGGTAAGATAGCCACATCTAAAGGAGGAGGAAAAGCATATCTAAAGACCTTTCGAGTAGGTAGGTTCGTTCTTAGTTACTCGCTTGCTCACAACAAAAACATTTTTATACACCCACACTCTCATCTTTGAACTATTTTCGAAACAAACACTTTATAGGCGTTCTTATAGAAACGAGAACCATTACGAAGTTCCATTTTCAAAATAATTTCAAAAACACATCTCACAAACACACTTTTGAACTATTTTCGAAACAAACACTTTGTAGGCGTTCTTATAGAAACGAGAACCATTACGAAGTTCCATTTTCAAAATACTTTCAAAAACCACACCACAAGCACACATTCAAACAAAAGCAAGTGATCTAGCAAGTAACTAAGAGCCCATGGAAAACCATGGATGGAAAGGGTGCTAATACCTTCCCTTTTTATAATCTACCCCCCGAACCCAAGAAAACATCTCTAAAGGTCTTTCCTGTGCTTTTTCACCTTTCCTTTTGGATAAAAGAAAAGTTGGTGGCGACTCTTGCTAAACCGCAACATTTGCGAACACAAACGCAAACCCTCAAGTCAGTTCTCCCACCGTATCACACATACCAATCTGGTTCTCGTCCTCTTCAGATGAATCTTCTCCTACTGGGATTTGATGGACTGTCTCCTTGAACTTTTTACCCATGTTGAGTAGAGCTTTCTTCTTGGGATTCTTCTTAACGGCCAGCAAAGCCATCATATCTTGCTGTCCCTTGGCTAGGGCTAGTAGAGTTTCCTGGAACTGAGAATTTTTGTCTTGGAGATCCTTCACAGTTTTCTCTAGATCCATGTTGCTGAAATAAACAACAGAAAGATAAGGAAACCTGTTATGCGAAAACCTGGCATGTTATGATGCATGGAATATGTATATGCAAATGATTTCAAGGATGAATGAGATTTAAATTTGTATAGACAAAAGAATGAACAAACGTCAATTTTCATTAAACAAAACAAGAAATATTACATCATGCCTCTTGCGTTTACAAAATAACTTTCTAAGATAAAAATACTGAACGCATCCTCTTCGGTGCGAGATGGGCGTTCACACTTTGCTCTTCTCGTAGCTGCTTCGTAAGTTCCAAGACCCTCTTCTTACTAGCATAGAATTGAGCTTCGAAAGTATCTCGTTCTTACTTAAGCTGAATCCACCCTTTTTTCAAGTCTTTGAGAGAGGTAGGCATGTCGAGATGGAGGATAATGTAGGGAACATCTCCTTCAACCACAAGCTCCATGATGACTGGTAAGATGGAAGGATAAGGCTTCACAAATTTCTAAGCACGAGCTCGCACCCACTTAAGGTAAGGCTCAAGGGGAATGAAATTCTTGTGTCCTAGTGTCTTTCTATCCACCTTGTTAAACATCCTCCAAGCTCGGATAAACCTCTAACGGTAACCTTGATCGTCATTCTCGTAGTCGAATACCACTCATTGGATAACCATCTTATGTGGACCATCCCTTCGGGCGTAACCAAACTGTCGTAAGGCTAAGCAGGGGTTGTAAGTGATACCTCCTCTAATTCCAAGCAAGGGGACATTATGGAATTCTCCACAATGGTCGACGATAGTAACATTCTCCAAAGATCGGGAACACCAATGAACATCTGAATGTATGAGCATCATCAACCTATGGGACCACCTTGAACCTTGCTCATTCTTCAATACAGATTGGGGAAGATGCAAAATAAACCATCTTGCCAATAGAGGAGTGTAGCACATGAGGATACCTCTCTTCCTCATAGTGCGAGAGTGAAAAGAATGTAGGATGTCTCCTAACAAAGTAGGCACCGGGTTACGAGACATGAAAATTTTGACGGTGCTTACATCTATGAGTTGATCAGGATTTGGAAACAAAATCACCCCATAGATGAGAAGGGCCACAATTTCCTCAAAAGCTTATAAGTCCAAGGAGTTCCAACAATCTTGAGCTTTCTCAAACAAGAACTTGGCTAAGAAACCTTTGACACCACTCCTTGTTTCCCAATTAGTTGTGATATCAGATTGTTGCAAGTGCAGGGATTGAGAAATCTCTTCAGGTTTTGGATCTCTTTTCGTACCATTGAAGGGTAGTTGATTGAGAATGGGAATCCTCAAGAGTTGGGAGAATTCTTCCAAAGTTGGCACAAGTTGATAATCTTTAGGTAACCAAGTTTAGGAGGCGACCATGTCTTTCGGTAAATGGAGAATTATCAGGAACCCTTGATGTTAACTCTTTGAGTTGAGGAGGGATCCTTACGAGATTGACTTGAATGGTTTTCCTGTGAATAGAATCCATGTTCTACAAAACAGAACAAAGATAAATCTCAAAAATCCTTTAAATGGTTAGTGAGTATGAGTATGATGTTATGATGTTTATGATGTTATGTACAAGTAAATATATACAAACAAGGCAAACAAGTCCTTTGGTTTAGGTTTGCATGGAGTCTCATAGGTAAGTACCCTCTTGAAGTTTAGTTGGATCAAACCTGTCCTATAAATAGTAACCGGGTTCTAAAGGAGCTCAATATCACTGGTATGTCTTCTCAGGCATTGTTTCAGTTCAATCCTCTTTAATGGCGACCAAAATATCCCAAAAAACCAAACCTCAACGAGTGTAGTATCGAGTATCTACCAAATTCGGATTGTACCAAAGCTGGTCATCTCACTATGTCCTAATGGCCAAGTTGGTCAAGTAAAGGTTCTAAAGTCAGTTAGTGCTTCATGACATCACTCAGCAGCCCCATATTCTCCTTGACTACTCAAGGGCTACCAGTACCCACAAATATGTCATACTAATGTAGCTATTGCTTAGACCATGTCGGTATACCCCGCACAGTTTCCACAATGTATTGTACTTACCTATAAGGTATCCCAAATCCGGGTAGAGGATTTAAGCCCAAACAAAGAACCAAAATGTAAATCATACAAGTCAAACAATGAAAACAAGTAAAGGTGATCTAGCCCTAAGGTAACCCCACTTTTAAGTTTTTCCCTAGCAGAGTCACCAGTTCTGTGATACGGTAGGAGAACTGACTTGGAGGTTTTGCGTTTGATCGCAATTGTTGCGGTTAGCAAGAGTCGCCACTGACTTTTCTTTTATCCAAAAGGAAAGGCTAAAAATAACAGGAGAGACCTTTGAGATTGTTTCTTGAGTTCGGGGGGTAGATTATGAAAAGGGAAGGTATTAGCACCCTTTTCATCCATAGTTATCTATGGGCTCTTAGTTTCTTGCTAGATCACTTGCTTTTGTTTGAAAATGTGCTTTGTGTGGTTTTTGAAAGTATTTTGAAAAGGAGCCATCGTTTAGGCAAACTTTGTAATAGTTCTCGTTCGTAAGAACGTATACAAAGTGTTGATCTTTTTTAAAAATGTTTCAAGTTTGGAAGATGTTTTGAAAGTGTTTTTGAAAATGTTGGTGTTTGTTTTGAAAATAAGCAAGAGTGTTTGATTTGAAATTGAGCAAGCAACTAGGAACAATCTACCTACCCAAAAGTCTTAGTTAATTTCTTCCTTTCATTTGATATTGCTATCTTACCATTGATTTGGTAAGAAGCCCTATCTTTGGATGTAAAGGGACGGGCGTGGGTCATCGTATAGCCATGATAACGATGTTGTGAAATATCTTAGCAATTCTCTTTGGGGGACTAAGATCATTTTGAAAGGCAACTTTGATAGCGTCATCGATGGACTATGATCTTGTATTTTTTATTGCTTTTGCTAAGATACTCCACATGAATAACATGACCATTTTTATAAGGAAACAAAGTGGATTTACCCTAAGGGTGTAAGTGTGCAAGTGTGTTGATTTACATGCATTGTTTTGTCTTGATTTAGGGTTTGCTAATTTGTTGATTTTAATCTTTCCATACAAACCCTAATTTACTAGCATTTATATATAAAGTATTAAATTGCGGAAAATAAAAATACTAAACTATTACATCAATAGGGGAGGGGGTGTACAAATTTACAAATGGGGGAATTGAAAAAAATTTAAATCTAATTATTATTACAACCATATTGAATATTGTACAAAATTGAAGATAAAATACAAGGATGCAAAATGGAAAAAGAAATAATTTTTATTTAATTTTATGAAGGGTTTTAATCTTGACCTAATTAAAAATAATTAATGAAAATCAAATAAAATTAACTTAAACTAATTAATAAAAGAAATTAACTAAAAAGAATTTTTTGGGTTTTTATGAAAAGGTTTTAAGAATAATATAAAAATTATTTAATTAAAATAAACCTAAATTCTAAATTAATTTTAATTTACAAGAATATAATATAATATAATAATTAAACCTAATTATCTAAATATTAATTAAAATTAATTAATTAATTTGTTAAGAAAATTGTTTTTGTTCTTTTAGTTTTATAAAGAAAAATAAAATATGAGTGTAAAAATAATAAAATAAATATTTTTTGGATTTTTCTATTAATAACAATAAAAATATTATTAGTAATAAAAATAATAAAATTAAAATATGAAAACAAAATAAACTAAAACAAAAATAAAATGAAATAATGAAATAATAGGTCAGGGGGTGCTGAAGCAAGGCAGGGGGTTAGAAGATAGCAAAAAACCAAGGCCCACTGTATTGAGGCCCGGGCGTGTGTGTTTGTGACAAAAAAAAAGAACAGAAATTGAAAAAATAACACCAAAAGGTAGCGCTGGGTGTTGAGCCCTTGACCTTATGCATACACGCGCGCTACCTTTGCCACTGGGGTGAATGTACATCCGTTAACATTGGCACTGATGATTTCTATAGCTTGCCTGAACCTCCTTGAATGTGTTCTAACTCCTACTTTGCTTTGAGGATGGCTGAAACTCCCAACTCAAGTCAAGTTGCAAGCTTCAGTTTTGGAAATGGTGGATAGTGATGGAGGAGTTACAGTCTTGAAACAGGGGCTTGGATCACTTGTGTATGATGGATGTAAGGTGTCTGGATGCTTAAGAATCAAAACGCACGAATGGAAATGAAGATGGAGAGTTTTGGCTCAAAATTGTCAAGTTGAGCAGTCCTGTGCAGCAAGGGTGTTTGAGAGAGTTTTAGGAGGCTTGAAATTGTGTCTTAGATTGCAATAAACTTGTATAGTTATATGAAAAAGATCCTAACACTTGAGGTGGTCAGAAGTGTGAGATATAGAGTTATGGCTATGTTACTTGATTTTGAAGAAAAGTGAAAAACATAGTTTCAAGGAATAGTACAAGCATGGTCTGAGTTGTTAGAGGCTTTGGACAAGTTTCTTAGGGCTTTTAGGTTGTATGTGATCAGAAGAAAACAAGTGCAAAGCTCAAGAATTGACTTTGTGCATAAAAGCCACTTTTCCAAAATGGCAATGTTGCCTTTCTTCCTAAAATGGTATTAAGCATGGGAAATGCATTGAATGCTTGGATTAAAGCTTTTAACTGCTGTGTAAACATTTAATTATGGAGTTCCAAACAAGTTTGAGGCCTGCAAAGCAAAGATTATGCAGCCTATGCTTGGATTTGAATTCTTGTTCATCATGGAAATGACCTATAATTCAAGAATGAATGTCCAACTTCTTGTCTTCGATTATCTTTGCTTAAGCATGATCTCAATGAGTTCTTGGACATTTTAGAAAGCTTTTAACATCCTCTACAACCTCTACATTGATCACTTTTGAAAATTCCCCTTGGAACTATGTGAAAAATTGCCATGAAGTTAGGTCAAAATCCTGCCTAAACTAGGGCAAAATTTCACTAAGTTTCCAAGTTTCATGAACATGTATTCACAAAATCATAACTTGAAATCCATGCATTTCTAGGAAAAGTTGTATTCTACAATGTTTTATATATCATTTATATATACAACTTTCTTGTTGAAAGTTTCCTTTGAATCATCTTGCATCATGGTGAAAAATTTTCTCAAAGTTGTGAAAAACTATGTAATTTCCAACACTTATAAAAATTTTGAAGTTTAGAAATTTTGACTTTTCAAAATGAAATCTTGATTTTTTGATTTATTGATGAACAAGTTTCATATTTTGACATGTTTTGATGAATTGTGATCTTTGATACTTGATTTTGACCAAAAAGTCAAAGTTTGACTTTTCAGTGTGCTGTTGACTTTTGGTTAGTTGACTGAAAATCAACTATCAATCAATTGATCTTGAGCAGAGTTTTGAGTCATGCCATTAGGTCAAAATGATGCAATTTAATCCTTGAGATTATGTCTCCAACCAATCAACCATTTTCTAGGTCAAAAATCAGAAATTGCCCTTTCTCAATCAAAACCCTAATTTTGACCATTTTGCCCTTTTGATGATCTGATCAAAATTCTTGAGGAATTATAGTCCAAACTTGATAATATGATATATATGAGTTCATAAGGTTAATATGGATCCAAAATTATGAATTTTGACTGTAAATTGACCACAGTTGACTTTTTTCTAACATAGTTGATTTTTAGGTCAACTAATTAATTGATTGAGCAAAAATGTGATCCAAGACTTGAAACTTGACATGAGCAATATCGAGGGTCCATAATGATCCATGAAATTCATATGAGGCATTAAAAGTTCAATTATCCTTGTGCAGTCTCAAACCCTAATTTTCAGTCATCAGTGCCTGAGGAGGTATCTTGAGTTGATCAACCCTAGTGCAGTTTTTAACCAAAGGAGATTCTGTGGGAGATTACTTGATAAATGAGAGGGAAAAATTTGGGGTACAACACCTAAATTGGAAGAGTATTCTTATCTATTAGGTTTACCTATTACGGATCGTATTCCTTTTACTGGTTTGGAGGGGGAGCCAAAATCTCATGACACTGCTGCTTTGGTTCATTTGGGAAAGTCTGAGATTGAGGCCCACATGACTACCAAAGGATGGATCAGAGGATTACCCGCTCAGTTCTTGTTGGAGAAATCTCTCTATTTTTCTAGGATGAAGAGTATGGTTGCTTTTGTGGTCATCTTTGCTCTACTTGCTTATGGGTTTGTTCTTATTTACTAATGCCGACAAGTTTGTGGATATCAATGCCATTAGGATGTTTATGATTGGGAATCCAGTCCCTACATTATTAGGTGATGCTTATTACTTTATTCATCTCTGGGATTCTTACCATGGAGGGATGATCATATGTTGTACACCTTTGTTGTATCAGTGGTTTATTTCTCACTTACCTAGGTCCGACACTTTCTGGGATGTCAAGAAGGAACCTCGTTGGGCTCTGAAGATTATGGCCCTCACTCATTCAGATATTGTTTGGTATCATCAGGCTTACTATGATGTGGAGATTGTCAATAGTTGTGGTAGTTTCCCCAATGTACCTCTTCTTGGTACAAAGGGAGGAATTAACTATAATCTTGTTCTTGCACGACGATAACTTGGATATCCGATGAGGGATAAGCCAAATAGTATTCATTTGAGTGGTTTCTTCCTTAAAGAGGGAGAGGTTCACAGGGAAGATAAAGAGGAGATTGCAAAAGCTTGGTTTCATATTCACAAGAAGGGTAGAAAGGACTTGGGACCTAGAGGGGTTGTTTCTTTGGAGCCTTATCTTCAGTGGGTACAAGCAAGAGCCATCCAGTTGAAGATGCCATATTCTCGTGAAGCACCCATACCTGATATGTTTGTGAAGACCACTTCTCCCCTATTAGATGATGTGGAAGAGCTTTATCTTTCCCTAGTCAGGATGCAGCAGGAGAAGGAAGCTTGGAAGAATAAGTGTCAGACTTTAGAGGTGTCTTATCGAGAAGACTTGAAGGAGAAAGATGACCTGATTGAGATTCTCGAGAGTCATGCTGTAGAGATGATAGAGAGTCAAGATGATTTATTTTCCTCTAGATCTCAGTCAGGACCTGGTTGCTCACTTCATGACTCCGGTGATTGGAAAGAGGTCGCCGACAAGTATATGGAAGAGAACAAGCAGTTGAAGGTTCAGATTGCAAGACTCATAGGGAAGCGTCAGTGTGTGGAGTGATCTTCATTAGTTCTTCCTTCTTAGGATCTTAGATTTTTATCTTATATTGTACTTGGGATTATTGAAACTTGTACTAAAAAGTTGTAATCCGTTTTAAAGTTATTATAATGAGATTTTCAGTGTTTCAAATGTGTTAGTATTGTAATATTTGCAAATTGTCTATAAATCTTTGAGTTCCTTGAAATATTAATAATTAATAAAATAAATCATGTGCATTGCATATCATGCATCATCTTGTACATATTTCTTGCATTTCTGTTCATACCCAGGTGTCTTACTGTGTTTCTCTACATCATTCAGAAGCAAGTTGTCTCACCAGTACAATACTCGGGCTAATTCCAGGAAGAAAATGGAGAATCTTGAACAAGAGAATCGCGAGCTGCGCGAAGTTATTGCTTTGAAGGCTGGTACGGACAATCTGATTGCTCTGATGGAATCATTGGTGGCTGCTCAGAATCAGCCACCACTTGCTCAGCCTCAACAGACAACGGTCGCTTCCGAAGCTCTAACAGTTCCTGTTTCTGTTACTCCAGTTACTATTGTCCAGAATTGTATGCCTCAGGGTTATTCGTGGGGAATGCTACAGAACTTCATATCTTGATACTCAAGTAGTTCCATTTTCTCAAACTATTATTGTTTATGCACCTCAGGTAGTGCATGTTACTCCTATGGCTAGAAAAGAGATCCACTATATTGCACCTCCTTCGGTGAATGCTATGCCATTTGTGAATGATGAAGTTTATCGTCTTGCTCCTCCTCCAAGTGAAAGTATGGGTTTCTATGACCGTTTGGATGATTTTCAAGACCAGTTCAATGAGATGCAGAAGGAAATGAAGGCCCTTTGTAGAAATTAATTATTTAGACATAACGCTAGTGAACTCTGCCTAGTTCCTAATGTGAAGGTCCCAGCGAAATTCAAAGTAATAGAATTTGAGAGGTACAAGGGAAACTCTTGCCCTCGTGACCACCTTGTGATGTATATCCGGAAAATGTCTACCCATACTGATGATCAGCGTTTGCTCATTCATTTCTTCCAAGATGGTTTAACTGGTGTTGCTCTGAAGTGGTATGTGAACCTAGACAGTAGCAGCATCCGTACCTTCAATGACTTGGGAGAAGCCTTCATCAAATAGTACAAGTACAATATGTTCATGGCACCTGACCATTATCATTTAAGGGAAATGGCTCAGAGAGACAAGAAGTCGTTCAAAGAATATACACAGAGATGGCGCGAGATAGCTGCCCAAGTGGTTCCACCTATGGGTGAACAAGAAATGACCAAGGTCTTCCTGAAAACCCTTGGGTCAATTTATTATGAAAGAATGGTCGCCAGCACGCCGAGTGATTTTACCGAAATGGTAAACATGGATGTTCATTTGGAAGAGGCTGTTAGAGAAGGGCGTTTGACTAAAGATGAAGGGATGAAGAAGTCGTCATGTGGGTTCTCTCAAAAGAAATAAAGCGAGTCTAACATTGTTATTGGGGAGAGAAAGACCAGACCAACCAGAAGACATCAACGATATAAGCCACAGGTTATTCTGTGACTCCTGTCGTCAATGTATCTCTAACCATTATTGCCTATCAAAGACCACCTCCTCAGGGAAATCAAGGGAAAAATCAGAGAGAGAGAGAGAGGATTTTGACTCTATTCCCATGAGCTATGCAGAGTTAGTCTCGGCATTAATTCAAAAGAAGTTGGTTCAGACCAGGGCACCCCCTGCTATACCATCACCTTTACCTTGGTATTATAAGGAAGACCAGACATGTGCTTTTCATCAGGGAGCACCAGGGCACAATATTGAGAACTGTTATCCTTTGAAATCTGAAGTAGAAAAGATGGTGAGATCTGGCCTCTTATCCTTCAAAGATGTTGGCCCTAACGTGAAAGATAATCCTTTGCCGAAGCATGGAGGAGCGAATGCTGTAAACATGGTTACTGGTTGTCCAGGGGACTTCCAGATTTTTTATATCAACCTGGTTATAGGAGATTTGGTAAATATGCATGCTGACCTTTACGATTTTAGTTACTATACGCATGACCATGCTGGTTGTGGTATTTGCAGTACAAATATACAGGGGTGTTATAAGATAAAAGCTGATCTTTAGGAAATGATGGATGAAGGCGTCATTCATATAATCAGGCCTAGGGCAGAATACGAGGAAGATGTGAATATGGTCTATGGATGTCCCGGTGAAATCCATATTTTTACGTGAATTATATGAATGATGATTTGGTGCAGTTGCACGCTACCTTCTGTCACATGGATGGTCAAGTAGAACACCATTATGGGTCTTGCCAGATTTGCTGCAGAGATTCTCGTGGTTGTTCCATTGTGAGAAGGGGTATTCAATTGTTGTTGGACAATGGTACTATCAAGGTTTCTGGTAATAGAGATGATTACCACGGGATTAATGTGATTGAAGATAACTTGGCTGAGACTGTGTCGGATGGTGAGTATGCTTCTGTGGATGCGTTCTTTTCCTCAGATGAAGATATGTTCTCCAGTAATGATTCTGTGATGACCAAATACTATGAATAAGGGGTGAATGTTATTGTCCCTTGTTTCAGTGTTCCCACCCCAATTGAGATTGAGTATTGTAGCAAGCCAGCTATTTCTCCAGTGTGATTTGTTTTCCGGGTTCTATTCCTTATGAGTCAGATAAGGTCGTTCCATACAAATACAATACTATAATTCTAGAGGATGGTGTGGAAGTTCCCATCCAGCCTTTGTCTAATGTCAAGAATATCGCTGAAGCCAGTCGGGTAACCCGTAGTGGACTTGTTTTCGCACTTGTTATTCAAGAGAATGTTAGTGCTAATAAGAAGATTATTGAAAGTGTTGAACCTAAGAGAGTAGTAGGGGAGTCTAGTGGTACTACTATGGAAAAATATATGGATGATATATTGAAGATTATCAAGATGAGCGACTACAGGATCGTAGATCAATTGTTGCAGACACCATCAAAGATATCTATTCTAGCCTTGCTGATGAACTCTCGTGCCCACAGGGAATCTTTGATGAGAGTATTGGATCAAGCTTTCGTGGAAAGTGATATGCCATTGGGCCAATTCAGCAGTGTGGTAGGGAATATTACATCCTGTAATAACCTAAGTTTTTGTGATGACGAATTGCCTGACGAAGGAAGGAATCATAATTTGGCTCCATATATCTCCATGAACTGTAAGATTGATTCATTGTCAAATATGTTGATTGACAATGGATCCACTTTAAATGTCATACCGAGGAGTACGCTTATGAAGTTGAAGTATCAAGGAACTCCCATGCGCCCGAGTGGTATAATTGTGAAAGCTTTTGATGGATCAAGGAAGTATGTCATTGGGGAAATAGATCTTCCCATTCATATATGCCTGCACCTTTTTCAAATTACTTTCCAGGTTATGGATATTGTGCCTGCTTACAGCTGTTTACTGGGATGACCATGGATACACGAGGCAGGGGTTGTCACTTCAAATTTACACCAGAAGCTGATGTTTGTGCGTGAAGGAAAGGTGGTCATCATAAATGGAGAACAAGCGTTGTTAATATCTAATTATTCTCTTTTATTGTTGTGGAAGCAGATGAAGCTGCTATTGGAACTCAGTTCCAAGATTTATGCATTGATAATGTAAGGGAGAATGAGATTTCTATGGCTTCATTCAAAGATGCTCAACAGGTTGTGCGTAATGGCCCTAGTAAAGTATGGGGGGAAATTTTTGATCTGCGGTGAACAAGAATAGAGTTGTTTTGGGATTTTTTGCGGAATGGTAAAGATGAGAACATGAAGCCGAAGTCTGCTTTGGGCAAATATCAAGATATCTTTCACAGTGGAGGTTATCTTCATCCAACCGTTCCTGGGATTAATGCTATTGGGGAAGATGAAGAAGAGTAAGAGATGCCAAACTATGTGACACATGGAGTCAGAGTCCAGAACTGGGTCACTATTGAAGTTCCCTCTTGCATTTATATCTTAAATTAATTTGTTTTTTGTTGAACTCTTCAAAAAGCTTTCACTCTGCCCAAGGTGAAAGTATTGATATTGTACAGGCATATCTGTTTGCTTTGATCATTAAAATCATTAATAAAAGTTGTCTTTGATTCCCAAATTTTGTCTTTATTTTCTGCTTTTTCTTGAAAAATGGTAATCAGAAAAAACCCTTTTGGAATAAATAATAACTGTAATTGAATTTGCATAACCACTTGCTATATGTGTCAGTTTCTAAAAGAAATCATAAATCATATGTGCGGATTAATTAAAAAACTTGTTGAATACAACGACCCTGCACCCTCTCCCAACTTTGAATATCCTGTGTATGTGGCCGAAGAAGAAGAATATGATGAAATTCCAGAAGAGGTTTCACGGTTGCTCGAGCGCGAGGAAAATGACATTCAGCCGTATAAAGAGCCGTTGGAGACAATCAATTTGGGTTCAGAGGAAGATCCAAAGGAAGTCAAGATTGGAGCATTGCTACATCCTGTCGTGAAGAGCAGGTTTATTGAATTGTTGAAAGAATATGTGGACATATTTGATCTACCGCTAAAGCCAGAGTGTCCGCCAATCAAGAAGAAATTGCAAAGAACTCACCCTGACATGGGCGTGAAAATTAAAGAAGAAGTTTTAAAGCAGATTAATGTTGGTTTTCTTGTGACACCAGTGTACCCTCAGTGGTTTTCTCGTTTGTTAGATGGTTGTTTTCCCTAGATTTTACCTTATGCTTTAGGATATTCCATTCATATTCTCCTACCTTCTTTAATTTCAAAAATCCTCTCTCTCCTTTTGAAAACTCTTCTTGTTTTTAAACTTGAACCAATTTCACAATAAACTTGAACTTAGGTCCATGCCTTTTCAAAACATTTTCTTAATCAAACTTTAA
Source organism: Vicia faba (assembly GCA_948472305.1). NCBI lineage: Eukaryota > Viridiplantae > Streptophyta > Magnoliopsida > Fabales > Fabaceae > Vicia > Vicia faba. The sequence goes on along the minus strand of OX451740.1, from coordinate 309,377,211 downwards.
CCAATTTAATAATATTTTGACATTTTTTTAGAAGACTAAAATTCAATCAATCTCACTCAAATAATTTTGCTACTTTGGCTTTTTACTTTAAAAAGTTTCTTAAAAGATTAGACTCTTGTCAACCTTGTAGTGATGTGAGCTATTATATTTCTACCATATGTAGTGAAGTGAGATATTTTCCACTTGGGTGTTGAGTGAGGCTTTGTTGATTTTAAAATCCAAGCCATATCCTCCACTTTGAGATGATGCGAGTTCTCCTTTCTAATAATTGTGGGTAGTAAGTATGTTTTTCACTCGGATATGATGATGATGTCTCGTCTCTTAAAATTAACCAACACACTTGCGTTTTAAAAATTTTAAAGGTGAACTACGAGTACCCTGATCCCATATTGCACAGAAGGTGGTATGTAGGCACTAAAGTTTCGCAACCGCGACGGGTGCAAAAAAAATCATAAAAACATATTTCTCTTTTAACCTCCACCATCTATTTTTGTATACAACATTTATAGCCAAAATACATAAATTTTCAAAGAGGTTCTTCCGGAGTACCATAGATATTTAGGGTGTTAATACCTTCCGTTTTCATAACCAACCCCCTAACTTAGATTCTCTTCCCCTCATTTTGGGTTATCCGCTCTTTTCCCATTCCTCTGGAAACAATAAAGCGTGGTAGCAATTTTATTTGATATGTACGAGTCAAGGCAATCCAATGGCTTAGTCTCAATATTTCTACAGCTACAACTGCTATATTAGTTTTACTAAACATAATGCCAATCACATAATTCAGAGAATTAACAATCTCTCCCTTTGACTTATTTTGGCTAAAACTAATTTACATAACCTTTGTACACACATAAAACAAAACCATAATACAAAGGCTAAACAATACAAGTCAGTAAAGCCCTTGAACTAAAAACATCATAAGCAATAAGTCTTTAGTCTTCACAGTCTTCACATGATGTCACAACATCAACAATAGGACATTTTCATGACAGTCCAACACATATTCTCTCCCCCTTTTTAGCTAGAATATGACAAAGGCTTTTTACAGGAAGTAACATCCACAATCTATTTGATGTCGATACAACCCATCCAACGGCCCAAACAACCTTAACACACCAAACAACAACCTCAGGATAGAAGAAGAAAGTCCTGAAAAGTCATGGTGAACATGAAGAAGAAGATGAATAATTCTCCCCCTTAACCTAGGAACTATTTCTTGTCAGAATACCTTCAATTCCTCTGGATAGCTCAGAACACAAGTCACAATTATGTTCTTAACTTAGATCACAAGTCACAAGTAGCATAACCATGAGACTCAGAACATAGTGTTATATTCTACATCCTTGTTGTGAGACTAATTCAAGCTCAACCTTTAGACTTGATAGCTGAGTACAACATCTCTCCTACTTTTTGGTCACAAATTGACAAAGGTGACCCCCACAAGACTAGATCCAAGACAGACTAATCCATAACTAGATGTAAGCCATAAAAAAGTTAACTACCACAGGATGAACGAGGTGAATGAGTAGCCTCTTTAAATTTCCAATAAGTTTTATTAGGAAATAATGACCTTGGTGAAAGAGAATGTTATTTGAGGGAGACCTACTGAGTAGAGAAGCACAATCCAAGATTGATTCACACTCTCTTTATAATTCCAATAAAGCATGCAGAAGCACAGAACACGCTTTTAACCTCATCTTGACAGTAGCATCTATAGAACTCCCTTGTTTGGATCAACAAAACATGTCCTGAAACATGTTCTGACATCCATTCAAGTGTTTCCTACTATCTTGCAATTTTTAGCCATACATGCTTCTCAAGGCTTTATCCACACACGATCTGAAATCTAAACCATGGCCTTTTACTGGATCCAAATATGTTTTGATGTATGAAAATATTGTCTTCACCGAGACTCTAAGTGAACCCTTATCAATAGATACTTTTAGAGGGTCCTTTAAAAATCTCTGCAAATAAAAATAAATTCTCCCAGACTCAGCCACTTAGCTTTACCTAGCTGGAACCACCCGTGCATTGAGAGTGAACACATTCAGTAGTTCAATGTTGTCTGTCATCATAACTTCATAAGAAGCATACAATACTCAAATGCTTGACATACACACAAGCTACACAACATAACCCATAAACACCCACTTGACTCCCCCTGTCAAGGATAATCCAAACTCCTCTTTAAAATGACCTCTTCAGCACTAGACTAAAACATATGAAGGTTCTCACATGCTTAGAATGTTACATCACAACTTCACATATCTGCTGACCAAGTTTACACCCAGGTCTTTAGACTTCTTCAATGGCTTGTGTTATCATGACTATTTGGAAGGCGGGGATGTCATGCACACCAAATTCATAACCTTCACACATTCTTAGCTTGCTTAAAAGCTTTATTGAGAGTTAGACAAACATTCAGATCAGACCTCAGTATATGAATTTCCTTCTACCTTTCCATTCACTAGTAATTGTTGATACTAGTGAAGACCTCAACACAGTGGTCATGCATTCCCCGAGCATGCTCATGTAGACAGGACCGGAATCTTCACATTCTAATTCACAAAGTCAGAACTCCATTTTCTGAAAACAAAAATGTTGATCCTCAATCCTCTATATTCATGATCTAGAAAATGATGTTATAACATCATTAAGGCATCAACATTTATTCATAGAACCCAATCAATTGATTCTTGATTTATCACTCAAAGAGCTTATTCCACTTTATAGTCCTTTCAAACAAAAAGAAATCAAAAGTATACACCTTCTGCAGCTTATTCAGATAATCATAGACACCTGAACACCAAATAAGAGAAATAAACTCTCATTAACTTGTATCCATATAACAAATAAGTACCCATCTCCCGACAAGGTCTTTACCATCAGTAACATGCACATCTTCATAAGATCAGACTTATACCAGCTCCTTACAAGGTATTTGTCATCAGATGAAAACTCCCCCCCCCCCCCCACACACACACAACTACAAATGATACCCCCTTTTAACAGATGTTAGAACATTTTACCTGTTTCAACATCATTTCTGACATCAATCTCAGTCACATGGATTTTCACTTTTAACTATGGTTATGGAGATAACACCATAGTAATCCGTACAAACACTTTTGAGGGACAATACAAGAGGACCATACTTCATCAATTAATCGTATATGCATATTCCAATCAGCAATTGATACCACACCCTAGGAGGATTCTTCAAAGGCACAATAACCAGACCTCCTATAAAGTGCCATCCTCCTTATCATAAAGATGAGATTCCCTCTAAAATACAAGGCATAACAATCATGGTATTTTCTAATCATCATGCCATGAACAGACTGTCCAGAGGAGTTTGTTTCTCCCATTCTTCTGAACAACTCATCATGACTGTAAGTTAATCTTCCAGAATATTAAATTACCTCAAGTTGATGCATCTTCATTGCATACAACCCATAGAGTGTCTCTTCCACTTTAGCAGAACAAGAGTTCAATATTCTCATAGACTTGATAAGGGATATCAAGTTTGAGTAAACAACCTCCACCCTATGGGAGAAACACCAGTCAAGCCAAGCTGAGAAAAATAAATTTGTAACACAAGGATGTCAAGACATTATATCTGACATCTCAAGAATCTCTAACTCTAGATTAGGGATTCTTCTTCATTAACTTCTTTGAACATCTTGAGATTCATACATTCTCCTCCTTAATAGTAGTACAACATATGGTTAGTGCACATCCGCATAAATCTCTCAATACATACATAATATGTTCCTTGGCCACAAACAAGCTTCTAAAATAAATTTGGATCCTTTGATCAGAAGGATTTTCCAGAATTCAGAGAGAATTACCTTCACATATGAACTTGACCTTAATATATGATAACAACCAGATGAGATAACAAACTTCTTCAAGACACTAAAGCTCAGCCTTTACACTTCTACTAACTTGAATCAGAAATAAACTGAACCAAGAAGCACACAATTGGTTGACCATAACTCAACCCACCAATCTAAGATGTGTTTTCTGAATAAAACACCTTAGAAGCACGACACAAATACGTCCTCTTCCAAATCAGGAGTAGGTTCCAAACATATATGATCACCACACATTTGTCTGGCACCCAGAGCATATGTTATGCAACAGGAATATGCACGCCTGCTGACACAATGTCCTAATATCTTATAGGACATTAGTTCCCTTCTCTTGGAACTTACTACACAAAGCTTGGTTCTGAAGCCTAACACTGCTTTCAAAAAACAAATAACCCTTGATCACCTTCACGGTCCACGAAAATATTCCAAGCTTCAGCAATACCAAACAACAATAAGATTCAGAGTCACTTTCCTAATTAGGCCAAGTATTAGGAAGAATCTGCATGAAACCAAAATAAATGGCTCTGATCTTTCTTCAACAACTTATCAAAAGTGCCTTTATGAGTGGACTTGAGAGATAAAACTCAAGTATCGTTGGAAAATTCACAGAGTCAAGTTAGATTGTCTTGCACACACTACAATATCACACACCAAACCTGTTGAGGAGACCAAACCCTAATGTTCTTCCTTTAATTGCGAAACAAGGAACAATTAGGGTTACAACATATACCATGCAGCGAAATACATAACAACACAAAACTCATCAACAGTCTCCAGGCACAACAAACCCTTTCAAACAAACACTACATTCTTGGTGTAACAAGTCAATATAGGTTTGAAAATAAATCGAACCTATCACAATAGCTCACCACCAAAGCTACAGGATTGAACACAACATGGACAAGTTTGATACTGTCATGAACAATCCATCATCCACTTCTAGGAACCATTAAAACAACAATATGAACTCTCCAAGTTCAAACAGCTTTTTAGTAGAACCTTCTATCTTGCAAATACACCAGAAAGTATCCCTCTTAGATCTCATTCTGAAATAGACAGGATGCCTACTCTGATACCGATTGAAATTCTGGTATAACATAACTCAGATGTCCTAGGACATATTGGGACATCTGATCTGACATAAACAAACATGCAAGGTATAAATAATTAAAAGAAAATTAAATAGCATAAATAACACACCAGAATTGTTAACCCAGTTTAGAACAACCTTCCTACTCTGGGGGCATACAAAGCCAAAGACAAATCCACTATGATATTATCAATTCATAGAACCTACAACAAACCTCCAGTTTACGGCCTAATAACTTAATGACCACCCTTGCTAGATTTCTATCTAAAACTCACCTAGATATGAGGCCCTCCGCATTCCCTCTTCAATCAGAGACAACGATTGGATCAGCAGAATAACTTTGAACAAACTGGAAGACACACTTCCATGACAATTATCTAGCCAAGACTCTTAACTAAGAACACACACTTGGAGTTGATTCAAAGCAACCTACAAGAATAATACTCAACTCATTACCTACAGGTTTTTGTGTGAGAACACAATGACCATCTAACAACCTAAGTGGTTCACACACACCAACTTTCCCAGAGAGTGGCTAACACACTCAGCCCTAATGATTACGTCTTTAGAATTATCAGCTGGTACCAATCCTAGGTTAAAATCTTCTATTTATAACCTACACCCAACTAAATTTGGTCCTTCAAATAACAACTCTTTGGCTGTTACAAACAACAGAAAATTCTGCTACAAAATAGGTCTTCAATAAAATCTTCCTAAGTTATCTACATATTTAGAAAGTCAATATTCTTCTTGATTCTTCTTGACCTACAAAATAGTGCCACATGGGATAATATAGATAATTTATTATCCTCAAGGTATATTCTATTTTTGTGAATTAATATAATATAAAAGTCTAGTTCAGCTCAGGCGCGATGTCGTATGCTTCCTCATAGGACATCTCACCCGACATGTTATTCTAGATGTTGAAACACTTCAATTTAACATGTCCTAACATAAGATATGACTTCCTGCTCAACCTATTCCTGTTAGAAATTTATTACTTTTTATCTAACATATTGTGGCTATATTAGTTTTACCAAACATAATGCCAATCAAATAATTCAGAGAATTAACAGGAATGATGCTTTATAGGTATCGTGCAGATAGTTTGGAGTATTTTGAGGCTGCAAGGATCAGAAGATATTGTTCTTCATTTTGTTTTCGAGTTAGTGTCATTGCTCTGATACGTAACACAGTGGAGATGAACGTTATATTATTTTTGTTTTGTTTTTAAATAATTGTTAGGAGTCTTCTGAACTCCCTAAATTTTGGATACATATTGGTTTATATTAGACGAGAATTAATTGATATGAAATATGATTTTTCCGCTTCTTAATAAAATTGGAAGTTGAGGACTATGATGTTTTGTTTCAGTTCATCCGTCAATTTGTGTTATGTATCTTACACTCTTTTGAGCAAGTTTTAATTTTTTTGAAACATAGCATCCTAATTGTTTTGTTAATTGATTTATTTTAATGAAAAATTACTCTGATTTTATATTATAATTCTTATAGAAAATTAGGTTGCTACAACCATCACCATTGATTCTATACGGTCTACATGTTTTTACTTTCCTCCCTCTTGTGCGTTTTTCGTTCTCGAATATGGAGAAGAGAAGGAGTCAGATCGATTCAATTCGATTCTTCCCAGTCAGGCGGTCCGATTCAGTGGTCCTACCGAGTTTTATTTTATTTTATTTATTTTATTACTTGTTCTATTATTTTCTGTTTACACCCCACTTTGTTTAACAAAATTTTGCACTATAATGCAATTAGAACATTGGGTTAGCATTGGTTTATTTCTTCAGTCCACAGTCTTTCTCTATTTTTCACATGCATACATTTTAACATGCATAACACTTACATTTTTAATTTTTTTAGATAGTTCTTTAATCTTTTTTTAGGATATTTTATAGAGTAATTTTAGGTGATAATTTTAGATGTATTTCTTTCATTGATTTTTTTATTCAATATGGTTGTATTGTGTGTTAATTTTCTTTAGTATATTTTACATGCATTTTACATTTCCCATTACATTTGCATTAATGTTGGCTTGATATTTTGTCACCTTTGTTGAATTAATTTCACGTTGGTGTATGGTTAATTTGGTGCATTACATGGTGGATGGTTGTGTGTATGTTTTATATGTTGGTATTAATTTTAATTCTTGCATGATTTATGATTCAGTCCCCCATCGTGGGTAAAATGTTCTCAATACTCATGAATATGTAATAGTTTATGATCCACCCCCTCACCCCAATAGTTTCTAAAATGCCCCATGTTCCATGAACATGTAATGTAGCTTTTACTTTCCTCTACTATTTTTCACTATCCGTCCGTTAACTTATTAAACCTAAAATATGATAAAAATAACAATTTTAAAATAATAAAAATAAACTTGATCCAACATCAAGTGTTTTCAAAATCAAATTCAATTTAACACCGCATGAGTTCTTGGTCCAACGCCATGTGCCTATTTCATTTAATTCACACAATTGACAAAGGCTTCAAACACTTGATCCAACATCAAGTCATTTTCAAAAACCTTGTTTCATAATAAATTGGAAGAAAATTGATGGTGTGTACGTACCTGTTCATATCATCTCTCAAGTACTTGGATTGCCGGTTGTACCTAACATGTGGATTGATGCTTGTATTCTATTCAAAATACTTATAAATAAATAAGTCTAATTCGGTCCACATGGGATGAAAAAGGAGAGGTCATGGATTCCATTATCCCTTCAACTTCTCGAGTATTCTGATTGTCGGTTGTACCTACGATTAAACTCGCCTCACAAATTTCATAAATAATCTTTTCGAATGAAAAAGGAGAGGTCGAGTTGCACTTGTCCTTTCCGCATCCCAAGTACTTGGATTGCTGAGCGTACTTAACTTGTGATCCAATGCTCGTCTCCCACTTAAAATCAATCACAACCAATTAAACCTTATTTTTGCCTTCGGGCTACTTAAATCTTTTAAAAAAGGACATGTTATTTCTGTTCTACGCAATACAAACTAACGCGTAAGCCTCCTAGGCGTGATCCTACAAGCTACGTTTAACTGCTAGAATACCATCCAAGCGCATCCATTCTAGCGCAGTATAAAAAAATGTTTAAGATGCGTGAGTATACAAGCAACGTTTAATTGCTAGAACGCGAACGTTAACATCGTTCAATAAAAATAACCAACAAATACTATTTTCTATCCCATGAGCTACAAGGCTCTGATTTTCTCATTGCACATTGGAAATACGTAGGCACAAAATTCTGAAATCCTAGCGAGCACATTAATTATAAACTTATTTTTTCCCTTGTAAGAAATCATTAATGAAATAATAACCGCAAGTATACCTGAATAACACCCTTACACGCAAAAAAAAATGATTCCCATTGTGTACAATAAATATGAGGGGTGTCAAATACCTTCCTCTTGCATAATCGACTCTTGAACATAGATTTGGTTGTGAAGACCATTTTCCTTCATTTTATGGGTGTTTATCCTTATTACTTTACTTTCTTTACTTTTTTCACATTTACTGCTTTATATATTATTCTGGATATCTGATTTGTTCTCTATAGTCGGAAGAGTTTTATGATACTATTAAGTGATAAGCCTACTACCCAGACTTTGTGAGAACACATAAGATAAGATGGTGTTTGTGTAGTACTGACATGTGGGACGTAGTTATCTTGTTGGTTCGGCGCGAAAACTCCGCCTAGAACAGATTCCTTTGAGAGTATTGTTGGCACGTAAGTTACTTGCATTGATAACAATATTTCAACCCAAAAGGAAGCCATGACTCTAGGGACCTTTAGTAAACCTTGATTTTTGAAGTTTGTGGATGACCTCACTTAGAGTAGATCCCCTTGGGAGTATCATTGGTTTGTAAGTAGTTTGCACTGATGAAGGTATTCTCAAGATAAGATCCATGACTCTAAGTACCTTAATAAAACCTTAGAACATACCTGTGAGGGAATATTACTTTTTTTGCAAGTAACCTAAAACTCCTCCCACCTTGAGAATCATATACAACTTATTCATAAGTAACGTCAAACATCTGAATATGAAAATTTCGACCTACTTTTGTTGTACCCCAATTTTTGCCCCTAAGATCCCTTCATCATATCATATCAATTCAATCACAACAAGGTCACACACTAGGATTTGGTTCTTCTCCATATCTTTAGCTTTTTATATATGAGGAATCACTAAGCACCTTCACTTGTATTTTATGATCATCTATGTTTTGTATTTATTATCCTTTAACTAATAAATACAATGAGTGTTTGCCTCAATTATTGATGTTGTAGGTGAAAACATAATACATTCCATCAAGATTGATCTAGGGATTCATGAGTTCATTTATGTGTCTTCTTAAACAAAGATTCATTGAGATTCAAGCCTCATAATTAAAGATGTTTTGAATTAATATCATGAAAAAGTATTTTATGATTCATCACGCCTCAAGTTGTCAAAATTAGTTCAAAAGTACAAGGGTTGATTGAAGAAGTTTCACTCGAATGGACAAGTCTTTGATTTTAATGATCACAAGTGCATATCTCCTTCAACTCTCAAGATTTGGAAGTGGTTTTGGTTGATATGGTTTCTCCTTATCATCCTCGACAACTTATAAGCATATAACAAAGGTATTTATGAAAGAAGGTTGGTCAAAGTTGCAAAGGTTTCCAAATGCATTTTCTTGCTGTAGGAGTTAGGAATTTGAACTTCAAAGGGGTATATCTTGCTCATATTTTGGTATTTTTGAATGATTCCAAATACATCCTTCTCTTCAAAGGGTTATTAACAAATCACTACAAAAGTTTCAAGGAAATTTTGTGTGGAAGGAACTTGATGATGAAGAAAGACTACAAGTCCTCCAGATGAACCCTCAAATTCCCTTATGTGATTTCAAATGATCATAACTTGATCAATTTTTATCACCTTGAACCCATTATTTTTCCATAATAATCTTGAAGATGTGAAACTCAACCTTTCTTTTATGTGAAAAGTGTGAAAATGGATGGAAGATGCCTTGAGGATGCAAAAGATTATAGGTCATTTCATGAATTTTTGCCAACTTTAACAAGTCTTAACTCTCTCAATTTTTGGAGATTTTAAATGGTTCAAGTTTCAAAATGTCACTCAAGAGGTCTATTTCATGGCATCTTTTTTGGTAAAGAGAAAATTTCAAGTGGAAAGCCATGTTTGAATGCAAGACATTACAAGTCATTTTTAAAGAAAAACTTAGAAATTTTCTAAGTATAGAAAGTCAACCTCTTTTTCTAAACTTTGACTCATCATAATTTTAAACTCAAGCATCCATTTGATCCCATTCTTTTCACATTGTAAATATTATAATCTCATATTTCTAACCCGACAAGAATCAAGTCTTGAGATGCCCTGAATCATGCACATCGTTGATTTGAATTTGGTAACTTGAAATTGAAGTTTCACCACAAGGCAGAATTTGAAATTCATGTTGTAGTTTCTAAACATTAAATTAGCACACATTTTTGGTTTAAACATGTTTAACCAACTTGCCAAAGTGGATTACAGTCGTAAAACGCAAGAATTTGATGAGTTTTGATGTAAAACAGCTCACACTTTGCTCGTGTATCAGGTTCACACGATTTCCCTCCAAACTTCACCATTTAACATGCTTGTGCATCCCATTTGATTCCCTATAAATAAAGGGTCATCCCACATTCATTTCCTCAAGTTTGGAAAGCCAGAATCACCCTGCCAAACTCTCTCTTGAACTCAATTTTATGTAACTTCGAATTTGCTCTTACAGCCTTTCTCAATCATTTTTCTTTGTCATTTCACCTTCCTTGAACCTCACTGAAGCTAATAGAAGAAGATTTAAGCTCTAAAACTCCCGGAATCATGCTAGCCAAGTCCAGTTTCAGAGCTCTACAACTTAACTTCAATAGGTAGATTCCTTCACCAATTCTTTCAAACTTTGATACTATTGTGAAGCTCTCATCATCCTGGTTCTAGTTGCAACACTTGCTTTCAACTGGAAGCATATTTTGGTCATGAAATTTCAAATCCCTTTTCAAAACATCTTTTCAAAAATGACTTATCTACAACTTATATAAATTTTTCGCGAATGTGTCGTTGTCTTCGTCTTGATGAGACGAAGCGAATGACACCGATCTCGTGTTCTAATTTTACAGTTTGAGGAACCTGGTTTTGAGACTGGATGGAGGTTGAAGATGACCAACTTGTCATCCTTCAGCTAATAAAAGCGTGCCATTTGGAATTTTCAAAATTTTGATTTATATTTGATTCAGTGCATTATTCAGTAATGACCATGATATACACAGCGCGCCAGATCCCTTGGATTTGATTAATAACGCATTTTGACTCTCATCCATTGGTCCACAGTTTTTTGACTTTATTTTATTTTCTAATTTTTATATTTAAATTGTTTTAAACTTCAAAAATTCATAGGAAATTCATTTTAACTCCAAAAAATCTGAAACAATTATGGAAAATACTTTTGATTTTTCTCTTTTTGATTTTTAGTTTTTCACAATTTTATTTTGTGTTTTGGTATTTTTTTAAATAATTTTTCACTTTGTTTGAGTTATTTTAAATGTTTAAAAAATACTTTTCTTCATTTTTAATTTCTGAAAAAATAGGGAAGGACCCAATGACATTTTGAAAAATATTGGTGACCTTATTTATTTTTTATTTCTGACTTTGCTATTTTATCATTTTTGGTTTATTTTACTTATTTATTTCAATTTTATAAATAGTTTCTGACTTTAAAAAATTACCAAAAATTTTATAAAAATATTTGAGTTCATTCTTGACTTTTCTATGATCTTAATTATTTTTTCTTGATTAGTTTGAATATAGTTGTTATTTTTCCCTCTTATTTCCATTTTATAATCATTTTAACAAACCTTTTTCTTTTTTAAATATAATTTTATTTTATATATATATTCTAGCTGATCTTGGATTAAAATTTTGATCATGAACTTTATTAACATCATTGGATCCATGGTGTTGAGTCTAACTCCATAAAAATGGATGAATGATTTTAATAATAGTTTGATTAAATTTTTTGGTTCAAATATTGGAGAATGATTGACATATCATGTCTCAAAACATAAGGTGCATAGATTTCTATTGATCGGCCTCAAAATAGGTGTGACTTTTATATAAGTCCACTTACGATTGCTTAACATAGCGCTAAATTTTGTCTCAATTTGAAAAAATGATCATTTGTGGCCCAAACCTATGTTTGCAAGCCCGAGTATATTAATTTGAACCCTTTGATCCAATAACCTTGAGATCCATTGTTAGGAGACTTTGGTTCTACCAATCCTCCAATAGAACTTCATCAATTTTGGTCAAAATGGATCACTTAAACATCATTGATCATTAAGTGTTATCTTGATAATTCTTAAATGGATGATATACTTGACAAAAAGCAAATGCAACTTGTTGTTGAGAGGCTTTGGTTATACCAATCTTCTAAAGAGTTCCAAATGCAAGTTTCAAGATGATCATACAACTAACCACTAATTTTTTTAACAATTGACTTTACTTTATGCTTTTATTTTATGCTCTTTACTTTATGTACCATTTACTTTAGCATTTACATTTCATGTTATTTTTTATCTTTGCTCACTTGAGAATTTACTTTTATGTCTTTTTATTTTTCTCACTTGAGCTTTTCACTTTCTTTTTGAAGATACCTAACAACCAACTTAAACCCTAAAAAACTTTAATGTTACTTGGACTACTTGGTTACTATCCTTTGCATTATGGAGATTGTGAACTTCTTGGACTTAGGATTAGAAATTATGGTCTATCTTGGGACCGTGTGACCTCAATTGTTATTTTTTTCTGGAGCTCTCGGGGTTTACCCCAAGACATTGGGTTGCTTGTTTGTTTTGTGTGCAGATTATTGTGCTTACATGCTTTGTCTGTAATCTGGAATTTATCTGCGTACAGCTGTTACTCTGCCCAATTTTTTTGTGAAGACTTAATGCAAATTGAAGCTTGGTATTCTTAAGAGGTTTATTATTTGTTTGCTTGGTTTCAAATCCAAAGGATGGAATTCTAAATTGACTCATTATGTCTAGTGTTGGTTTCTTGTTGGTTAGATGGTCCTTTTCCCTAGATTTTACCTTTATGCTTTAGGATAGTCTCTTCATCTCCTCCCATCTTCTTTAATTTCAAAAATCTTCTCTCTCCTTTTGAAAACTCTTCTTGTTTTAAAATTTGAACCACTTTCATAATAAACTTGGACATAGGTCCATGCATTTTCAAAACCATTTTCTTAATCAAATTTCAATCAACTTAACAATACCTTAACATTTTTGTGAGAAGACTAAAAGTCAATTAATCTCATTCAAACTATTTTGCCATTTTGGATTTTATCTTTAAAACTTTTCTCAAAAGATTAGACTCTTGTCAATCCTTGTAGTGATGCAAACAACTATACTTCTACAATATGTAGTGAAGTGAGATATTTTCCACTTGGGTGTTGAGTGAGACATTGTTGATTTTAAAATCCAAGCCATATCCTCCACTTTGAGATGACGCAAATTCTCCTTTCTCATAATTGTAGGTAGTAAGTATGTTTTGCATACAGACAATGACAACGACGTCTTGTCTCTTAAAATTAACCAACACGCTTGTGTTTTAAATTTTTTAAAGAGGAACTACGTGTACCCTGATCCCCTATTGCACAGAAGGTGGTACTCAGCACTAAAGGTTCGCAACCGCGGCGGGTGCAAAAAAAATCATAAAAAATACTTCTTCTCTCATCTACACAATCTATTTTATATATACAACATTTTATAGCCAAAATATACAGATTTTATAAAGAGCTTCCTGTGGAGTACCTTAGATGTTTAGGTTGCTAATACCTTCCCTTTTCATAACCAACCCCCTTACCTAGAATCTTCCCCTTCTCTCTTGGGTTATTCGCTCTTTTCCTATTCCTTTGGAAACAATAAAGCATGGTGGAGATTTTTATTTTTATATGTACAAGTCAAGTCAATCCAATGGCTTTGTTTTAACATTTCTACCGCTACAGAAAAAATGGTGACTTCACTGGGGAAAGATTGACCTTTTGCTGGTCCATCCCTAAGTGGGTTGAGCCTATCTTTGTTCATATCTGTATATGTTCTATTGTTTGTTATATATTATATGTTGTATATATGTTTGCCTAGATTTTCCTGGTTTTCAGGGTGCTTGGTGATTTCTCATAAGTCTTATACCAGGACTTGGGCAAACTTAAGATAGGACAGGTGGTATAGTCATGTTAACTTTGAGGGAGTAATCCCAAAAAAAGGAGGCATGAGATCCCCCACTCAGTGGAGGCCCCTTTGACTATAGTGCCGTTTATCGAGTAATCGGGAAGACATGCTACTTTAGACCTGGGAGCCTGCTGAAACTGAGGACTGTAGAATACCTAACCCATCTTGGCCTTTTAGGTGTAGTGCGGATCCTATGACGGAGTAATTCGGAAATAGTTATCACGCAGTACTACGCTTAGACGAGTTTTTCTTGATAATATTACTAATTACTGAGTTAATTGGGAAGTTGGTAATATCCGAAGGAATGATGTAGACTCTGGGAACCTCTAGAACCTTGTTCGACAGGTGATAACTTTTAGACCATAACTTATGGGTAGTACCTTCGACCTCATGCTCATGACGTTGAACCTATGAACCATATGTTTGTTATCTTGTGTGTGATTGTTGCATCATACATTCATGCACCCATGAGCATCTCTTAAGGAAATTTTATTTCAAGGGACTTAAAAGTTGACTCTTTGTGAATATCTCAGGTACTTTTTGACTATGGATTCTGGAAAAAGAAAGACCAAAAAGTACAGTTTCAAAGATCCCAAGATAAATGAGTTGATGAGTCTGATTCCCGAGATTGAGTGTCTTGCAGATTTTTGTAGTATGTATGGGTCCATCATTTCTCTCTTGAAGCTCAAGATAAAGGAGGGTATTCTATTGACTTTGGTCTAGTTCTATGATCCAATGTATCAATGCTTTAATTTCAATGATTATCAGTTGATGCCTACACTAGAGGAGTATTCTTATCTACTGGGTTTGCCTATTATCGATCGTGTTCTTTTTACTGGTTTAGAGGGGTAGCCAAAATCACATGAGATTACTGCTTTGATCCATTTGGGAAAGTCTGAGGTTGAAGCCCACATGATTACCAAAGGAGGGATTAGAGGATTACCGGCTCAGTTCTTATTGGAGAAAGCTCACTACTTTGCTAGGATGAAGAATATGATTGCTTTTGAGGCCATCTTTGCTCTACTCACTTATGGGTTGTTCTTATTTCCCAATGAAGACAAATTTGTTGATATCAATTCCATCAGGATCTTTATGATAGGGAACCCAGTTCCTACATTTTCGGGTGATGTTTATTACTCTATTCATCTTCGGGAATCTTATCATGGAGGGATGATCATCTATTACACGCCTTTGTTGTATCAGTGGTTTACTTCTCATTTACCTCGGACTGATGCTTTATGGGATATCGGGAAGGAACCTTGTTGGATCCAAAGATTATGGCACTTACTCAATCAGATATTGTTTGGTATCATCGGGCTTACCATGATGTAGAGATTATCGACAGTTGTGGTAGTTTCCCCAATGTACCTCTTCTCGGTACAAAGGGAGGAATTAACTACAACCTTGTTCTTGCACGACAACAACTTGGATATCCGATGAGGGATAAGCCAAATAGTATTTGTTGTACCCCAAAATTTTCCCTCTCATTTCTCAAGGAATTTCCTTACAAGAATTTTCAAAAGTTCAAATTTGCACAAGTACAAGTGGGCTTTCAAGCATCAAATCAAAGAAGAACATGCCTCCTTCGATTTCACATCCTCTGATTGGGTTTTTGGCCTCTTTCGGTGCAAGCTTGGATTACATCCTTCGATGGAGCATTGACCCCTGACATGCTTTCTTTGATTCACCAAACAATGGCTATTTTCATATAGTCTTCGATTGAGCAATTACTTCCTTCCTACATGCTTCGATCCACAAAGCGAGGGGCTCCCACCATGCTAGCGTACACATGGAAAAAGCCTCTTGTAGCCTCTTTCGATTCAAAGGGGAAGGGCCTCCTATTGGTGTCCTTCAATTCAGAAGTTGGTGGCTTCCTACTGGCCTCCTTCGATTCAAAAGACAAGTGCCTTCTCTACACTTGCCTCCAATTCACAAGGCAGGAACTTCCTGCATGCCAGCAGGCACAAGGCAATGGCTTCTTGTAGCTTTACTTCGAGTCAGAAGCCAATGGTCTTGCATGTGTGCCAAATTCACAAGCCAAAAATGTCCCTTCATGCTAGCTCCCACTAAGCAAGGGACCTCCTGCATACAAGCTTGATTCCTGTTTCGATTGGCGCATTTGATTTTTTTTTAGAAAGCTTGACTCCTACTTCGACTGGGTAGTATCTCCATTAGAAATTTTGTTTCGACACCCATAGTCTCTATATTATGACATGTCTAGGTGTCCCAATCGAAGGTTATACCTTGGTGGCCCATCTGAAGAATTGTAAGTGATGCATACAAATGATGCATGTGGTCTCTTCAAAAGAACACATACATGTTCCAAATCGAAGGACACCCATTCGGGCCCCTTCAAAGGATACACATATGAGAAATTCGAAGGACACTTTGATTTGGAAAGAAACGTTATTGTCTGAAAAGGAGTCTGGTCGAAGGATAGGGCTAGGGGGTCAAAACAAAAGGCTGAGATATCCAAAGATGCTTGCTGGCCAGAGTCATATGTGCTGCCAAGTCCAAGCCTGTTACACTGTCCACAACACTTCAAAACTGCTGCACAGCAGTCCTCCTATGCTGCTCTTATATTTGCACTAATTTGGCATAAAAAAACTGCACCTCAAAGGCTACAAAAACAACATACCCAATTTGTTCAAATCTCTTTTGTTTTCCCTCCCAAATCTTATCCAACTTCATCTATAAATAATATGTTCCACAAAACATCTTAGGGGCCGCTGGTAGCTGAAAAAACTCTTGTTATGAATAAATCATCAAATTCTCAAAACTCTCAAACACTCTCAAACATTCTTAAATATTCTCAAATATTCTCAAACACTCAAACTCTAAAATTCTCATATCCTTTCATACATTAGTGAATCCTTCTATTCACTCCCCAACTAACAGATAACTAACCTTTGACTCATTCCCTAACTACCACCTAATAGTCTTTTGATTCACTCCCTAGACTGTTATATAATAACCTTCGATTCACTCACCACTATCATACACCCTCCTTCGATTCAGTGACTGCCCAAACAAAGCAGCAACTGAACTAGCTTCAGGAAAGTTCCAACGAAGCTCCATCTACCACCAAGGAAGTCACCTACGACTCCTTCGATTAGCACATTCAAGAGGTAAATTTCCTCTAAACTTGGAACTTTTCATTTAAAAATCATGTGTATATATAAATAAAAGGAAAATGTAGATATCCCATCTAAGAAGTTGACCATGCTCTAACTTTCGATCCTCACTGCCTGTATGTTGAAAATCTCAACCCTAACTAGTTAGACTTTGGATTTTGGTGCCCAATAATCTTGTGCTAACCCCTGGCTTGTAGCTTTCGAAAGTTACACTTGTTAGTTTCATTTTCAAGTTTTAGACAGGTTTTCTGTATCCTTCGATTGGCTAAACATTGAAGCCTTTCGAATCTCAACTTGCGAGCTTTGCATTCCTGCAATCAAAAGAATAGCAAGGAGGTTAAAATGAAGAGTGTACACTCACGCTGACTTCCAGGCCAATCGAAAGAAGCAGAAAAAGGACATAATCGAAGGATATGCTAATACTGATTCCCAGCCCCAATCGAAGGAAGCAAAAGAAGGGTGAATCAAAGGAGCCTACTTCCTAGATCGAAAGACTCACTTTTTCTCTCTTTTTATGTTATTTATGCTTGTATTTATATTTTCTTGCTATTCAATATGGTTTTAATAGTGTAGGATATTTATTTTCTGCATTTTTATTGCTTTATACAAATGTTAGTAATTATGATGTATGGCAAGATAAAACCAACAAGTAGATAACCCTAATCAAAGACTAAAAGCATGCAATCAAACACACTTTGCACACATGAACTTCTAGGGTAATCTCACTTGTTGCCTCAGAAAATAGTCATGTCCCTCGAATATGGGCGTTTTAGCAAAGACCCTCGATAAAAAATATTATAGTCCCTCGATGTCCCTCGGTGTTGCCTTCGGTAAACGATCCAGTCCCTAAACGAAAATTGCTAAAACATCCCATAGGTTGCCTTCTATGACTATATAAACGACCCACGTACGTCTCTTCACATCCAACGATGGGTTTTCTTATCAATCAATGATAAGATAGCAACATCTAAAGGAGGAGGAAAAGAAAAAAGACCATTCGAGTAGGTAGGACGCTCTTAGTTGCTTGCTCGCTCACAACTACAAAACCATTTTCACACCAACACTTTCAATTGAAACATTTTCAAAAGTCAAAACACTTTATATGCATTCTTATAGAGACGGGAATCATTACAAAGGCACTTTTCAAAATCACTTTCAAAAAACATCTTCCACAACAAACATCTCTTTGAATTATTTTCAAAAACCAACACTTTATACGCATTCTTATAGAGATGAGAATCATTACAAAGACGTTTTCAAAATATTTCAAACCCACACCATAACTCACATTTTCAAACAAAGAAAGTGATCTAGTAAGAAATTAAGAGCCCGTAGATAACTACAGATGAAAAGGGTGCTAATACCTTCCCTTTTCATAACCTATCCCCCGAACTCAAGAAAACATCTCTAAAGGTCTTTCCTGTTCTTTTCAACCTTTCCTTATTGGATAAAAGAAAAGTAGGTGGTGACTCTTGCTATCCGCAACAATTGCGATCAAACGCAAAACAACCAAGTCAGTTCTCCCACCGTATTACAGAACTGGTGACTCTGCTGGGGAAGTTAACTTAAAAGTATGGTTACCTTAGGGCTAGATCACCTTTAACTGCTTTCCTTATTTGACTTGCATGCTTTACATTATGGTTCCTTGCTTGGGCTTTTTAGTATCCTCCATCCGGATCTGGGGCACCTTTTAGGTAAGTAGCAATAGATTGTGGAAACTGTACGGCGTAGACCGATATGGTTGAAGAAACAACTACGTTAGTGTGACGCATTTGTTAGTACATGTATCCCTTGTGTTGAATCGAGGAGAATACGGGGCCGCTGAGCGGTGTCATGAAGCACTAACTGGCCTTAGAACCTTAATTGAACAACTTGGCCATTAGGAAGTAGTGAGATAGCCGATTTCGGTGGAAAGTTTAAAATTGGTTGATACTCGATACTACACTCATTGAGATCAGAATTTTGGGATATCTCGGCCGCAAGAAAAGGTTGATTATGATGAGACAATGTATAAAAGAAAGGTCAGTGATATTGAGATCCCCTAGAACCCGTTTACTTTCTAGGACGGGTTGATCCAAATAAACTTCAAGAGGGTACTTACCTACAAACCCCATTGCAAGCCTAAAACTAAGGACTTGTCTACTTTGTGTGTATATGGTTTTATCACATGTACATAACTTCATAAACATCATAACATCATAAGCATTCTCACTAACCATTCCAAGGATTTAGGAATTTATCTTTGCTTTGTTTTGTAGGCCATGAATCCCATTCGAAGGAATACCATCCGAGTCAGCTTCATGAAAGCACATCCTTAACTCCAAGAATTAACATCAAGGGTGCTTGAAGATTCTCCATTCACCAAGAAATATGGTCGACTTCTCAGCTTGGATACCTCAAATTTCCAAGAAGAAATGATGTGTGTACTCTTCCAATTCTTTGATCCCATGCATCATTGCTTTACCTTTCCTGACTATCAGTTGGTGCCTAAATTAGAAGAGTTCTCTCAACTTTTAGGAGTGCATGTGCTTGATCAAATATCATTAACCAATTTAGAGGAGACTCCAAGGCCTGAAGTCATTGCCGAAGCTTTACATTTTAAGAGGGCCGATATTATAACAAATTGGGAGACAAGAAGCGGAGTTAAGGGTTTCTTAGCCAAGTTTCTGTTGGAGAAGGCTCGTTCTTTCTAGGAGGATATGGATTTTGAAGTTTTCTAATATGTCTTGGACCTCCTAATATATGGTTTGGTTCTATTTCCCAATCCGGACCAATTCATAGATGTGAATTCCATCAAGATTTTCCTCTCTCGTAATCCTATACCTACTTTGCTTGGAGACATTTTACATTGTTTCCACACTCGTACCATAAAGAAAAGAGGTACTCTTTTGTGTTGCATTCCCTTACTCTCTAGGTGGTTTACTTCCCACCTACCTCAATCAATGATGAAGAATGAGCAAGGATTGACATGGTCTCAAAAGATGATGTCACTCACACACTCTGACATTTATTGGTGTTCTCGGTCCCTGGAGGACACTACCATCATTGATCATTATGGAGAATTACATAATGTCCCACTCTTAGGCATTAGGGAAGGTATCACTTATAACCCTTCTCTTGAATTACGGCAATTTGGGTATGCATGAAGAGATGGTCCTCACGATGCACTCATCCAAGGTTTAGTATTCGACTATGAGGGCGATGACCAAGGCTACCGTCAAAGGTTCATACGAGCTTGGAGAATGGTAAACAAGGTGGATAGAAAGACATTGGGGCATAATAACTTCAACCCTTTGGAGCCTTATCTTAAGTGGGTATGAACTCGTGCTCAAAATCTCGGTATGCCATGTCTTGCCATTTTACCTATCATCAGGGAGCCGGTTTTTGAAGGAGATGTTCAGTATACTGTCCTTCATCCTAACATGCCTACTTCTCTAGAGGATTTGCAAAGAGCTTGGATCCAGCTGAAGGAAGAGCAAGACACCTTCTAAGCCCAGTTCTAAGCGAGTGAAAAGAAGGTTTTAGAACTTACCTGACAACTTCATGAAGAGCGAAGTTTGAACACCTACATTGCACCAAAGAGGATGCACTCGACCTTTTTGTCTTAGGAGTTTATTTTTGTTTATTTCCTCCATTGTAAGCCCAAGAGGCATGGTTGTAATAAATTTGAACTTATTAATACAATTAACGTTTGTTCTCTTTTTGTCTAAGCAAACTTAAAATTTTAAAGTTCTTGGAAACATTGCATAAACATTATCATGCATACCGTTACATTAAGCAAGTACTTCATGATAGGTTTCTTATCTTTTCGCTGTTTATTTCAGCAAGAAAGCAAAAAAATGTCTCTTAAACATACCGTTAAGGACCTTCAAGCAAAAAACGCCTAATTTCAGCAGATGTTCCTGGCGCTGGCCAAGGAACAAGAAGATCTGAAAGCTCTCATCATCAAGGAGAAGACAAAGAAGGCAAAGAAACCAGTCGGTGTTTTGAATTTGGGAAGAAGGTTCATAGGACCGGCCAAGCGAGCTCTAGATTTCGCAACCTCGTCAGGCGAATGAGATAATCAAGAAGAGAAGAACAAGGAAGGAAATGACAACCCAGAGTCTGAGGAAGATAAAGCTGACTACTTTGATGAACCGTATCCTCCTGCTGATGATAAATACAAATAGCTGGAGAATCGCCTCAATGCTATGGAGATCCACAGGGTACCCGGGCTGGATTTTGAAGAGCTCGGACTAGTCTCAGGGGTGGTCATCCCGCAGAAATTCAAGGTCCCCACATTTGCTAAGTACGATGGTGTCTCCTGTCCTAAGCTGCATTTAAGGTCATATGTCAGGAAGATTCAACCCCACGGTACTTATAGGAATCTGTGGATACATTTCTTCTAGGAAAGTTTGTCGGGGACGCAGTTAGAATGGTTCTATCAATTGGAAGGAACCAACATTCACAATTGGGAAGATCTGGTTGCTGTTTTTTACAAGCAATACCAGTATAACGCTGACCTTGCTCTAACTCGTACACATCTGTAAAGTATGGCTATGGGTTATGGCGAAGGTTTAAAAATTATGCCCAGAAATGGAGGGATCTCGCGGGAATGGTCCATCCCCCTCTATCTGATAGAGAGCTGGTGGATATGTTCTTAGGCACGTTGTCTGGTCCATTCTTCAACCATCTAATTGGAAGCTCTTTAGCTAGTTTTACTGAGCTGGTCTTAACTGGTGAGCGGGTAGAAGATGGTATTAAGAGTGACAAGATTCAGAAGGATGCATCCTCAAGCACGATGAAGAAACCCTTCACTGGAAAGAAGGAAGTCAGTGCTGCTTATGGCCAGAGAAATCAAAATAAAACTGAACGTTGTCCGATGGTAGGGGCTGTTATGATCTCCAATCGTGTATTAAATCAACAATGAAACAATCAACACATGCCAGATGTGCGCAGAAGACAGTTCACTCGGATCAACATGACCTTATCCTAGGTATTGCCACACCTGTTGAAGTCCAATCTAGTGACTCTAAAGGAAGCTCCCAAGAATCCCAATATTGCATCTCCCTACTACAACCCAAACACTCAGTGTGCCTATCATTCCGAGAGCCCGGGGCATGATACAAACGATTGTTGGGCTTTGAAAAAAAAGGTGCAAGACCTTATCGAGGCGAAAGAGATTGAGTTTGACCTTCCATAGACACCTAATGTAATAACCGCACCAATGCCCAAACATGGCCAAGGTGTCAATGCCGTTGAAGGTGACCTGTTTGTTTCCTCTGTGGATGAATTAGCCAATCCTCTTCTGATCATTAAAGAAAATCTGTTGCGAGCCAATTTATTTCCAGGCTGTGGTGAAGGTTACCACTTGTGTATGTCTCTACTAGATGGTTCCCCTTGTAAGAAATTTATGTTAAGATGTCCCAATAATTACCATTTCCGACAATCCTCCCAGGGTCTCCACCAAAAAACCCGTCAGGATTACACCCGTTCCCAAGTTTTCTCCTATGATTATCACTCTTCCAGGGCCGATACCATATTCCTATGATAAAGTTGTTCCCTAGAATTATGGGGCTAACGTCTACTACCATGGCGTCAAGCAAGACCTGTTGTTTGTTGAAGATAAAGTTTCCAAAGACACTGATCCTGACGTTGACAACATTGTCGGGACCAGTAAAATTACAAGAAGTAAAAGGGTTTTCTCTCCCGAAATCTCTCCAAAGATTATTTATACTCATGTTAGTACCCCTATTGCTACTCCTACTATTATCCCTGTTGTTATCCCTGCTACTGAGTCGACCGAGACTCGAGGCAAAGAGATACTGGTTGAACCTGTCCAGAAGAAGGCACACAAAGGAGTCATCCCTGAGGCCTCTAAAAAGGAAATGGAAGAGATATTGAAGATAATAAAGAAAAGTGATTATAATGTCGTGGAGTAGTTGGGGAAGACCCCTTAAAAAATCTCAATGATGGCCTTACTTTTGTGCTCTGAAGCCCATGCTAAGGCTTTAGTAAAATTCCTGAAGTCTGCCCACGTGCCTCAAGAGACCTCCGCTGATCAATTCGAGAATTGCGTGGCCAGCCAGCCTGCTGATAATGGACTGGATTTCTCCGACGTTGATTTAACTCCCAAGGGAAAGAAACACAATGATGCCATGCATGTCTCCATTGAGTGCAGGGGCACCACCCTAGCTCATGTTTTGGTGGATACAGGTTCGTCGCTGAATGTCTTACCCAAGAATTCTCTAGACAGGTTAGATTGTGAAGGACTCACATTGAAGCCCTGTAACATTGTGGTGAGGGCCTTCGATGGTTCCAAAAGAATGGTGCACGGGGAGGTGGACATCCCTATTAAAGTTGGTACTCTGACTTTTAACTCAACCTTCTATGTGATGGACATCCACCCGTCTTATTCTTGTTTATTGGTTCGACCCTGGATCCACGGGGTTGGTGTTATTACTTCTACCCTGCATCAGATGTTGAAGTATCCGGTCAATGGAAAGATTATCACATTCCATAGTGAGGAGGAATACATGGTGAGCCATCTGAACTCTTTCAGGTATGTTGAAATGGACGACGAGTTCATTGAGACCCCCTGTCAGAATTTTGAGGAGGTTCCATAGACAGTTATTGTAACCAAGGCTGCTACTAAAGTTCCGAAGATTACCAGACCTTCGTTAAAAATGGCTTCTCTGAAGGATGCTAAAGTAGTGGTTGAAGAAGGTGGATGTACTATTTGGGGCCAACTTCCGGATATTCCTTACAAATCTGACAAGTTTGGTTTGGGTTTTACTTCAGAGGCCCAAAAGGTTGTTCGTCATGCTCGTGCTGGAAGACCGCCACTATGCATCAGCAACCATGGAGTCAATGCATTGGAGGACAGTGATAGCGATTGTGACATGGACAAGTGGATTTTCCCAACTATCAACGGTGGACTCAACAATTGGAAGGCCAAAGATTTTATTCCTATTACTTTTATTCAAGAGTAATTGTCTTTTAATTTTTGTATATGTAATATTTAAACAATTGAAACTCTAAAACCTTGTGTCTTACCCGAGGCATAATGGTCTATCTGTGAGGGTGTAATACGGTGGGAGAACTGACTTGGGTGTTTTGTGTTTTATCGCAATTATTGCGAATAGCAAGAGTCGCCACCGACTTTTCTTTTATCCAATAAAGGAAGAATAGGAAAGACCTTTGAGAAATTTTCTTGAGTTCGGGGGGTAGGTTATGAAAAGGGAAGGTGTTAGCACCCTTTTCATCCGTAGTTATCTACGGGCTCTTAGTTGCTTGATCACTTTGAAAATGCTTTTTTTAAAATGTGTTTGTGATTGGTGCAAGTTTGAAAATATTTTGAAAACGCCTTTGTTTTGGCAAACTTTGTAATGATTCTCGTCTCTATAAGAATGTATACAAAGTGTTGGTTTTGAAAATAGTTCAAAGAAATGTTTGTTTTTGAAAGATGTTTTGAAGTGTAAGTGTGAAAATGGTTTTAATTTGTGAGCGAGAAACTACGAGCATCCTACCTACTCAAAAGGTCTTTGTTCTTTCCCCCCTCCTTTAGATATTGCTATCTTACCATTAATTGGTAAGAAGCCCCATCATTAGATGCGAAGGGACAGGCACGGGTCAATTGTACAGTCATAGAAGGCAACTTGTGAGACGCTTTAGCAATTTTCGTAAGGGACTAGATCGTTTTACCGAAGGCAACATCGAGGGACATCGAGGGACTACGATCTTTTATCGAAAGGGCATTGCTAAAGTGTCCCATACTCGAGGGACATGACTATTTTTCCGAGGCAACAAGCAAGGTTACCCTAGAGGTGTGCGTATGAAAAGTGTGTTCGATTCAAGTTAATTGTTTTGATTAGGGTGGTCTAGCGATTAATTTTAAGTCTTGCCATACACGCCTAATTGCTATACAGTATAAGTAAAACAATAAATTGCAGAAATTAAAAATCTACGCTATTACAGAGCTTTCAGGAATGGGGGTATAAATTTACAAATGGGGATGAATCAATGCGATTAAAAGTCCAAATAGGCAATCAATACAACCAGATCGAATCGAATAATTAATTAAATCTACAACAATCTATGAAGCAAAAATTAATTAACAAAGTATGGAAATAAAATTCTAGGTATTTTGTTTGAAAATTTGGAAAGAAAAATCAAATTCTATTCTATTAAAGAAAATAAATCATTTATATTTTTTGTCTTTTGGTATTTTTTATGAAGAAGTTAAACAAACAACTTAAGGCTAAATACAAAGTTAATTAGTAAAATTATTTAAAAAATCCTAAACTAAACTAATTAAGAAAATTATAAGAATTAGAGAGAAAAAAAGTTACAAACAGAAAATATAGGAGTAAGCAACATCAATTTGTGGTTGGGCTGAATTTGGGATGAAAGGCCCGAATTTGCTTTTGTAAGATCAAGGGATATTTTTTGTTAAAAAGAAACAAAAAGGTGATTTGATAAAAAAAGACTGGGCTTATAGGCTGCAGATTTCAGACTTGGGTTGGGAGTAAGGCCCAATAGAAACTGTTTTGTCCAATAGAAAAATGAAGCAAAAATAGAAAATAGAAAGAAAAAAAAAGAATATGAAAACATCCCCTGGGGGTCTCGAACCTGGGACTCCAACTTCAAATGACAACACCTTATCCACCGTGCCACTTACTCATTCATTTATTTTAATGCCTTTATCAATACAAAAGGTTAAAAACTGTGAAATGGGCTGGGCCAAAAGATATGCCCAAACCCGGTTGGGATTTGAAGAGAGAAATAAAAGTTCAAACCCTAAAAGCGTGATAGAGGCGTCGTTGGTTTACTGTTGGGAAAGGGAAAACAAAATTAATGATTATTGTTTTTATTGGGAAGGGATATGAATTAAATGTTGTTTCCCATAAATCTCTATTATGTTTACTGAGTAAAATAATCACAAATCCCTTTTACAAAAAATAAAAGAAAATCTCCATCTCTGCTCTTCACAACAACAACGTTGTAGTATCGTCCTCGCCAGCACCCCGCCCAACAGAGGCTGCTTCTGGTTTTTCCACATCTGAGGAATTCTCGGGAGGCCCAGAATTATAACGCTGCCAACACGAGAACACGCCGACAACATTATCAATTTTAAACTTTTGACCCCAACCGGTATTTGGTAAAGGTTGCCAGTAATTCATCCAAAACAGAAGCATAAACACCAGCAAACAATTCAATGGGTTCATCAGGTTCTAAAGCAGGTCCAGTCCCAATCCTGTTAAGCTTAGTATCCGAGCTTGGTGGTTTATAGAGAAATATATCATAGAGGAATCTACCTAGCAGGGTTAACAACGCATCATAGATAGGATGAACCGAGGTTGTGGGAACATTGGGTGTAGGCAAATTCTCGGTTTGGAATTGGGTTTCGCAACAATCTCGCTAGTGTTATTGCTCAGGTTTAAAATCATAAATTTCTCTAAATTCTGAATAGTTGACTTGTCGTTAGGGTTTAGAAAGCAATTTTTATTTCTTTCTTTCTTTTTTTACAGCATTTTCTTCATGTTTGAACATAGTTGATGGTGGTGGTAGATGAAGGTATGTTGGTGGGTAGCTGGCTCGGAGTTACTGTTGAAGACAGTGGAAGAGGTACATTAAAGTTTTTTTTTCACGAATTTATGTCTATCGGTAAATAACACTCATGTTTTTCTCAATAAATTCTCTATTCTAAATTCTTTGTTTACTAATAAAATGAAGTACAACATATATTCAATGCAGTGATACAACGACAATAATATGAGTATATGCATGAATGATTCACAAGAGATAACATGGCAAACAATACTCAAGAAAACGTTCATTCAACAAACAGCAAAGTATCATGAAAACGTTATCGATCCGAAAGTTATCAGAGAGACGATTCCTCGAGGTAAGTTCTTATGTTTCTATTTTGTGTTGTTATTGATTTTGAAACTTGTTGGCCTATAGAAATCTTCTGCTTGCAGGCTATGGTTTTACAGCGGTTCTCTATTGTATTACTTGGTATATTGGTTCTGTATGGAGAGTTTGAGGTTGTGAAAGGTTTTAGGGATGAAGGATGTATGCAAATAATGGTTTCTTATGAAATTGTGGTCTCTTTTTTAAGTTGTCCTTTCTTTCTGTTTGTTCTTGCTGTGTTTTTATAGTGAAATGAGGGTGGATTTTTTTTTGGGGGGGGGGGGGGGGGGGACTATAGAATTTGAACATCTTTAGTGCACTGTTTCATTGTCTTTTTTATGGAGTTTCTGTTTTGCTTATTTGAGGTATTTTTCGGACTGTTTTTTTGACAGGTTTTGAGCAGATTTATGCAGGGGCAGCAGCAGCATGGCAACAAGTTTTGTTGACAGTTTTTGTTCTCTTTTGGACTATTTTTCTTGGCATTACTATGTAGGATTTGGGACAGTAACAAGGCTATTGTTTTGCAGCAAGGTTGGACTTGTTTTTTTTTTACAATTTTTGCTGTCTTTTTGGGGCTGTTTTGTAGGCTAAAACAAGGCTGGAAGATGGGCTGTAGGAAGCATGATATTGGGCTTGTGAACAGGGCAGCAGCAAGGCTGTTTTGTGGGGCTGTTTTGAATTGTTGGAAATATATTTTGTACAAACTTGTAACTTCTTTGTAATTTAATAATAACTCAAATAAATTTGTAACATGAATGAAACTTGTCTTGAATATATTTCCTCAATTCTTTTGTAATTGTAACTTGGAATTTTGTTGAATGTAACTTGGATGAAATTGAATCAAACTTGAATGATGAACATTGAATTAGAATTTCATCCTTGAATTAATTTGAGACTTCTTGAATGAATTTTGATAATGAATGAACATCTTGTATTTGCTCTTAGAATTTCAAACAAATTACATGAATTGATCTTCAAAATTGAGCAAACTTGCATTATGAGAAATTAGTTCATTTGTATATCTTGAATTCCAAAAGCAAATTCATAAGAATGAATTGCGCCTCGCACACTTGAACTGATTTAGAATCAAAAAGAATTATTTGAATTGTTTCACTAATCTTCTTCTATAAAACCCACATCGTCAATCCGTGGTAAATTGGAATACGAACCAATAATACAAATTGCGCCTTTAAGGGACTTAATCAACAATCCCCCTTAATCCAATAATCACTAATGTTCACTTGCAAATGACTTGAAGTAAGCGAAAAGCAATTAATGAATCATTGAACTAGAACTCTAGTTTCATGAATTATCTCAACATAAGAATTAAACGTTTTCTGAGAAACTTCTGTGACATAAATTAAACCAAGCATAATTTGACCTTGATTTTTGAAGTAATCTCATAGACAATGTTATTCATGATACTTCACAAAAAGAATCGCCTGAGGACATTGAGAATTGAAAAAGTTATGAACCTCGAAAATTGGACAAGAGTTTCTTGTGATTAGGTCAAATTTGCAAAATGACCTTTAAAGTATTCAATTTTTCTGATGATCTTTTGCACGTAATCAGCTCTTGACTTGTGAAGAGAAATTAGGGATGACGTCAAAGAGAGTCATATGCAAAAAGAAATGCTCAAAAATATCGAATAATGAAGAAGTTACAATTGTTTGAACTTGATCTTGCAAAGGTTGAATTTTGGGTCAATGTAGTTCATTTTCAATCATTTGCACCTTTGACTGAGCAAACTTGTGATGCGAGGCTTGAAACTTGGCACAAACATCCTTGAGAATACATGAGGAACCATGAAGACCATTTGAAACTTTGAAAACTCATTTTTGCTTGAAAAATACTAAACCCTAATTGTTGACTCAGTGCCTAGGAAGAGAATCTGTCTGATCAACTTCTGAGCCAAATTGGGTATTCGAGAAATCCTAGGATAGTATCATGAATGAAAAATGGGAGGGAAAATTTTGGGGTACAACAACTGCCCCTTTTCAATCTTCTTAAACCTGAAGAGTTAGATTGGCGAGTCTGCCATTTGTGACTTGAAGGTGGAAGATGATTGAACACTAGAGTGCCTAGAAATTTGCATTCAATGATGTGGTGGTTTATTGTGTAAGGAATGGGCTTAAATATGTCATTTGGTGAGATGATGGAGAGTTGTCGAAGATGGGCTTACAGATTCCATGCAAAGGTGATTGTTGACAGAAATTAGACTAAGTCTAAACTTGACTTCAACTGGAAAAGAATCAGAATAAATCTTTGGAGTGATTTGTCTGAACCAGAGAAAGTGTCTACCGGAAAGGAATCAGGATAAACCATTAATCGATTTAAACTCAACCAGCAGAGGTCTTGAATAATCTTTAACTAGAAAGAATCAGGATAAATCTTTGGAGCGATTTATCTGAACTAGAGAAAGTGTCTACCATAAAGGAATCAGAATAAACCATTGATCGATTTGAACTGAACCAACAGAGGTCTTGAATAATCTTTAACTGGGAAGAATCAGGATAAATCTCTGGAGCAATTTATCTGAACCAGAGAATGTGTCTATCGGAAAGGAGTCAGAATAAACCATTGATCGATTTAAAATGAACCAGCAGAGGTCTTGAATAATCTTTAACTGGAAAGAATCAGGATAAATCTTTGGAGCGATCTATTTGAACCAGAGAAAGTGTCTACCAGAAAGGAATCAGGGTAAACCATTGATCGATTTAAACTGAACCAGTAGAAGTCTTGAATAATCTTTCACTGGAAAGAATCAGGATAAGTCTTTGGAGCGATTTATCTGAACTAGAGAAAGTGTCTAATGGGAAGGAATCAGGATAAACCATTGATCGATTTAAACTGAACCAGAAGAAGTCTGAAGGAAGTATTCTTCATGTAGGTATTCACCCAGTCCTGTGTCGAGAATTGATCTACAATTGATTTGTTCACAGATAGTTGTCCTGTCTTGTCGAAAATTTGTTGATGATAATTTTCTGTTGATTGATCTTTCTTGAAAAGTTCAAGAGTTAGTTGTATGCCATGCCATAATGTATGAAATGCACAGAGTAATGATGTTTCTCAAAATAAATGAGATTTCAATATATGCATTTGTGTTTTCGATGTTATGATGTATGAATGCAATGTATGCACATATTAATTGTTCTGCTGCAGTGTTGCTAGACTGGGGAAAATAAATCCCTGACTGACTGCTGGGAATGTGGAGTGTAAGTATTAATATTTGTTGAAGTTGAAGTATTGATGGATGAGTTTCCATTGTTAGAGAAATAAACTTTGTTGGGTAGGGGAAACGTTGTGCATTGCTTTGTAGACTTGGTGAAATCCTGCTGGGAAATCCTGAGAAGCTAGACGACTTTCACTGGGGAATCTTTGGTGCGGAAGTTGGAAATTTTGCTCCGTCAAGGATATGAGAACACCTGATACCATTAGGCTACATACTAGAGATACACCTGTGATCCTGTAGCAGGATGTCCTTACTTTTGCTCTTGCCGGAGAAAGTACCTGCGGGGATTTTATGGAATGGCCTATAGATATTATCTTGTTTCTTAAAGCCATTAGTAATTGTCTTCCTATTTTTTCCTTTTTTATGCGTTCATTTGTAAACAGTAATTACGTTAAAATGCATATGTTCAAAAATAATCATTGGAAGTTTTTGCAAACAAAATTAGGAAAGTAAAAGAAAATCAGATAGTTTTGAACTTTTAAAGGAATATATTTGTATTAACTAGAATAAGTATTTTGTACAAAGAGACGAACATCCTAGTAAGAGAATGTCATCGTGAAAATAAAATCTAATACAAATAAAGACAACTATGTGAAATAATCCCATGGGGTTCCCATTCTGTTATAGCCTTCATGTCTTTGAGCGTCTCATCCACTTGTTGCTTTGTCTGAAGCTGATTGGTTTGATTAGTACCCTTTGAGGTCCCAGGAAGCTAATGCAATGATTAGCTTGGTTGGAGAATGGCTGAAATGGTATGTAGAAGTACAACAGTGATACTCTGTTTTTGAACTTGGAAATGGAGGAAGATGGTGTTACAGTCGTGTAACAGGGACAAGAATGGCTTGTGTATGATGCTTGGAAGCTTTTGGAAGCAAAAGGCCAAGAAATGCACGAGTAGTTTTTTATTTTGGTGTTCAAGGTCAGAAACTGTGCAACAATGGAGTTTTTGGGAAATTTCTGATTTGAGAGAGTTTTGGTGTATTTCAGGGTGCTTAAGCTCTTCCTTTAGCTCATAAATAACGCCTCTACTTATAAGCAACAAGTATGGAGGCTTGTATCTGATCAGAATTCAAAATCACATGTTTAAGCTCAACATGTGATTTTTTGAGAAATCAAGTTTCAATGCCTTGTGTACTGGCTAAGATAGAGTGGTTATACTTTAAACATACCTGCTTATGACTTTGTAGATGGAGTGTGATCAGAGGGAACGAGTTAGAGGCTCAAGAATTGACTTTGTACATAAAGCTTGCTTTTCTAAAATGGAAGTGTTTACTTTGTGCCATTAATGGAAATGTGAATTGGATAAAGCTTAAACCACTTGGATTAAAGCTTAAAAGTTTATGTAATCCATTAATGATGTATAGATACACAAGTTAGAAGGCCTGCAAAGCAAGATTATGCAGCCTGATGTTGAAATTGCATTTTTGTTCATCATGAGAATGACCTATAATTTTAGTTTGAAATCCTAACTTCCTCTCTTCGATTCTCCTTGCTCAAGAATGATCTCAAGGAGTTCTTGGAAACTTTAGAAATATTGTAATGTGATCTACAACCCCTCTTTGAATCACTTTTGAAAATTCCCCTTGGAACTATATGAAAAAGTGCCATGAAGTTAGGTCAAAATCCTGCCTAAACTAGGGCAAAATTTTCACTAAGTGTTTAGTTTCAAGACCATGACTTCATGAATTAATAACTTGAGATCTAAGAATTTCTAGGATAAGTTGTGTAAAGAAACATTTTATAACTCTTGGAGATCTACAACTTTCATGTTGAAAGTTTCTTTTGAATCATCTTGCATCATGGTGAAAAATTGGCTCAAAGTTGTGAAAAAATATGAAGTTTTCAACACTTAGAAAATTTTCTAAGTTTGAAAACTTTGACTTTTCAAAATGAAATATTGACTTTTTGATTTCTTGATGAAAAAGTTTCATATTTTGACATGTTTTGATGAATTGTGATCTTTGACACGTGATTTTGACCAAAAAGTCAAAGTTTGACTTTTCAGTGTACAATTGACTTTTGATCAGTTGACTGAAAATCCACTATCAATCCAATTGATCTTGAGCAATGTTTTGAGTCATGCCATTAGGTAAAAATGATGCAATTGAACTCTTGAGATCATGCCTCAAACCAATTAACCATTTGCTAGGTCAAAAATCAGAGATTGCCCTTTCTCAGTCAAAACCCTAATTTTGACCATTTTGCCCTTTTGATGATTTGATCAGATTTCTTGAAGAATTATGGTCCAAACTTGATAAAATGATACATATGAGTTTATAATGTTGATGTGGAACAAAAATTATGAATTTTGACTATAAATTGGCCATAGTTGACTTTTTCCCCAATACAGCTGATTTTTAGGTCAACTGCTCAATTGACTGGGCAAAAATGTGATCCAAGGCTTGAAACTTGACATGAGTAATCTTGGGGGTCCATAATGATCCATGAAAGTCATATGAGGCATTGAAAGTTAAATTATCCTTGTGCAATCTTAAACCCTAATTTCAGTCATCAGTGCTTAAGAAGGTGTCTTGAGCTGATCAATCCTTATGCAGTCTTGAAACTAAGGAGATCTTGTGAGAAAATATTTGATAAATGAGACCAAAAATTTTTGGGTGCAACAGCATCGTTATTACATTAGGTGTTTATGGGGGGTTAAACTCAATCTCTTTCGCCTCGATAAGGTCTTGTGCCTTATTTTTCAAGGCCCAAAAATCGTTTATATCATGTCCCAGACTTTCAGAATGATAGGCACATCGAGCATTCGGGTTGTAGTGGGGAGAAGCAATATTGGGATTCTTGGGAGCTTCCTTTAGAGTCACCAGATTGGACTTCAATAGATGTGGCAAAACTTGGGACAAGGTCATGTTGATATAGGTGAATCGTCTTATGGGCGCCTCCGGCCTGCGTTGATAGTTTCGCTATTGATTTGATACAGGATTGGAGATCATAACAGCCCCTACCGTCGGGCGACATTTAGTTTTGTTTTGATTCCTGTGGTCATAAGCAACACTGACCTCCTTCTTTCCAGTAAAGGGTTTCTTCATCGTGCTTGAGGATGGATCCCTTTGAATTTTGCCGCTCTTAATACCGCCTTCTACCCGCTCACCAGTCATGATTAGTTTAGTAAATCCAGCCGAAGAGCTTCCAATCAGATGGTTGAAGTATGAACCAGACAATGTTCCCAAGAACATATCCACCAAATTTTTATCAGATAAGGGGGTGGACTCTTCCTGCGAGATCCCTCCATTTCTAGGCGTAATTTTTAAAACTCTCACTAGCACCCATAGACATACCTTGCAGTTGCGCTTGTATCGGAGCTACGTCAGCATTATACTGGTATTTCTTGTAAAAATCAGCAGCCAAATCTTCCCAATTGCGAATATTGGTTCCTTTCAACTGATAGAACCAATCCAACTGCGTCCCTGACAAGCTTTCTTGGAAGAAATGTACCCATAGGTTCCTATCGGCAGTATGGGGTTGGATTTTCCTGACGTATGACCTTAAATGCAGCTTAGGACAAGAGACACTGTCATATTTAGCAAATGTAGAGACCTTGAGTTTCTGCGGGATGACCACCCCTGAGACAAGTCCTAGCTCTTCAAAATCCATCCCGGGTACCCTCTGAATCTCCATAGCATTTAGACGATCCTCTAGCTATTTGTATTTAGCATCAACAGGAGGATAATGTACTTCAGAGTAGTCAGCTTCTTCTTCTTCTTCAGACTCTGGGTTGTCATTTCCTTCCTTGTTCTTTCCTTCTTGATCATCTCCTTCACCCGACGAAGTTGCGAAATATAGAGTTCCCCTGGCTGGTCCTTTGAACCTTCTTCCTAGATTCAAAATGATGTTTGGTTTCTTCGCCTTTTTCTTCTTATCTTTGATAATAAGAGCCTTCAAGTCCTCTTGAAGATCCTTTAATGTCTGTTCAATATCCATCTCACTGAAATAAACAGTAGAAAGATAAGGAGACCTGTTATGAAAACATGTTTATGTTATGATGAATGAAAGTGCATATGCAAATGATTTCAAGGAAACTAGGAGATTTAAATTTGCTTAGACAAAAAGAAACACACATTGTATTAATAAACCAAAGTTGATTACATCATGCCTCTCGGGGCTTGCAATGGAAGAAATAAAATACAAAAATAAAACTCCTAAGACAAAAAGGTCGAACGCATCCTCTTCGCCGCAATATAGGCGTTCAAACTTCGCTCTTCATGGAGCTACTTCGTGAGATTCAGAACCTTCTTCTCACTGGCGTAAAATTGATTCTCAAAGGTGTCCCATTCTTCCTTGAGCTGGATCCAAGACTTTTGCAACTCTTTGAAGCTTGTTGGCATATCAGGATGAAAAATGATGCGAGGTTCGTCTTCTTGATCAACAGACTCTGAGATCACTGGCAGGATAGCAACGTATGGAATCATAAGACTTTGAGCACGAGCTCACACCCATCTTAGGTAAGGCTCCAAAGGGATGGAGTTTTTGCGTCCCAAAGCACTTCTATCGGTCTTCTTTACCATTCCCTAAGCGCGAATGAACCTCTGGCGATAACCTTGCAAATCATTTGAATATTCAAAGACAATATCCTGGACGAGCATGTCATGGGGGCCATCCCTCCAGGTGTAGCCGAACTGACATAGTTCCAAAGAAGGGTTATAAGTGATGCCTCCTCTAATGCCAAGGAGTGGCACATTAGGCAATTCTCCGCAGCGATAAATAAAAGAGATGTCTTCTTGAGAGTGAGGGCACCAATATATATCAGAGTGAGAAAGGGATATTATCCTTTGATTCCACTTTAAGCCTAACTCATTCTTCATTACTGACCAAGGGAGATGCGAAATAAATCAACAATAGAGAAAAGGCGTACAACACATAAGAGTCCCTCGTTTCTTCATGGTACGAGTGTGGAGTGAATGCAGCATGTCTCCAAGCAATATAGGCACTGGATTGCAAGCAAGGAAAATGTTGATGGCACTGACATCTATAAATTGGTCTGAATTGGGGAACAGAACCAACCCATAGATTAAGAGATCTAGGACATCTTTAAAGTCATGGTAACTCGTGGCATCTAAGAATATTTGAGCTTTCTTCATTAGAAAAATTGCAAGGAGGCCCTTAACTCCACTTCTTCTTTCCCAATTGGATTCAATGTCAGATGGTTTCAAATGCAAGGCTATGGAAACACCTTCAACAACTGGATCTTGTTCTAAACCCGTGAAAGGTACTTGCTCCAATATAGGTGACCCAAGTATTTTGGAGAATCCTTCCAGCGTAGGCACCAACTGATAATCTGGAAAAGTGAAGCAATGGTGTTTAGGGTCGAAGAACTGGAACAGAACATTCATCAGACCTTCGTCGAACCCAGTAGTAACCCAACTGAGCAAGTGACCATATATCTTGTTGAACGATGAGCTCTCGGGAACTCTCAAGACCAATTCTTTGAGCTTGGGAGGGGCCTCTACAAAATTGATTCGGATGGTCTTTCTGTGAGTTGAATCCATACCCTACAAAACAAAAAGGAAAGATAAATCTCCAACCCCTTGAAATGGTTAGCGTGCATGTTATGATGTTTATGATGTTATGGTTATGCGTTAAAATTACAGACATATCAAGCAAGTCACACAAAAGACCCTAGGTTTAATGTCTTGCATGAGTTTTTAAAGGTAAGTACCCTCTTGAAGTTTACTTGGCTCAACCTGTTCTATTAAAAGTAACGGGGTTATAAGGAGTCTCATATCACTGACCTTTCTTTTAGGAATTCTTCTAGCTCAAGCACCAAAGTATTGCGGCCAGAATATCCCAAAAGTCCAATCTCAATGAGTGTAGCATCGAGTATCAACCAAACTTTGGTAGGAACCAAAGCTAGCTATCTCACTACTTTCTAATGGCTTAGGATGAGACAAGTAAAGGTTCTAAAGGTTAGTTAGCTCTTAATGACACTATAAAGAAGCCTAATGTTATCACTGACTGACTCAAGGAACATTAGTACAAGCCAGAGTATCACGCTAACGTAGCTATCACTTTGTCCATATCGGTCTATGCCATACAGCTTCCATGATTTATTGCTACTTACCTAAAAAAGGTGCCCCAGATCCGAGTATAGAATCTTTAATAAAAGCCCAAGCAAAGACCCAAAAAAATGTAAAGCAAACAAGCCAAACAAAGAAAGCAAGTAAAGGTGATATATCCCTAAGGTAACCCCACTTTTAAGTAAAAGTCCCCAGCAGAGTCGCCAGTTCTGTAATACGGTGGGAGAACTGACTTAGGTGTTTTACATTTTATCGCAATTATTGCGGATAGCAAGAGTCACCACCAACTTTTCTTTTATCCAATAAAGGAAAGGGTGAAAAGAACTTGAAAGACCTTTGATATATTTTCTTGAGTTCGGTGGGTAGGTTATGAAAAAGGAAGGTGTTAGCACCCTTTTCATCCATAGTTATCTACGGGCTCTTAGTTGCTTGATCACTTTGAAAATGATTTGTTTGAAATGTGTTTGTGATTGGTGCAAGTTTGAAAATAATTTTAAAACGCCTTTGTTTTGGAAAACTTTGTAATGATTCTCGTATCTATAAGAATGTATACAAAGTGTTGGTTTTGAAAATAGTTCAAAGAGATGTTTGTTTTTGAAATATGTTTTGAAAGTGTAAGTGTGAAAATGGTTTTAATTTGTGAGCGAGAAACTACGAGCATCCTACCTACTCAAAAGGTCTTTGGATGCAAAGGGATAGGCGTGGGTCAGTCGTACAGTCATAGAAGGAAACTTATGAGACACTTTATCAATTTTCGTAAGGGGCTGGATCATTTTACCGAAGGCAACATCGAGGGACAACGAGGGACTACGATCTTTTTATCGAAGGGTCTTTGCTAAAGCGTCCCATATTCGAGGGAAATGACTGTTTTTCTGAGGCAACAAGCGAGGTTACCCTAGAGGTGCGCGTGTGAAAAGCGCGTTCAATTCAAGTTAATTGTCTTGATTAGGGTGGTCTAGCGATTAATTTTATGTATTCCCATACCCGCCTAATTACTATACAATTTAAGGAAAACAATAAATTGCGGAAATAAAAAATCTACGCTATTACAGAGCTTTCAGGAATGGGGGTACAAATTTACAAATGGGGATGAATCAATGCGATTAAAAGTCCAAATAGGCAATCAATACAACCAGATCGAATCGAATAATTAATTAAATCTACAACAATCTATGAAGTAAATATTAATTAACAAAGTATGGAAATAAAATTCTAGTTATTTTGTTTGAAAATTTTGGAAAGAAAAATAAAATTCTATTCTATTATAGAAAATAATTGATTAAAGAAAATAAATCATTTATATTTTTTGTCTTTTGGTATTTTTTATGAAGAACTTAAACAAACAACTTAAGACTAAATACAAACTTAATTAGTAAAATTATTTACAAAATCCTAAACTAAACTAATTAAGAAAATTATAAGAATTAGAGGGTAAAAAAGTTACAAACAGAAAATATAGGGGTAAGAAACATCAATTCGTGGTTGGGATGAATTTGGGATAAAAGGCCCAAATTTGCTTTTGTAAGATCAAGGAATAATTTTTGTTAAAAAGGAACAAGAAGGTGATTTGATAAAAAAAGGTTGGGCTTACAGGCTGCAGGTTTCGGACTTGGGTTGGGAGTAAGGCCCAATAGAAATTGTTTTGTCCAACAGAAAAATGAAGCAAAAACATAAAATATAAAAAAAAAATATTAAAACGTCCCCTGGGGGTCTCGAACCCAGGACTCCACCTTCAAATGACAACACCTTATCCACCTTGCCGCTTACTCATTCGTTTATTTTAATGCCTTTATTAATACAAATGGTCAAAAACTGTGAAATGTGTTGGGCCAAAAGATAGGCCCAAACCCGGTTGGGATTTGAAGGGAGAAAGATAAGTTTAAACCTTAAAAGCATGATAGAGGCGTCGTTAGTTTACTGTTGGGAAAGGGAAAACAAAATTAATTATTATTGTTTTTATTTGGAAGGGATATGAATTTAATGTTGTTTCCCATGAATCCCTATTATGTTTACCGAGTAAAATAACCACAATTCCCTTTTACAAAAAAAAGAAAATCTTCCTCTCTGCTCTTCACATCAACAACGTTACAGTACCGTCCTCGCTAGCACCCCGCCCAACAGAGGCTGCTTCCAGTTTTTCCACATCCGAGGAATTCTCGGAAGGCCCAAAATTATAACGCTGCCAACACGAGAACTCGCCGACAACATTATCAATTTAAAACTTTCAACCTCAGCTGGTATTTGGTAAAGGTTGCCAGTAATTCATCTAAAACAGAAGCATCAACATCAACAAACAATTCAAAGGGTTCATCAGGTTCTGAAGCGGGTCCAGTCTCAATCCTTCTAAGCTTAGTATCTGAGCTTGGTGGTTTATAGAGAAATAGATCATAGAGGAATCTACCTAGCGGGGTTAACAACGCAACACAGATAGGATGAACCGAGGTTGTGGGAACATTGGGTGTAGGCAAATTCGTGGTTTGGAATTTAGTTTGCTAACAATATCGATAGTGTTATTGCTCAAGTTTAAAATCATAAATTTCTATGAATTCTGAATAGTTAACTTGTCGTTAGGGTTTAGAAAGCAATTTCTATTTCTTTCTTTCTTACTTTTTTAACAGCATTTTCATCATGTTTGAACAGAGTTGATGGTGGTGGTACATGAAGGTGCATTGGTGGGTAGCTGGCTCGGAGTTACTGTTGAAGACAACATAAGAGGTACATTAAAGTTTTTTTTTTTGAGAATTTATGTCTATCGGTAAACAACACTTATGTCTTTCTCAATCAAATCTCTATTCTAAATTCTTTATTTACTAATAAAATGAAGTACAACATATCTTCGATGCAGTGATACAGCGACAATAATATGAATGTATGCACAAATGATTCACAAGAGATAACATGTAAAACAATACTCAATAAAACATTCATTCAACAAACAACAAAGTATCATGAAAATGTTATCGATGTGAAAGTTATCGGAGAGATGATTCCTCGAGGTAAGTTCTTTTGTTGCTATCCTGTGTTGTTATTAATTTTGAAACTTGTTGTCCTATAGAAATCCTTTGCCTGCAGGCTGTGGTTTTACAGCGGTTCTCTACTGTATTACTTGGTATATTGATTTTGTATGGAGAGTTTGGAGTTGTGAAAGGTTTTAGGGATGAAGGATGTATGCAAATAATGGTTTCTTATGAAATTGTGGTCTCTTTTTTTTAGTTCTCCTTTCTTTCTGTCTGTTCTTGCTGTGTTTTTATGGTGAAATGAGGGTGGATTTTGGGGGGAAAACTATAGAATTTGAACATCTTTAGTGCGCTGTTTCATTGCATTTTTTATGGAGTTTCTGTTTTGCTTATATGATGTATTTTTCGGACTGTTTTGACAGGTTTTGAGCAGATTTATGTAGGGGCAGCAGCAGCATGGCAACAAGTTTTGTTGACTGTTTTTTCTCTCTCTTTTGGACTGTTTTTCTTGGCATTACTATGCAGGTTTTGGGACATCAATAAGGCTATTGTTTTGCAGCAAGGTTGGACTTGTTTTTTTTGGACAGTTTTTGCTGTATTTTTGGGGCTATTTAGTAGGCTAAAACAAGGCTGAAAGATGGGTTGTAGGCAACATGATATTGGGCTTGTGAACAGGGCAGCATCAAGGCTATTTTGTGGGGCTGTTTTGAATTGTTGGAAATATATTTTGTACAAACTTGTAACTTCTTTGTAATTTAATAATAACTCAAATAAATTTGTTACATGAATGAAACTTGTCTTGAATATATTTCCTCAATTCTTTTGTAATTGTAACTTGGAATTTTGTTGAATGTAACTCGGATGAAATTGAATCAAACTTGAATGATGAACATTGAATTAGGATTTCATCCTTGAATGAATTTGAGACTTCTTAAATGAATTTTGAATAATGAATGAACATCTTGTATCTGCTCTTAGAATTTCAAACAAATTACATGAATTGATCTTCAAAATTGAGCAAACTTGCATTATGAGAAATTAGTTCTTTTGTATATATTGAATTCCAAAAGCAAATTCTTAAGAATAAATTGCGCCTCGCACACTTGAACTGATTTGGAATCAAAAAGAATTATTCGAATTGTTTCTCTAATCTTCTTCTATAAAACCCACACCATCAATCCGCGGTAAATTGCAATACGAGCCAATAATACAAATTGCGCCTTTAAGGGACTTAATCAACAATCCCCCTTAATCCAATAATCGCTAATGTTCACTTGCAAATGACTTGAAGTAAGCGACAAGCAATCAATAAATCATTGAACTAGAACTCTAGTTTCATGAATTATCTCAACATAAGAATCAAACGTTTTCTGAGAAACGTCTGTGACATAAATTAAACAAGCATAATTTGACCTTGATTTTTGAAGTAATCTCATAGACAATGCTATTCATGATACTTCGCAAAAAGAATCTCCTGAGGACATTGAGAATTGAAAAAGTTATGAACCTCGAAAATTGGACAAGAGTTTCTTGTGATTAGGTCAAATTTGCAAAATGACCTTTAAAGTATTCGAATTTTCTGATGATCTTTTGCACGTAATCAGCTCTTGGCTTGTGAAGAGAAATTGGGGATGACGTTGAGCAGAGTCATACGCAAAAAGAAATGCTCAAAAATATCGAATAATGAAGAAGTTACAATCGTTTGAACTTGATCTTGCAAAGGTCGAATTTTGGGTCAATGTAGTTCATTTTCAATCATTTGCACCATTAACTGAGCAAACTTGCGATGCGAGGCTTGAAACTTGGCACAGGCATCCTTGAGAATACATGAGGAACCATGAAGACCATTTGAAACTTTGAAAACTCATTTTTGCTTGAAAAATACTAAACCTTAATTGTTGACTCACTGCCTAGGAAGAGAATCTGTATGATCAACTTCTGAGCCCAGTTGAGTATTCGAGAAATCCTAGGATAGTATCATGAATGAAAAATGGGAGGGAAATTTTTAGGGTACAACAGAGGGTTATTACTTCATCTTCATATGTCATTAATAAATCATTGGACATTTTGCATGCAAAATTTACCCTCTTTGTTTTTCTTTTCTACCTTTTACTTTATCAAAAATAGATATTCTCTTACACACACTCACATATTAAAATGCAGATCCACATCCACTCGGGATCCCATTGGTAACGACTCTATTATTTCCAATTATGACTTTGAAAATCTGATCTACCAAGCCGAGGACGAAGGTGAGGAAGATTTTGAAGTACCAGGGGAACTTGATAGACTGTTACAACAGGAAGAAAGGGGAATACACCCTCATGAAGAGCCAGTTGAGACAGTAAACTTGGGTACTGATAAGGACAAGACGGAAGTCAAGATAGGTGCCAATATTGAGCATATGGTCAAGGAGCGTTTAATTCAGATGCTACATGACTATGTTAAGGTCTTTTCCTGGTCATACGAAGACATGCCAGGACTCAACACTGATATCATGGTCCATCGTCTGCCGACAAAAGTAGACTTCCCCACAGTAAAATAGAA
The DNA here is from genome assembly GCA_948472305.1 of Vicia faba. Taxonomy (NCBI): domain Eukaryota; kingdom Viridiplantae; phylum Streptophyta; class Magnoliopsida; order Fabales; family Fabaceae; genus Vicia; species Vicia faba. The sequence continues at coordinate 309,335,164 of OX451740.1, read as the reverse complement.
GGTTCGTCGTATGCGGCCAGAGATGTCAGAAAAGATCAAGGCTGAGGTCATGAAGCAGTCCAACATCGGTTTCTTAGTTGTTACCTCCTATCCATAATGGGTTGTTAATTTTGTTTCGATACCTAAGAAGGACGGTAAGGTATGTATGTGTGTGGATTACAGGGACCTGAATAGGGCAAGCCCCAAGGATGACTTTCCGCTTCCCCATATTGATGTTCTAGTTGACAACACCGTACAACACAAGGTATTCTCCTTCATGGATGGTTTCTCCGGGTACAATTAGATCAAAATGGCACCTGAGGACATGGAGAAAACGACCTTCGTCACGCAGTGGGGCACTTTCTACTACAGACTTATGCCATTTGGGTTAAAGAACGTCGGGGCAACCTATCAGCGGGCCATGGTAGCTTTGTTTCACGACATGATCCATCACGAGATAGAGGTCTATGTGGATGATATGATAACCAGAACTCAAACTGAAGAGGAACGCCTTGACCACCTGCAGAAGCTATTTAAAAGACTGAATAAATACAAACTAAGGTTGAACCCGAATAAATGCACCTTTGGAGTAAGATCCGGTAAGCTCTTAGGCTTCGTTGTCAGCGGAAAAGTTATTGAAATAGACCCTTCAAAGGTAAAAGCCATACAAGAAATGTCGACTCCTCGCACTGAGAAGGAGGTTAGGGGCTTCTTGGGACGCCTAAATTACATTGCCATATTCATTTCCAATCTAACCGCTACTTGTGAGCCAATCTTCAAATTACTGAAGAAAGATCAAGTGGTGAAGTGGAATGATGACTGTCAGGCTGCCTTTGACAGAATCAAGGAGTACCTTCAAGAGCCTCCAATTTTGATGCCGCCATTTGAAGAAAGACCTCTGATCATGTACTTAACAGTATTGGAAAATTCAATAGGGTGCGTGTTGGGGAAGCATGATGAGTCTGGCCGAAAAAAGCACGCAATATACTACCTGAGCAAAAAGTTTACCGACTGTGAAACCAGATATTCACTACTCGAGAAAACTTGTTGCGCTCTAGCATGGGCTGCTCGCCAGCTAAGACAGTATATGCTGACTCACACTACCTTACTGATATCCAAGATAGATCCTATTTATTACATATTCGAGAAGTCCGCTCTCTCTGGAAGAATAGCAAGATGGAAAATGGTCCTGACTGAATACGACATTCAATACACTACCCAAAAAGCAATAAAAGGAAGTGTACTAGCTGATCATTTGGCTCATCAAGCCGTGGATGACTATCAATCCATGAATTTTGAATTCCCAGACGAGGACATCATATTAGTGAATAATTGTGAAGAACTTAGACCGTATGACGGACCTGAACAAGGATCCCGACGGACTATGGTTTTTGATGGAGCTTCCAATGCACTCGACAATGGCATTGGTGTTGTGATCATATCTCTCGTAGGCTATCATACTCCTTTCACTTCCAGACTATGTTTCAATTGCACCAACAATATGGCTGAATATGAAGCATGTATTATGGGTCTCAAGGTTGCTATCGACTTGAGGATCAAATTCTTGAGTGTATTTGGGGACTCGGCCCTAGTAATCAGTCAAATCAAAGGGGAATGGGACACAAAACATCCTAATATGATCCCTTACAAAGAGCATGTGTTGACACTGATTCCACATTTTGAAGAAATTACCTTTGAGCATTTTCCATGAGAGGAAAATCACCTAGCAGATGCGCTAGCTACTATGTCATCCATGTTCAAAATCAGATGGGATAACGAGGCTCCTCAGATCACTATTTAAAGGATGGACGAACCAGCATACTGTCATGAGATTGATACTGAAGAAGTGATGGACAAACCTTGGTTCCATGAAGTTAGAAGATATCTCGAAGCCCAAGAATATCTTGAGGGAGCTTCAGTCAACGATAAGAGGTTCCTAAGAAGGTTCACTGCCAAATTCTTCCTCAGTAACAGAATCCTCTACAAGCGTAATCATGATTCCACTTTGTTTCGGTGTGTGGATAAAAGTGAAGCAGAGAAGATTATGGCAGATTTACATGAAGGTACCTTCGACACCCATTCTAGTGGGAACACAATGGCAAAAAAGATCCTACGGGCAGGATACTATTGGTCAACTATGGAAGCATATTGTTATCAGCATTCACGAACTTATCACAAATGCCAGATCTATGTTGATAAAGTATATGTGCCTCCAGTTCCCCTAAATGTCCTAACTACTCCTTGGTCATTCTCAATGTGGGGCATCGACATGATCGGAGAGATTAGACCTACAACTTCTAATGGGCACCGCTTCATCCTCGTCACCATCGATTACTTCACAAAATGGGTCGAGGCGACTTCATTTGCTTCTGTTACCAAGAACATTGTGGCCCAGTTCATCAGACATAACCTTATATGTCGATATGGTATTCCAGAAAGAATCATTATAGATAATGGTACCAATCTCAAGAATACTATGATCCCCGAGCTCTGCACGTAATTCAAGATCCAACATCATAACTATTCCCCTTACCGGCCGAAGATGAATGGCACTGTAGAAGCTGCTAATAAAAATATCAAAAAGATCATATAAAAGATGACAGTAACATATAAAGACTGGCATGAGATGTTACCATTTTCTCTCCATGGTTACCGTACGACAGTGCGCATATCAACAGGGGCAACTCCTTTCTCTCTGGTGTACAGTATGTAAGTTATCTTACCCATAGAAGTCAAGATCCCTTCCTTGAGAATCCTGAAGGATGCAAGTTTGAATGAAGACGAATGGGTCTAGACTCGACTTGACCAATTAAACCTGATTGACGAGAAGAGGCTTGTGGTTGTCTGCCATGGTCAGATGTACCAAAAATGTATGATTAAAGCTTTTAACAAAAAGGTCAGACGTTAGGTATATTAGGCTGGTGACCTAGTAATTAAGCACATTATCCTGCCGCAAGGTGATCCCAGGGGAAAATGGACTCCCACATACGAAGGGCCATTTGTGATCAAGAACATATTTTCTGGTGGAGCCATGATTTTAACCACTATGGACGGTGACGACCTTCTGCACCCTGTAAACACAGACATAGTTAAAAGATACTATGCGTGAACAAAGACCCGTTAGGTCGACTGGCCTAGGAAAAAATTAGGGCATCCCGGCGAACCAAAAGGGTTCGGGAAAAAATTAGGGATATACACGGAAAAAAATTTGTACACCCGGCAAGTCGAAAACTTGAAAAGGCGGCTTGGGCAAAAAAGGACATCCCGGTGGACTAAAAACCCGAAAGGGAGGTCCAGGCAAAAGTTAGGGATTTAAAGTGTATAACTATGTCCCGTTGGATCACCTTACAACTAATCTTCAGTATCAACTGTCAACCTCAAACGGTACTAATCAATCCAATCAACTTTGGACAAGCAGCAAAGGGATGATACGCTCGAAGACATAAAAGCAATAGCAGAACGGGAACCCAATGGGATTATTTTACATAACTGTTTTCTTTGTATGCTATTTTGTAAAGCTTTATTCTTGCGACAAAATTCTCTTATTGGGATGTTCGTCTCCTTGTACAAAAATGCTTATTCAAGTTAATACGAAGTTATTCCTTTGAAAGTGAAAAGTTATTTGTTTTTATTTTACTATTTTATTTGTGAAAACGTCCAGTGATTATTTTTGAACATATGCATTTGAGTGTGATTATTGCTTACAAATATACGCACAAAAAATAGAAAGAAAGTTACTAATAGCTTTAAGAAACAGGACAATGTCTAAAGGCCATCTGCAAAATCCCCGCAAATATTTCCTCCAGCAGGTACCTTCTCCAGCAAGTACAGAGGCCGAGACATCCTGTTACTGAAAGAGCAAAATTTCCAATTACTGCTCCAAAATTCCCCAATGAAGTCGCCAAGCTTCTCAGGATTCCCCAGCATGACTTCACAAAATCCCCAAACAATGCACGGAGTTTCCATTCCCCAATAGAGTTTATTTCTCTAATAATAGAAATCCGTCTCCCAGCATTTCAACTTCAAACAAAATCTAAAGACCTACATTCTTCATCTCCAGCTACAATCAGAGAATTATTTTCCCTAATTCAACAACACTACAATAAAACGACTCACACATTCATACATTGCATTCATACACAATTTTATAGGTATCATGGAATGTGCAGCACGAATGCATATATCACAATCTCATTTATTTTGAGAGCATCATCTGCACTTCATGCATCATAATATTGTATGCAGCTAATTATTTACCTTTTCAGGAAAGATCGACAAATGAATGTCGTCAACAACTTTCAAAAAGTTCAAGATTAATACCTGAAACCAGACAGGAAAACTATTTGTGAGCGACTAATTATAGATTAATACCTGAAACCAGATAGGACAACTATCTACATAAACTGATTGAAGGTTAACTTCTGAAATAGGCCGGGGAAACTATCTTTCTTTTAAAAAAGGTCAGAGATCAATACCTGAACCAGACAGAACAACTATCTCAACGACCAACAAAAACAAGTTCCAGATTAATCCTTGAAGTAAGACAGGACAACTATCTGTGAACGGTTAATTGTAGATCAATTCCCAAAACAAGACGGGGAGATTGTCTACATGACGAACATTTCATTCATAGGAGTTCTGAAACGTATTTCCCCTGCAGCACTTCATTCTGAAAAGCATCTCCTTCAGAAGTTTTATTTCTAAAAAATATCTCCTTCAGCGCTTCATTCTAAAAAGCATTTCCCCTTCAGATACAGAATCCTGAAAAGCATTCTCCCCAAAGACCGACTCATGACAAACATTTCCTTCAGAGGAGTTCTAAAACGCATTTCCCCTTCAGCACTTTATTCTGAAAAGCATCTCCTTCAGAAGTTTTATTTCTGAAAAACATCCCCTTCAGCGCTTCATTCTGAAAAGCATTTCCCCTTCAGATACGGAATCTTGAAAAGCATTCTCCCCAGAGACCGAGTTTTGGCGAACATTTCCTTCAGAGGAGTTCTGAAACACATTTCCCCTTCAACACTTCATTTTAAAAAGCATCTCCTTCAGAAGTTTTATTCTGAAAAACATCTCCTTCGGCGTTTCGTTCTGAAAAGGATTTCCCCCTCAAAGACAGAATCCTGAAAAGCGTCTTCAAGATACAGTCAAATTTAGACTTAGTCTAAATTTTGTCAACAATCACCTTTGGATGGCATCTGTAAGCCCATCTCCGACAAATTTCCATCACCTCTCCAAATGGCATCTTTAAGCCCATTCCCCATACAATCAACCACAACATCATCGAGTGCATATTTTTGGGCACTCTAGTGTTCAATCATCTTCTACCTTCAAGCTACGAACGACAACGTGCCATACTCGCTTTTCAGGTTTAAGAAGATTGAACAGGGGCAGCTGTTGTACCCTAAAATTTTCCCTCTCATTTCTCAAGGAATTTCCTTACAAGGATTTTCAAAAGTTCAAATTTGCACAAGTGCAAGTGGGCTTTCAAGCATCAAATCAAAGAAGAACATTCCTCCTTCGATTTCACATCCTCCGATTGGGTTTTTGGCCTCTTTCGATGCAAGCTTGGCTTACATCCTTCGATTGAGCATTGACCCCTGACATGATTGCTTTGATTCACCAAACAATGGCTATCTGCATACAGTCTTCGATTGAGCAATTACCTTCATCCTGCATGCTTCGATCCATAAAGCAAAGGGCTCCCGCCATGCTAGCGTATGGAAAAAGCCTCTTGTAGCCTCCTTCGATTCAAAGGGGAAGGGCCTCTTGTTGGTGTCCTTCAATTCAGAAATTGGTGGCTTCCTACTGGCCTCCTTCGATTCAGAAGACAAGTGCCTTCTCTACGCTTGCCTCCAATTCACCAGGCATGAACTTCCTTCATGCCAGCAGGCACAAGGCAATGGCTTCCTGCATCTTTCCTTCGACTTAAAAGCCAATGGTCTTGCATGTGTTCCAAATTCACAAGGCAGAAATTTCCCTTCATGCTAACGCCCACAAAGCAAGGGACCTTCTGCATACAAGCTTGATTCCTATTTCAATTGGTGCATTTGATTTCTTTTAAGCATGCTTGACTCCTGCTTCGACTGGGTAGTATCTCCCTTGGAAAGTTTGTTTCGACAAACATAGTCTCTACATTGACTCCTGCTTCGACTGGGTAGTAAAAGGCTTTGACGGTTCAAGGGAAATGGTGATTAGAGAAGTCGATCTACCTGTATTAGTAGGCCCTCATGTCTTCACCATTACGTTCCAAGTAATGGACATCGATTCAGCATATATTTGCTTCCTTGGAAGACCATGGGTTCATGTTGCTAAGACAGTTTCTTCCATGGTACATCAAAAGCTCAAATTTCCGCTCGATGATAAACTGGACATTATTTGTGGAGAGGAAGAGTTGCTAGTAAGCCTTATTTCCTCCTTACATTAAATAGAAAATGACAAAGGAACTGTGGAAATCCCACTCCAATACTTAGAAGTAGACAATGTGACTACTTCAAGCTCAAAATCTAGTGATGCCAAGACACCAAAGGTCTCCATGTCTTCATAGAAAAATGAAAAGGAAACCTTGGAAAAGGAACTCTTACGGGATGGGGACAAATTCTAAGAGTGACAGAAAAGAGAGACCGATTTGGGATCGACTACCAACCATCTTTGCAAGAGAACCAGAGGAAGTCGTACAATATCCCAAGAATCTTCTGTAGTGCTGGATTTAGATTGGATGACCATATAGTTATGGTCGGGGATGCCAATGAAAAGATGCCCATTCTAGTACGTCAACGCTCCCCTAGCACCATGCTCAACAACTGGACAACGACCATGATTCCCAGAGTCTTTACCAGCTCAGAGTAATGCATTGTTTTCTAAAAAATAAAATTCATTGCTCTGTCCATGGAAAAAGCATAGATTTGTACGGCCACTCTTTGTTTGATGACATTATTTGTCAATTAAATAAAACACATTTTGCATTCAAATGGTGTTCTTTCTTATTTCATTTTTATTTTTTCAAACTGGCAAAAGCTTTTTTTTCTTTCATTTTTTCCATGCCATTAATGCTAAAACAAAAACATAATAATCATGCAGAATAAATGCATCCATTGAACATAACATGAGTATAATCCTTTATGACTTCAAGTTCCCAATTAACCACACCAAAGAAGACGGTGAGGACGATTGTAAACTTCCAGATGAACTAGCCAGGCTACTTGAGCAAGAAAAGAAAGAGATCCAGTCTCATCAAGAGCCAATCGAAGTCATTAATCTTGGGACAGAGGAAGACAAGAAAGAAGTCAAACTTGGGGAATCTCTAGATGAGAGTATACAGAGATATTGGTTAAGCTGTTTCAAGAATACGTGGATGTTTTCGCTTGGTCATACTAAGATATTCTAGGATTAGACACCAACATTTTTTAGCACAAGTTACCACTTATGTTAGAAAGCCCCCCTATGAAGCAAAAGCTCATAAAAACTAGACCTGATATGGCCGTCAAGATAAAGGAAGCAGTCATAAAGCAGCTAGATGCATGCTTCTTAACTGTGTCCAATTATCCATAGTGGATCGCAAACATAGTACTAAGCCCTAAAAAGGACGACAATGTACGAATGTGCGTAGACTACATATATTTGAAAATGGCAAGCCCAAAGGATGATTTCCCTTTTCCTCACATTGATGTGTTAGTTAACAATACTACACAATTCCCTATCTTCTCATTTATGGATGGTTTCTCTGGATACAATCATACAAAGATGTCTCCCGAAGACATGGAAAAATCACTTTCATCACTCCTTAGGGCATATTCTGTTACAAGGTAATGCCTTTTGGTTTAAAAAACACATGGGAAACATATCAAAGAGTCGTGATGACTCTCTTTCATGATATGATTCATAAAGAGATCGAAGTCTATGTGGACGATATGATTGATAAAGCCCAAACAGAAGAAGAGAACGTTACTCATATGAGAATGTTTTTGGATGCTTGAAGAAGTACAGGCTACGACTGAACCCGACAAAGTGTACCTTTGAGGTCGGATCTGGTAAATTACATGGATTCGTTGTTAGTCAACAAGGCATCGAGTTTGATCCCGACAAATTCAGGGCTATCTAAGAGATGCCAACACCTAGAACAAAAAAATAAGTTTGTGGTTTCCTAGAAAGGTTGAATTACATCTCTATATTCAACTTACACCTAACGAAAACTTTCGAACCAATATTCAAGATGTTAAGAAAAATCAAGTGATCAAGTGGAACGATGATTGTCAAGCGGCATTTGATAAAATAAAACAATATTTGCAAGAACCATTGATCCTCACACCATTGGTTCTTGGAAGGCCACTCGTAATGTAGTTATCAGTGCTTGATGAATCTATGGGGTGCGTACTAGGCCAACATGATGAAACGGGCAAAAAAGAACATGTTATCTATTACTTGAGCAAGAAGTTCACTAATTGTGATACCCGATACCCACTATTAGAGGAAACTTATTACACTCTAGCATGGGCTGCCCATCGTCTAAGACAATACATGTCACTCAAAAGTCCATCAAAGGGAATATCTTATCAGAACATCTTGCATGCCAACCTATGGATGACTATAAACAAATGAGGTTTGACTTTCCAAATGAAGACATCATGGTAATCTGAGACTATGAAATTCCAGGCCTGAATGAAGGACCCGAACCAGGATCGCGATGGACGATCATGTTCGATGGTGCCTCAAATGCATTAGGGCATGGAATTGGGGTTATCATCACATCTTTAAAAGGATTTCATCTCTCATTCTCTGCAAGATTATGCTTTGAATGCACCAACAACATGGCTGAATACGAAGCATGTATCTCTAGATTAGAAGAGGCCAATGACCTAAGAATCAAAATCCTCAAAGTCTATCGAGACTCAACTCTCTTCATCAATCATATCAAGGGGGAATGGGAAACCCATCACTAAGTTGATTCCATATCGTGAACATGTCATGGATTTAATTACTCACTTTGGTGAGATTACTTTACATCATATTTCGATGGAGGAAAATCAACTAGCCGATGCCTTGGCTACCTTGTCATCCGTGTTCCAGGTCAGGTGGGCTAATGAAGCACCCGGAATAATAATCTAGCACCTGGATGAATCGACACACTGCTTAACATTTGAAGCAGAAACAGATGACAAGCCATGGTTTTATGACATCAAGCAGTACCATGAAAAGCAAGAAAACCCAGAAAATGGCTCAACCATAGACAAAAAGACTTTGAGAAAGTTGTCAACCAATTTCCTTCTAGGTGGCGGTGTGCTCTACAAAAGAAACTTTGACATGATCCTGCTCAGATGCGTGGATAGACACGAAGTAGGCTAGATCATAAAAGCAATCCATGAAGGCTCCGGGGGGATCCACGCCAACAGACTTGTCTGGCCAAGAAAATCCTATGAGATGGCTATTATTTGTCAACCTGGAGTCCGATTGTTTCAATTATGTCAAAAAATACCATACAAGTCAAATTTATGCTGACAAAATACATGTGCCACCAACTCCTTTGAATGTCCTAACATCATCATGGCCTTTCTCTATGTGGGGAATAAACATGATTGAAATGATCGATCCAAAAGCTACAAACACACATCGTTTCATTTTAGTTGCCATAGCCTACTTCTCCAAGTGGGTGGAAGCAACTTCCTATGCCAATATCACCAGATAAGTGGTTACTTGGTTCATTAAGAAAGAGATAATTTGTCGTTATGGGGTTCCCAAAAATTATTACAGATAATGCCAACAACCTAAATAACAAAATGATGAAGAAATCATGTGAAAGCTTCAAGATTAAGCATCACAATTTTTCACCATACAATCTAAGATGAATGAGACCGTTGAAGCAGTTAACAAGAACTTCAAAAAAATCATTCAAAAAATAATGAAAACATACAAGAACTAGTACGAGATGATACCTTTTGCTCTGTACGGGTATAAAAGATTTGTCCACGCTTCAATAATAATAATAATAATAATAATAATAATAATAATAATAATAATAATAATAATAATAATAATAATATTGACTCCCATTAGAAAATTATAAGAAATTTATATAAATAAATAACATACAAAAGATCTCTAGTTTTTTTTCCACTTGTCTCAACTACTTTTTTAAATTATATTTTTATTATAGTTTAATCAAGTTACAATATTTTTCTCTAGTCAAATATTAAAAATTTACTAATTTTTATAATAGTGTAAATTATAATTATTAAATTGTTTCTATTTAGTATTTACTATCTCATCATATATTTTATTAAAAATTAAAATTAAAATGTACATATATTACCCGTTTGACATCGGTTTAATCTTGATTAAACCTTTAAACACCCTAGTCTATTTCAATTCAATCTTGAGATGCCATGTTGATCATACTCTATTCAATTATTTCAGTATAAAATAAATTGGTGGTGTAACACGTGACATCACTTCTTGTCAACTGTCCTGATAGGAAAGTCAATAATACCACTTTTTCTTTTCCTTTTTGACACATAGTCAACATATGACAACGCGTAGAGATTCAAAAATGACCAAACTACTCTTCCAAACTCTATAAAACACAACAAAACCTTACCATAAATAAACACCAAAACAAACTCACTTCATATATAGAGAAAATTGAAGTGCTGCAATGGCTACAAATCAGGAAGATGTGAAACTCTTGGGAGCTCGTGGAAGCCCATTTGTATGCAGAGTAGAACTTGCTCTAAATCTGAAGAGAATTGAATATGAATTTGTTGTAGAAAAATTGGCTAACAAGAGTGAGCTTCTTCTCAAATATAATCCAGTTTATAAGAAGGTTCCAGTTTTTGTTCACAATGAAAAGCCCATATCAGAATCTCTTGTGATTCTTGAATACATTGATGAAACTTGGAAACAAAATCCAATCTTGCCTTCTGATCCTTACCAAAGAACCTTGGCTCGTTTCTGGGCAAAGTTCATAGATGACAAGGTAACTTCCTCTTTGATATTTTAAAGTTTTTGTACTCTCTATGCTGGTGTGAAATAGTTCATTCATATTTATGAATTGTTTAGGTTATGGGCCCTTCATTCAAATCTGCATTCACAATTGATGAGAAAGAGCGTGAGAAGAATATTGCAGAGTCATCTGAGGCTCTTCTGACTCTTGAGAATGAGTTGAAGGACAAGTTCTTTGGAGGAGAAGAGATTGATATTGTGGACATTGCTGCTGTGTTCATAGCTTTTTGGATCCCTTTGATTCAAGATGTAACAGGGTTGCAACTGTTTACCGCTGAAAAGTTTCCAAAGCTTTACCAATGGAGCCAAGAATTTCTTAACCATCCTGTTGTGAAGAAAAGTCTGCCTCCTAGAGAACCTCTTTTTGCCATATTCAAAGGTCGCTATGAGAGCCTTTTTAATGCTGCAAAATAAATCATGTTATAGTTTATGAATTACTATTATCTGTCATTGAGTTTTTGTTGTTAGGATTTCATTTCAAAATAATGTTTTGTAATGTGAGATGAGATTTCTTTATGTGAAATCTAAGGATATTTTTGTGATTATTTCATATTTGGATTTAAAGAAAAAGACATCTTTCTATCATATATTCCTGTGGTCAAGTAACATGAAGCTCTATAACCTTAAATTGATTTAGTTTTACTTTTAATGATATTTTTTAAAAGCCAAAATGATAATAATGAAAAGAAAAAAAATCCAGATGATTAGGCAAGTGGCACAAGATGTGCTAAAAGATAAACTAACTGAACCAAAGAAATTAAAATACAAAAGGAAAGAACTACAATGTCATAAGTATTTGTGGATGCAGTAAAAAATCAAGGAAATATTTCTAACTTATTTTCTCATGTGTTAAAAATACTTGAAAGTTTGTAAAAAGAATAACTATTTATCAGAGAAAGAATAGATAAACAAGAGGTAGTTAACAATATTCTGGCATAACCGATGGCTCAGAAGAACTCTTCCGCCTCTAATCTTTAGGCACTATAGGCCGCTTGTTTTAATGTTTTGTTTTATTTTCTGATCAGACTATTTTTATTTTTCTGTACTTTATTTGTTCCTTCTCTGAAGTTATTCTTTTTCAATGATTTCAGTATGATTCATAATTGTTTTTATTAGATAATCGTGTTAATTATTTTTTTCTCAACTGAAATTTAATATCCTTTTGATTATGACAAAAAAGTGGAAAAAGATAGTGATGATTTTGATATATCTAATTCTCTATAATCCCATTGCTTACATTCTGATCTGACCTGATCAGAAGGTTTGGACCGTCACGGCTTACTCCGAGCTGAAGGCTTTTTGAACGAGGAGGGGGGGGGGGGGGGGGGGTACCTGCAAGGCACTCCGATGCTAAAGTCAGTGGGAGTACGAGCAGATAATAGAGTTGAGGTTACAATGATGAATACCTGACCCTCTGGAAACAGAGGGTATTTATAGCCCCCAGCGCTGGGCCAAGGTTCCTTCGTTGGGCTGGGCGGATTTGGCCCAATGGAGGAACTGCCAGGTTCTACGTGGGTAGTGGGGACCCGCACGTGGTCCCCTTCCTGGATGTGCTGCGTGAAGTGCGGGCGGACAGAGACGCGGTCTTTCCGGAGTATCGTTGGGGTAACGGTGGACTGAGTCTGCCCTAGCCAGGTAGCTCGAGATCATGTCGAGCTGCGCTGCACGGTGCCGAGCTCGACGCCAAGACCTCGAGCTGAACAGCGAGTGTCGAGCTGGTCGTCAGGACACAGAGTCGGACGGCAGGGTGTCGAGCATGACTTCACTGCGTGGGGCTGGACATTGAGATGTCGAGGTGGACATCAGGGTGTCGGGCATGGACGCGACCCCCTTTGCCCAGTGTGGTCCTTAGTGAGTTCCTTTGGACTGGGCCTTAGTAATGCTTTTGGGCCTGTCGGTCCCAGTCCAGAACAGGAGCCCCCCAAGTCGTGGTTCCTTTGCGAGGAGCCATGACTTGAAACAGTTGTTCCGTTGCTGAGGTCTCGTGCCCGGGATGGAGGCGTGGACCCTCGAGGGGTCTCCTCGTGCCGTGCTCGGAGACGTCCTCGGTGGTGGATGCGTGGAGGATCCGTACCGGGCGCGTCAGTCGAGCACACGAGGCATCTTTCGGGAGTTGTGCCGCCACCCTAGGGGGGTAGGGCCATCATTGCGTTGGGAGCAGTGCGTCGAGGAGATGGAGTTCGTGGCTGAACGAGGTGACGTTTGGTATTCCACGTCATCACTATAAATAGGGTCCTTGGGCCCCATAATACGTTTTCCGTTCTCCGTGCTCTCTCCGTTGCCGCTCTCAACACTCTCTCCAGTTGTGACTTCCCGTCTCAGATTCTTCATTTCTTAGCCAAATCCCAGCTTTGATCCAAGTAAGTGATCTACTTTCTTCATTTTTCCGTTTTAGAATGCATGATTCCTGGAATTTGTAGATGTTTTAGGATCGTGCGCGTGGGATTAGCCCGGTAGATTCGTGTTTTGCCCGACATATTCATGTCTAGGACCGGCAAACGCATACTCATGGCCGACACATTCATAGTTTTAGGTGAAAAACTTCAGAGCTGCCCGGGGTCTTCATGATCCGGGCGCCTAATTCATGACCGTGCCCGGTATGTTCATGGTCGTGGCCGTGGGCTTCATAGTGCGGCTCGCCATGTTCATACCTCGGGTCGACATGCTTGAAGAATGGCCGCGCGGTTGGTTTGAGGAAGAACACTGGGTTCAGGAGAGTCGGGGAGGCATCCACTTGTGAAAATGGACTTGTGTAGTAGTGTATGGACGACATGATTATGTCGAGCATAGGACTTCATGCTCAATCTGATTGGTTTCCCGTGCTCTGCAGGTAACCATGGCGGATGAGCCGAGCTCCTCCGGTCGTCGTGATAGCGAAGAACAGAGTGCCGACGAGTCGGCCACCCTTATAGATACCGTGACCGACCCATCGCTGGAATGGGTGGGTGCCGAGCCTCGGGGGACGGCGTCGATATACAGTCGGGATGACCGACATCCGTTCACCGCTATTGAAGAGGGGCAGGACCAGCCCGACTTCCAGCAGAATTTCGTGGTCATGCTTCCGTCGACCAATGCAAGAATTTGTTCAACGTACCCGGACTACAGCTTTGCGATGTACGAGATCGCGTTTAAAGACTTAGGGCTGCGGCTGCCGTTCACAGATTTTGAGACCGGGGTCTTTACGCATTTGGAGCTGGCCCCGTCCCAGCTACACCCAAACTCTCTCGCCTTCATCCGGGCGTTTGAGCTGACGTGTCGCTACTTAAGGATAGGGGCGACCATCCCTCTCTTCTTTCGGGTATTCCACCTGCAGCGTCAGTCCCGAGGAGGGAAGCACAGCTGGGTGTCCCTGAAGCAGTCGAGGAGACTGTTTAGGATGTACATGGACTCTGTGAGGGGGTTCAAGGACAAGTGGTATGTGGTACGCCCTACTACCGACTCTGCTGTAGATTCCCTCTTCGAGGAGGAAGGGCCGGTCAGCGATGATGACGGGGAAGCAATGTTGGCCGACGACGGGAGGCCCGTGTTAGGTCGTCGGGCTAAGTTCCTGGTGTACTGGATGTCCCGACACTACGAGCATGGAACAGGTTATTTCCATACCGCAGTCGGGGATATGTGCACGGAAGACCAGCGGGCGTACGAGGCTCTTTGCCGGTTCGTCGACAGTTTTCATCCCGCCCAGTGGGTTACACGGGAAGGGAATGATATCCTCGACAAGGACGGTTACCCGACATTCGAGGCTCGCCCGATCGACACCAAGGCGCTGGTGGAATGTTCGACATATAGGCAGGCAGCCCGCCTGTTAGGTTGTTTGCTTGAAATTCTTTATGCGTCGTTTATTTACGCGGTTTGCTCGATACTGACTTTTCCTTTACTTCGTGCAGGTACGATGGCCAGCCGACATGAAAGGCTCCTGAAATTGTCAACCGGCCAGAGGCGAGGCAAGAGGGTCGTGCAGGCCCCGCAGACGACGAGAATGGGACCACCACCAAGTCTGAACGTTCCTCAGACGGTGAGGGTGGATTCGACGTCGAGCTCGGGAGCAGCGTCAGATCCAGAGGTCGAGGAGATTGACGCCAGCGCCGTTTTGACGCAGAGGAAGAGGACCCGCGTGGAAGGCGGTTCGACTGTCGGGGAAGATGCCGGTGCTGTTCAATCCTTTGCCTTCCCCCCTTGCTTCGAGGAGGCAGGCTTTTTCGAGCGGTTCCCTCCGACAGTGGTCGCTCATGAAGCCGAGGCCATAAAGAAGATGAGCAAAGAAGAGAGGAAAGCCTATCTGGCCGCCAGCGTGGACGGGCTGGTGAAAATGGCCGAAATGGCTTTGGTGTTGTCTGAGGATGCAGGGGATGCTGCTCGTGTTACAGAGCTCGAGCAGGAGAAGGCGGCCTTGAGTGCGAGCTCGCGGAAGTTGAAGGTCGCTCTGGAACGCTCCGAGGAGATGTTCCGAGAGCAGACTGCGATACTTGATGCCGAGAGGGATATGCTGACTCTGGAAAAGGAGAAGTCGGGGAGGTTGACTGAGGAAGGGGAGTTGCTCCGGACCGACAGGGATCGCTTGGCTGCTGAAGTCGAACGCCTGGGTAAACAGGTTGAGGAACTGAATGCTGTTCAGCAACCTGCCGAAGATGAGCCCGAGGACCTAGTGATTTTGAAGAGTCGGGCTGAGCTTATTGCCCATATCCGGCTCCTCGAGGCGGACGCAGTCGGTGCTCTGGAAGACGGGTTCAATTCTGCAGTCGACCAGCTCTCATTGCTAAACCCTGGCCTGGTCACCGAGGGTATCGGTCATACACACCGGGTTGTAGGTGGCGCGATCATTCCTCCGCCCGACTCTCCCAGCGTCGACAATGATGATAATGTGGAAGTTTGATATTTGTATTCTTTGGATAGCGGGCCTGCGTGCCCTTGATATTTGAATTTGTATTCTTTGGGCCTGCGTGCCCGTTCATTGTATGTTTTGAACACCGCCGGCCTTCTTGGTCGGGTTAATATTGCTTTGTTGCCTTCGGGCGTTTATACCTTGTTATTTATTTTGGATTTTTTGCCCTCGTATGCACTCACATGCTTGTATGAATTTAGCTCAAGTCCCGGGCCCGAGAGGTGCCCGTAGGTGGCTTTGATTTGGCGAGCGAATATGCTCGTCTCCATTTGTGTGCAATCTCGGCCCTATTTCGGTTGGCCGGGGTTGCTTAAGTGTTTCGCTCGAGGGGAGAGATTTTCTTTTGACCCTTGTAGATGTCCCGTTATTCTTGATGGAATGTCGGGCGTTTCGGAGCGAGGTTGCTCAGTCGGGCGTGGAGCCCGTAGGGATGATTCGCCCTTGGCGTGAACTGCCCATCGCGAGCTGGGTGTTCTGCCTTATGGGTACGACGACGGTGGAGCTCGGTACAGCTGTCCACGTCGGGCACTCTCGATCGTCAACGTTTACCGCGCGATGCCGTGCCAATTTGGTCGTGTGTCGGGCCTGTACCTTAGCCTTAAACGAAATTGGACGTTTCTCCTCGTTGCCTGAGCGTGGTTGCTTCTGGTCGAGGGTCCTATGTGTTGACAGTTTCTAACTGTAGTACTGCTTCAACTTAGCAGCATTCCAGGGTCTTGGTAATGGCTCTCCGTCTAACTGCTCGAGGTAGTACGCCCCGGTACCCGTGGTGCCGTGGACGCGGTAAGGTCCTTCCCAGTTCGCGGCCAACTTCCCTTCGCGGGAGTCTTTCTGGTTTCTGCGTAGTACCAGGCTGCCTATGTCGAACTCGCGTTTGATGACCTTGTCGTTGTGGCGTAGGGCCACTCGTTGTTTTAGGGTTGCTTCGCGCAGGGCAGCCCCCGATCGGATTTCCTCGACTAGGTCGAGTTCATCCCTTAGTGCTTCGTCATTCATTTCTTCGTCGAGGGGTTCCTCTGTTCGTCGGGATGGTTCCATGATTTCGACTGGGATGACAGCTTCGGTGCCGTACGTTAGTCGGAATGGTGTTTCACCCGTCGTTGAGTGGGGTGTGGTGCGGTATGCCCACAGGACGCTGTGGAGCTCCTCGACCCATCCTCTTTTGGCTTCGCCGAGTCGACGTTTGAGCCCTCGGAGGATGACTCTGTTCGCGGCTTCGGCTTGCCCGTTGGTCTGAGGGTGCTCGACCGATGTGAAGTGATGTTTGGTCCCCAGTTTGGTGACGAAGTCTCGGAACCCGTGGTCAGTGAACTGGGTACCGTTGTCGGTCACCAGTGCCTGCGGAATTCCGAACCTGGCGAGCACGTTTCTTTTGTAGAAACGGAGGATGTTATGTGAGGTGATTTTCGCGAGGGCCTCGGCCTCGATCCATTTTGTGAAGTAATCCACGGCGACGATTAGAAATTTGTTCTGATAGGTCCCTTGCACGAAGGGCCCGAGGATGTCCATGCCCCACCAGGCGAACGGCCATGGGGACGACAATGTGTTCAGCTCGTGTGGGGGAGCGAGGTGCATATCCCCGTGCTTCTGGCACTTGTCACATTTTTTCACGTGTTCCTTGGCGTCCTGTTGCATCGTCGGCCAGTAGTATCCTGCTCGGAAGGCTTTCCTTGCCAAGGATTTACCACCCATGTGCTGGGCGTTGATACCTTCGTGTATCTCCCGCAGTACGTCGGGGATGGCGGACTCGTCAATGCATTTCAGGAGGGGAATGGAGAATCCCCTTCGGTACAGTTTCTGCTCGAGAACCACGTAGGAACATGCTCGTCGCTTTGTTATGGCAGCGTCGGCCTGGTTCGTCGGAAGTTCTCCCTTTGTTAGGAAATTATAGACCGGGGTCATCCAAGACGTGGCGTCCCCGATGGCGTGGACCTCGACCGTAGTCGAGGGTGGTTCGATGCTCGGCCGTGCCAGAGATTCTTGGATGACGGATTTATTCCCACCTTTCTTTCGTGTGCTCGCGAGCTTGGACAATATGTCCGCCCTCGTGTTTTGCTCGCGGGGAACATGAGAGATTTCTGCTCGTACGAACTTTGCCATGTGTTTTTTGACTAAGTTCAAGTACTCAATGAGGTTGTCATTCTTGGCCTGGTAGCTTCCTTGTACTTGGGAAGCGACGAGCTGGGAGTCGGTGTAAATTTGAACTTCGCGGGCTCCTAGGTCCTCGGCTAATCTCAGTCCCGCGAGCAGGGCTTCGTATTCTGCCTGGTTATTTGATGTCGGGAAGGAGAGAACCAAGGAGTGCTCGATTACCACCCCTTCTTCGTTTTCCAGGAGGATCCCTGCGCCGCTTCCGGACGAGCTGGAGGCTCCGTCGACGAAAATGGTCCACTTGTGTTCCTTTCCCGGGGGAATGTCGTTAGAGGTCATCTCGGCGACGAAGTCGGCCAAGGCTTGTGCTTTCAGGGCTTTCCTGCTCTCGTACTGAATGTCGAATTCAGAGAGTTCCAGGGACCACTTAAGCATTCTGCCCGCCATATCTGGCCGACCCAGGAGTTGTCTCACCGGTTGATCGGTTCGCACGATGATGGTGTGTGCTAGAAAGTAGTGTCTGAGCCTCCTCGCAGCATTGACGAGGGCCAGTGCAACCTTTTCTATCTGTTGATACCTGCTCTCGGGGCCTTGTAAGGCTTTGCTCGTGAAGTAGACAGGTTTCTGCCCGTCGGGAGTTTCGCGGACAAGAGTTGCACTGATGGCTTCGTTTGAAACTGCCAAGTATAGGTAAAGTGGCTCGTTGTCATCTGGTCGAGACAGCACGGGCGGTTGAGACAGGCTCTGCTTCAGATGGCGAAGTGCGTGTTCGCATTCCTCGGTCCATTCGAAGGCTGCTTCCTTTCGAAGGAGTTTGAAAAAGGGAAGGGCGTGCTGAGCGGACTTCGCGACGAAGCGTGAAAGTGATGTCAACATGCCGTTCATTATCTGTATCGACTTCTTCGACGTTGGAGTCGGGAGGTCGGCGAATGCTCGGCACTTGTCGGGGTTGGCTTCAATGCCTCGTTCTGTTAGATAGAATCCGAGGAACTTTCCTGCCTTAACCCCAAATGTGCACTTCTCGGGGTTGAACCTCATCTTGCACTGTCTTGCTTGGGCGAAGACAGTCTTGAGATGAGCTGCATGATCGGTGTCTGCTCGAGATTTGACGATCATGTCGTCCATGTACACCTCGAGCATGTCGCCGATCTGTTTGTTGAACACTTTGTTCATCATGCGTTGGTACGTCGCGCCGGCGTTCTTTAGTCCGAAGGGCATTACGTTGTAGTAATAGTTGCCCGAGCTGGTCATGAACGCCGTGCAGCGTTTGTCGCCCAGGGCCATTGGGATTTGATTGTATCCCGAGTAGGCGTCCATGAACGACAAAGTCTTGTAGCCGGCCGAGTTGTCGACCAGCATGTCGATGTTAGGTAGAGGGAAAGCGTCCTTCGGGCAAGCCCGGTTGAGATCGGTATAATCAACACACATTCTCCATTTTCCATTATTCTTTTTGACAAGTACAACATTTGACAGCCAGGTGGAATACCGGGCTTCAGAAATAAAATTTGCCTCTAAGAGGTCTTTTACAGCTTTTTCAGCAGCCTCCGTTTTTTCTGGAGACTGCCTACGCCTACGTTGTACTACGGCCTTGGCGGCTGGATCAATGGCGAGGTGATGACAGGCGACCTCAGGGTCGAGTCCGGGCATCTCTGCAGCGCTCCAGGCGAAGAGATCAGCATTCTCGCGCAGACAGGCCTTGATTTGCTTTCTGGCCAAGTCGGGGAGGTCCTTGCCAATCTTCACTCCCTTGGTCGGGTCTGCTCCGAGGGGAACGAGTTCGAAATCACCGTCCGGAATAGGTCGGAGGGGGATTTGCTCGCTGCTGGCCGGCTCGTCTTGGTCGAAGCGGGCGTCGAGGGCAATGGAGTCGACCTTTGGTGGAGCCTTCTGAACTTCTACCTCAGGAGATGCTCTGTCGGGCTCTTGCTTTGTCTTCTTGATGGGCCTAGTGCTGGGACCCACGTCGACAATATCCCGACCCCTTGAAGCGGCGTTGAAGCACCTGCGGGCAGCAGCGAGGTCGCCCTGGATGGTGGCTACCCTCGCCCTCTTGGTATAGAACTTCATTTTTAGGTGGACAGTTGAGGGGACCGCTGTCAGCTCCGCCAATGTCGGCCTCCCCAAGATGCAATTGTACAGGGACGGGCAGTCAATGACGAGGAAACGGACCTTCACCTGTCTTGTAGCAGTTCCTTCCCCGAATGTCACAAGGAGCTCGACATATCCCCAAGGTTTGGACGTCGAGCCGTTGAAGCCTTGAAGGTCCGAACCTATATATGGAGACAGATGGGAGTCGTCCAGTTGTAAGGTCCGGAACAGCTGGGTGTACATCACGTCGACGGAACTCCCTTCGTCGACCAGGATGCGATGCACGTCAAAATTGGCTATCTTTGCCCTTATCAGCAAGGGGATGACTGCGTTCGGTGCTCCGCCGGGGAGCTCTTCCAAGTAGAAGGTGATAGGCTCTGATCTGCCCCTCACCATTTCGAAAGTCACAGTTTGTGGAGGAGCTTTGTCGACCAGTTCGTCCAACTTCCTCTTGGCCGAGTTGATGGTGAGGTCGTTGAACCCGCCCCCGTTGATGACCATGGCGGAGGGGAAGTATTCCCACCTGCTGTGTGTAGTCAGGGGCTCCTGCAGGAGCTCGGGAAGTTCGAAATCCTCGGGCCTGGTTACCGAGAAGGCGGTCTGGATTGGCACCGACTCGTCAGATGGTCGGGCATCTTCTTCGGGCTCCTTTGCCTCGCGGGCTTCACGACGGGGAGCGTCGTTTCGCCTGTACTGTGCAAGCCTCCCTCCTTTGATGAGGGTTTCAATGGCGTCCTTCAGGTGGACGCAGTCCTCTGTCAAGTGACCATGACTCCTATGGTACTGACAGTACTTGTTTTTGTCTACTCCTGGCTTGGCAGGAGCTGGTCGGGGACGCTTGACGCCACCGTCTTTAAAATCTGTGCTTGCACACTCCGCCAGAATACGCTCGCGGGAAGCCGTGAGCGGAGTGTACTCAGTAAACCGGCCCGAGGGGCCCCTTTGTTCCCGGACCTCCCGGGGTCTGTCTTCCTTCCTCTTCTCTCCGGTGCGTCGGGGAAGAGGGTCTTGTCTCGAGCTGCTACCATGATTGCGGGCTCTGGAGTCTCGTGCCCTGTTGGCAGCTTCTCTCTCCTCGTAGTCCATGTATGCTCGGGCTTTGTCGAGGAGAGCATCAAAAGTTGCAGGTGGCTCAATGCCCACAGCTTTCCTGAATTCTGTGCCGGGGAGGAGGCCCCTCTCCAGCAAGTACCTCTTCATATGGTCCGCGCAGGGGACCTGGATTGCTTCCCGGTTGAAGCGGTTGATGAATTCCCTCAAGGTCTCATCATGTCTTTGGATGATGGCCTCGAGGGCTGCCTCGGTCTTTGGGTGGCGACGAGACGCTGTGAAGGAACTGATGAACTGGTTCTTCAAGTTCTGCCACGAGGTGATGGAGCCCGGGGCAAGTCCCTTGTACCAGTCCATGGCCGCCTTCCTGAGAGTTGTTGGGAAGAGACGACACTTGATGGGCCCCCCGACATTGTGATAGTGGAGCATGGCTTCGAACCCGTCAATATGGTCGACTGGGTCCGCCACTCCATCATACTCCTTTAGGTGCGGGGGCTTCTCCATGCCCGGGGGAATAGGTGCGTCCATGATGGCCTGCGACAGGGGACCGCGGGGGTCGTCCTCGTCGCTCCTTTCTGGAGAAAGAGAAGGGGTCCTGTAGTGATGTCTGGCACGCTGGTCGTGCTGAGATTCCCTCGAGCGTGATGCTCGGTGGTTGAAGGTCACACGCCCGTCTCTGTTGTGCCTCCTGTCGTGCCTTGATGGGTCGCGACTGGGCTCTTCGGCAGGGATGACGGGCTGTCTTTCATACTGGGGCCGCCTCTGCCTTGGTGGGGGAGAGGGGCTCCTAGAGTTCTCCCTGTAATGTCTCCGCGGGGGAGTAGGGTGTCGAACTTCTTCGACCCGAGGAGGTGGAGATGGTGGCCTTTGATGTCTCCTCGGGGGGCGTCGATCATTTTCAAGTGCCCTTAACCTTTCTCCTTGGGCGAACAGGAGATAGTTCGTCTGGTTGATGGCCGCGAACAGTGCCTGAGTCGTGGCATCTGCCCCGGCAGGGACTTGGACTTCATAGAACCGGGCAGCCTGGCGATAGGCGAGAGCCTCCGGATCATCTTCGAGTCTTGGAGGAGTTGTCGAGGAGGACGCAGTGTTCCCGTCCCTGCGGGTGGAAGGTCCAGGGGCGGTTGTCACGGGGACGGTATTGTGGCCGGCACCACTGGGATTGTCCAGGTGCCCATTCTTGTCCGCGGGACCGTTGTTGGTGTCGAGGACGCGGGTGTGTTGTTCTTCACGAGTTGGAGAGGCCATGACAGTGAATGGATTGAGCTTTGGTCTTTGAAACTGTTCGTTAGACGGGGAAGCTGTTTCCCACAGACGGCGCCACTGATCTGACCTGATCAGAAGGTTTGGACCGTCACGGCTTACTCCGAGCTGAAGGCTTTTTGAACGAGGAGGGGGGGGGGGGGTACCTGCAAGGCACTCCGATGCTAAAGTCAGTGGGAGTACGAGCAGATAATAGAGTTGAGGTTAGAATGATGAATACCTGACCCTCTGGAAACAGAGGGTATTTATAGCCCCCAGTGCTGGGCCAAGGTTCCTTCGTTGGGCTGGGCGGATTTGGCCCAATGGAGGAACTGCCAGGTTCTACGTGGGTAGTGGGGACCCGCACATGGTCCCCTTCCTGGATGTGCTGCGTGAAGTGCGGGCGGACAGAGACGCGGTCTTTCCGGAGTATCATTGGGGTAACGGTGGACTGAGTCTGCCCTAGCCAGGTAGCTCGAGATCATGTCGAGCTGCGCTGCACGGTGCCAAGCTCGACGCCAAGACCTCGAGCTGAACAGCGAGTGTCGAGCTGGTCGTCAGGACACAGAGTCGGACGGCAGGGTGTCGAGCATGACTTCACTGCGTGGGGCTGGACATTGAGATTTCGAGGTGGACATCAGGGTGTCGGGCATGGACGCGACCCCCTTTGCCCAGTGTGGTCCTTAGTGAGTTCCTTTGGACTGGGCCTTAGTAATGCTTTTGGGCCTGTCGGGCCCAGTCCAGAACACATTCTAACCCAATATATATGAAAGAATGCTTTGAGAATGTTGTTTCAGGAATAAGCTGATAAGAAAATGAATCTATCGATTAAAAGGTTCTAATAAAGATCTTCTGATGTCTCATGGGTTCTAATCAATCAAGATCAGATATAGAACTTCTATATTTAGAAGGTTCAGAGAAAACATGCTCTTTTGAGAAGAATTTATGATGAAGTAAAGCTCTGAAAAGTGTTAAAAAGGATCTTATCCCTTTAACCAAGCAACAAGGAAGATAACAATGCTCAAAAAGCCCTTTCATTTCTAAAGATTGTTAAGTCTTTAACTCAGGGGGAGATTGTTTATCTCAGAGGAGTTTCTCTAAACTTACTTATACTTTGATTGATATTATCTTGTAAAATTGTTTCATTAAAATACATGGTTTTGTCATCATAAAAAAAAGGAGATTGTAAGAACAAAATTTGGTTATGCATATAACCGTTGAGTTTTGATGATAACAATACATATACTTTATGTGTAATAATTTTGGTATCTAATAGTTCTTTATGTGTAACAATACATATTCTTCAGGATTGTTGTCTGAAGAATCATCAGAAATGTGTTTAGCTCACATCAGAAAGACTATCATTTAAGTTCTGAAGAAACATCATCAGTTCTGATGAATGTTGAATGTTCGCCAGAAACAGAACCACATGTACTTCTCCAAATAAGTTGTTTCTTCAGAAGCCTAGTGTGTCCATAAAAGAATCTACAGTGAAGATCAGATATCAAGATTTTTCTTCAACGATAAAAAAAATAGATAAAGTGCTTCTCAGATAAAGAAATATCTTCTAAAGACTCTGATACCTTTGGGAACACAACAAAGAAATATCTTCTGGAATATTCATCTATTCCTATCATAATCATTTCATCATAAGATTGAAGAACAAAGACATGATCTCTTTTGCGCTCTCTTACTACTTCAGATCAGAAGTATCTCAAACAAACAAAAAGATCATAAACTTATACAAGAAATAAACAGTACAATTGTACATCACCTTTTCTGATATTTGTGGTGAAAGTGACGTTTTCCAACAGTCTTCTTTTTTCAGCCTATATAAAGGAATTTCTACGTCTTTGAAGAAAAAAAATTTGAATGAATCAAACGACGAAGAAATAAACTACTCAAAGGAAAGCATCAAAAGTATAAGAAAATCAAAGAGAGAAAATATTTAAAAGAAAAACACAAAGAGTTGTTGCTCAGATTTGTGTTAACTTATATTGTCTAGAACACATGAGTTGTTTCTCATCATTGTCTTAGTTATATCATTGCTGTATACACAAGAGTTGTTGCTCATATTTGTGTGTAAATATTTGTTCTTTATTATGGTGTTAAATCTGCTTTTTAGAAGCATTCTTGTAAACACAATTTGATTGTAAATCTTTCTAGATTTATTTCCTCAAGTGACTAAGTTGTAGTCAAAATTACTTGAGAGGGATAAGGCGGTTTTCTAAACTCTTAGAGGTTTTTGTAATCTTTCTAGATTATTGGACAATATCCTTTTCTAAGGTGAACTTGTATAAACCAAACATGTCACTTTTCTTTCTTGCTTAGTTATCATTGTTTGTTTGTGAGAAGCATTTGCTAAAGAAATAGTTTTTGAAAACCCCAATTAAAACCCCCTATTTCTTGTGTTTTTCTCAACCTTCAAGGTGTCCCGTTGCAAGGTGTCAACGATGGTATAAGTGTCTTGAGGTGGAGCATTGGGGACTCACACTTAAGAGGAAGTGTTAGGAATATAGCAAGTGTGAGTAGTGATGAAATAGTCCCACATTGGATAGGAATATGGTGACTTGAGCATTTATAAGTCGGAGAACTCACTCACCTATCACCTTAAGGTTTTAGGTGGACAAGTGATGTGTTTCTCACAAAGGTGCTTAGTTCTACACTATATATCAATGCTCCCTAGTGAAAAACTCCCCTAACAGACCAAACCTTATTACGGGACTGCCAAATAGTCTAGACCACATCATGCCATATTATAAAAAAGCCTTTCATAGTACGCGACATGTGTGTGAAACACTGTCGGCACTTGCTTGTTTTTCTAGCTACTTGGTTGCAGGTTTGGATTTAAAACAAGTGTGGAGAAGCTTTTCTTCCCTGAGATGTTTATGGTGTGAAGAATTGTACCATGGTGCTTTAGGTAACTTTGAGCACAAGAGAAACGCTAGTATAGTTTGGTAACAATAGTTTATGCTCTATTATAGTTCTCGGCTACCTATTGAAAAATTGAGGAACTGATCACCCTTAATCTATTGTTGATAGTAGACTGGATCATATTAGATGGGATAGGCTTGTCTTGCCAGTTTGATAGTATATAAAGTGAATGAGTTTGTGCAGGATGGTGTTGTATTATTAGCATTAATGGAAACATTGGATATTGGTGAGAAACGAACGATTGGTGAATTAGAAATAGTTCGTGATTTTCCTAAGGTATTTCCTAAAGATGTAAGTGATTTACCGCCATAGCGTGAGGTGGAGTTTATGATCGACTTAGTTTCTGGAACTAGTCTGGTTTCGATGGCTCCATATCGGGTGACAACTTCTGAGTTGAAAGAGTTGAAGAGTCAACTTGAGGATTTACTTGAGAAAAAGTTTATTCATCCGAGTGTGTCACCATGGGGTGCACCTGTTTTGTTAGTTAAGAAGAAGGAAGGTTCAATGAGGTTGTGTGTTGATTATAGACAACTGAATAAAGTGACTATTAAGAACAAGTATCCACTTCCGAGGATTGATGATTTGATGGATCAGTTGGTTGGTGCATGTGTGTTCAGTAAGATTAATTTGAGGTAAGGGTGTCATCAGATTTGTGTGAAGGATAGAGATATTCAGAAGACTGCTTTTAAAATGAGGTATAGTCATTATGAATATTTTGTAATGTTGTTCGGTGTGACCAATGCACCTGGTGTATTCATAGAATATATGAACATGATTTTTCATGAGTATTTGGATAAATTTGTTGTTGTGTTCATTAATAACATTTTAATCTATTCTAAGAGTGAAGTGGATCATGTTGAGCATTTGAGAATTGTGTTATCTGTGTTAAAGGAGAAGCAGTTGTATGCTAAGCTTTCTAAGTGTGAGTTTTGGTTGAAGTAAGTGAATTTCCTTAGGCATATGATTTTGAGTTGTGGTATTTCCGTTGATCCAGCAAAGATTGAGGCTATATCTCAATGAGAAGCTCCGAAATCTATTTTTTAGATTAGAAGTTTTCTTGGTTTAGCTGGTTATTATTGGAAGTTCATTGAAGGTTTTTCTAAGTTGGCGTTACCTTTGACGCATTTGACAAGGAAGGGTTAAGCTTTTATTTGGACTTTGCAGTGTGTAGTTGGTTTCAAGAGCTTATGAGAAGGTTGACAACCACTCCTATTTTGATTTTTCCTAATTCGGCAGAACCATTCGTGGTGTATTGTGATGCTTCATTGATGGGTTTAGGAGGTGTGTTGATACATAATCGACAAGTGGTAGCCTATGCTTCAAGGAAATTTAAAGTTCATGAGAGGAATTATCCGATGCATGATCTAGAATTGGGTGCAGTTGTGTTTGTTATGAAACTTTGGAGGCGTTATTTGTTTGGATCAAGATTTAATGTGTTTATTGATCACAAGAGTTTGAAATGTTTGTTTGATCAGAAAGAGTTGAATATGAGGTAAAGAAGATGGTTGGAATTCTTGGAGGATTGTGATTTTGGTTTGAATTACCATCCTGGTAAAGCCAATGTTGTGGCTGAAGCAATAATTAGGAAGGTGTTGCATATGTCGATGTTGATGGTGAGAGAGTTGGAGTTACTTGAGCAATTTTGAGATATGAGTCTGATTAGTAAAGAGACTTTTTCTGGAGTTAAGCTTGGTATGTTGAAGATATGGTCAATCAAGGTCGAGGTGGCGATTTTTGGATTGATGAGAATGGTATCCTGAGGTGTCGCGATAGAGTTTGTATTCCAGATGTAGAAGATTTGAAGAAAAGGATTCTTGATGAAGGACATCGTAGTGGTTTGAGTATTCATCCTGGAAATTATTTTGGTGATCTGGTATGAAGAAAGATATTGCAGAGTTTGTGTATTCTTGTTTGATCTGTCAAAAGTCTAAGATAGAACATCATAAATCGCTTGGGTTGTTGCAACCGTTATTTATTCCTGAGTGGAAGTGGGATAGAATTTCTATAGATTTTGTTTTTGGTTTCCCAAGGACTCCGAGTAATTACGAAGTTGTTTGGGTTATTGTGGATAGATTGACGAAATATGCTCACTTTATTCCGATTAGAATAGATTATCCAATGGAAAGGTTTTCTAAGTTATATATTGAGAAGGGTGTGAGTTTGCATGGTATTCCGTCGAGTATTGTTTCCGATAAAGATCTGAGGTTTACTTCGAATATTCGGGAAGGCTTACAAAGTGCTTTGGGTACGAAGTTACGTTTGAGTTCGGCGTATCATCTGCAAGCAGATGGTCAAACTGAGAGGATGATTCATTCACTTGAGGATCTTTTGAGAGCTTGTGTTTTGGAGCAAGGAGGTGCTTGAGATAGTTTTTACGTTTGATTGAGTTTACTTACAACAATAATTTCTATTCGAGTATTGGAATGGCACCATTTGAGGCTTTGTATGATAGAAGGTGTAGGACACCTTTGTGTTGGTATGAATCTGGAGAGAGTGTTGTGGCTGGACCTGAGATAGTTCAACAGACTACAGATAAGATTAAGATGATTCAGGACAAGATGAATGCTTCTCAGAGTCGTCAGAAGAGTTATCATGATAAGAGGAAGAAAGATCTTAAGTTTAAGAAGGAAGATCATGTTTTTCTTAGAGTTGCTCCGATAATGGGTATTGGTAGAGCTTTGAAGTCATGTAAGTTGACGTCGCGTTTTATTGGCTCTTATCAGATTTCCAAGAAAGTAGGTAAAGTGACATATCAAATTGCTTTGCCACCGTCACTTGTTAATCTCCATAATGTGTTCCATGTGTTTCAGTTGAGGAAATACATTGCAGATTTGTCTCATGTTGTCCAATTAATATATAAAACCAAGATAATAGATTAATTTTTTCAAAATTATCATTTATAGATTTATTAAATAACAATATTATTATTGTCACATTTTTTAAAATTATTTATCGAATAATAACATTAAAACTATATCAAATCACACCTTATTAATTTTTTACATGTGAAAAAATTGCTATAATAATAAATTATTCATTGATAATAAGGTAATTAAGTAAATTGACAATAATAACGGGTTATTAATATCGATTTTAATAGCAATTAAAATGTGACAATAATAATAATGAACGGTTAATATCAATATTTTGAGTAACAATAAAAAAAAATGTGATAATAAAAATGTTACAATAATAATAATTCATTAATAATATTAAATAATAATAATAAAAATTGATGTAACTCTTTCGAATACAAATGTAAGATAACTTAAGACAATCTTTTTTTTCATTTTAATCCCTATTTAAATTGATTTTAAAGATTTTAGTTTCGTTTTTAACCCTTTCATATATTTTCAAAAAATTATTTATTAAATTGAAATAATTTAATTTATTGCTTTTATTGAATATTTTCACTAAGTTTTATTTTTATTGTTAATTTTTTAATATTAAATAAGATTAAGTATTTTTTATAAATTATTAAGACTTTTGAAAAGAAATATACTAAACAAATAATTAAAAATGTTTATTTCATTTTTTTTAATTAAAAATCAAAATATAGTAAACATATAAATTATAAAGTGAAATACTAGAATAGTAAATTATAAAAAAAATATATATATATGATTTTAAATAGGTGAGTTAAATGAGGAAAAAAGTCGATATATATAATCAGTAAAATATTAATATAAGTTTAATTGTAATGATTTTTTAATTTGTGCGTGACCCCTACTTTAATTTAAATATTAATATTAACTTATATTTATAAATATATCTATACATTATTATATTATTAGAAATTATAAAAAATCTCATTCTTGATTTATATAAGATAGTACTCCCTCCATTCTCTTTTATAAGAAAATTTTGATTTTTTAAATTTATTAAATAAATGATGTATTTAGACTATATATTAGTTAGATACATCAATTATTCAATGAATTTAAAAAGTTTAAATTTTCTTATAAATAAGAATGAATGGAGTAGTATTTATAATTAAAAATATTATAAATATTTGTTTTAATAAAAAATATGAGATAATTATGATTGATAAACATACAATTCTCATATGAAAAAAACAAAAATTTATTTTTTAATGACATAAATTAATTTGATATGGTTTGATTTATTATTTGTGCAACTTTTAGAATGCCTAATTATTTCTCTTTAATAGCTGTATTTTCTCCATACATTTTTATAATCTAAGTCCTTGAAAACCCTTATATTGAAGTGTTTTAAAACTATATTAAATATTTATAAACAAAAACAAGATTTTTTTTGCTTTTTCTAAAACTAACTTATTGATGAATTGATCTTAAGACTTATACTAATATAACACTGACCCTAAACTCAATCGTATTTTTATTATTTTTTTTGAAAATCAAATGACCCATCATTAATAATTTCATGAAAATATAATTATTAATTAAAATTTTGAAACTTATTTATAAATTATATTAATTAAAATTAATATCAATATTAAAAATGAACACATATTTAATTATAATTATACTATTATGTAACTGTTTAAATTGTATTTTACAATTTTAATTATTTTTATTGTATCAATTATTATTTGGTTTATAAGTCTTATATTTTTAAATAGTTTGATTTTGTAAGGAAATATAAAATGAAAAATTAAAATTATAATTAACAGAATGTTAAGCAGATTGATTGCAAATTTTTATGTCAATTATAATCACTGTGATAATGGTTCTTATATAAAATAACAAAGAATAGTAATTATGTAAAAAGAAAAAAAAAAGAAATAACTGAAAATATTCTTAAAAAATACCATTAATACCTTAGTAGTCTAATAACAAAAAAAATAAACTTGCCACTATTTGTAAAAAAAAATTGAAAAAAATTAAGCTTTTTAATTTTATTGTTAATTTTTTAATATTAAATTAGATTAACAATTTGTTCTGGACTGGGCCCGACAGGCCCAAAAGCATTACTAAGGCCCAGTCCAAAGGGACTCACTAAGGACCACACCGGGGCAAAGGGGGTCGCGACCATGCCCGACACCCTAACGTCCTCCTCGACATCTCAACGTCCAGCCCACGCAGTGAAGTCATGCTCGACACCCTGCCGCCCGACTCTATGTCCTGGCTTCCAGCTCGACATCTCGCTGTCCAGCTCGAGGTCTTGGCGTCGAGCTCGGCACCGTGCTGCGCAGCTCGACATGGTCTCGAGCTAACTTGCTAGGGCAGACTTAGTCCTCCATTGCCCCAACGATACTCCGGAAAGACCGCGTCTCTGTCCGCCCGCACTTCACGCAGCACATCCAGGAAGGGGACCACGTGCTGGTCCCCACTACCCACGTAGAACCTGGCAGTTCCTCCACTGGGCCAAATCCGCCCGGCCCAATGAAGGAACCTTGGCCCAGCGCTGGGGGCTATAAATACCCTCTGTTTCCAGAGGGTCAGGTATTGATCATTCTAACCTCAACTCTATTATCTGCTAGTACTCCCACTGACTTCAGCATCGGAGTGCCTTGCAGGTACCCCCCCCTCCTCGTTCAAAAAGCCTTCAGCTCGGAGTAAGCCGTGACGGTCCAAACCTCCTGATCAGGTCAGATCAGTGGCGCCGTCTGTGGGAAACAGCTTCCCCGTCCAACGAACAATTTCAAAGACCAAAGCTCAATCCATTCACTGTCATGGCCTCTCCAACTCGTGAAGAACAACACACTCGCGTCCTCGACGCCAACAACGGTCCCGCGGACAAGAATGGGCACCTGGACAATCCCAGTGGTGCCGGCCACAATACCGTCCCCGTGACAACCGCCCCTGGACCTTCCACCCGCAGGGACGGGAACACTGCGTCCTCCTCGACAACTCCTCCAAGACTCGAAGACGATCCGGAGGCTCTCGCCTATCGCCAGGCTGCCCGGTTCTATGAAGTCCAAGCCCCTGCCGGGGCAGATGCCACGGCTCAGGCACTGTTCGCGGCCATCAACCAGACGAACTATCTCCTGTTCGCCCAAGGAGAAAGACTTAGGGCACTGGAAAATGATCGACGCCCCCCGAGGAGACATCAAAGGCCTCCATCTCCACCTCCTCGGGTCGAAGAAGTTCGACACCCTACTCCCCCGCGGAGACATTACAGGGAAAACTCTAGGAGCCCCTCTCCCGCACCAAGGCAGAGGCGGCCCCAGTACGAAAGACAGCCCGTCATTCCCGCCGAAGAGCCCGTTCGCGACCCATCAAGGCACGACCGGAGACACAACAGAGACGGGCGTGTGACCTTCAGTCACCGAGCATCACGCTCAAGGGAATCCCAGCACGACCAACGTGCCCGACACAACTACAGGACCCCTTCTCTTTCTCCAGAAAGGAGCGACGAGGACGACCCCCGCGGTCCCCTGTCGCAGGCCATCATGGACGCACCTATTCCCCCGGGCATGGAGAAGCCCCCACACCTAAAAGAGTATGATGGAGTGGCAGACCCAGTCGACCACATTGACGGGTTCGAGGCCATGCTCCACTATCACAATGTCGGGGGCCCCATCAAGTGCCGTCTCTTCCCAACAACTCTCAGGAAGGCGGCCATGGACTGGTACAAGGGACTTGCCCCGGGCTCCATCACCTCGTGGCGGAACTTGAAGAACCAGTTCATCAGTTCCTTCACAGCGTCTCGTCGCCACCCAAAGACCGAGGCAGCCCTCGAGGCCATCATCCAAAGACATGATGAGACCTTGAGGGAATTCATCAACCGCTTCAACCGGGAAGCAATCCAGGTCCCCTGCGCGGACCATATGAAGAGGTACTTGCTGGAGAGGGGCCTCCTCCCCGGCACGGAATTCAGGAAAGCTGTAGGCATCGAGCCACCTGCAACTTTTGATGCTCTCCTCGACAAAGCCCGAGCATATATGGACTACGAGGAGAGAGAAGCTGCCAACAGGGCACGAGACTCCAGGGCTCGCAACCATGGCAGCAGCTCGAGACAAGACCCTCCTCCCCGACGCACCGGAGAGAAGAGGAAGGAAGACAGACCCCGGGAGGTCCGGGAACAAAGGGGCCCCTCGGGCCGGTTCACTGAGTACACTCCGCTCACGGCTTCCCGCGAGCGTATTCTGGCGGAGTGTGCAAGCACAGATTTTAAAGACGGTGGCGTCAAGCGTCCCCGACCAGCTCCTGCCAAGCCAGGAGTAGACAAAAACAAACACTGTCAGTACCATAGGAGTCATGGTCACTTGACAGAGGACTGCGTCCACCTGAAGGATGCTATTGAAACCCTCATCAAAGGAGGGAGACTTGCACAGTACAGGAGAAACGACGCTCCCCGTCGTGAAGCCCGCGAAGCAAAGGAGCCCGAAGAAGATGCCCGACCATCCGACGAGTCGGTGCCAATCCAGACCGCCTTCTCGGTAACCAGGCCCGAGGATTTCGAACTGCCCGAGCTCCTGCAGGAGCCCCTGACTACACACAGCAGGTGGGAATACTTCCCCTCCGCCATGGTCATCAACGGGGGCGGGTTCAACGACCTCACCATCAACTCAGCAAAGAGGAAGTTGGACGAACTGGTCGACAAAGCTCCTCCTCAAACTGTGACTTTTGAAATGGTGAGGGGCAGATCAGAGCCCATCACATTCTACTTGGAAGAGCTCCCCGGCGGGGCACCGAACGCAGTCATCCCCTTGCTGATAAGGGCAAAGATGGCCAATTTTGACGTGCATCGCATCCTGGTCGACGAAGGGAGCTCCGTCGACGTGATGTACACCCAGCTGTTCCGGACCTTACAACTGGACGACTCTCACCTGTCTCCATATATAGGTTCGGACCTTCAAGGCTTCAACGGCTCGACGTCCAAACCTTGGGGATATGTCGAGCTCCTCGTGACATTCGGGGAAGGAACTGCTACAAGACAGGTGAAGGTCCGCTTCCTCGTCATTGACTGCCCGTCCCTGTACAATTGCATCTTGGGGAGGCCGACATTGGCGGAGCTGACAGCGGTCCCCTCAACGGTCCACCTCAAGATGAAGTTCTATACCAAGAAGGCGAGGGTAGCCACCATCCAGGGCGACCTCGCTGCTGCCTGCAGGTGCTTCAACGCCGCTTCAAGGGGTCGGGATACTGTCGACGTGGGTCCCAGCACTAGGCCCATCAAGAAGACAAAGCAAGAGCCCGACAGAGCATCTCCTGAGGTAGAAGTTCAGAAGGCTCCACCAAAGGTCGACTCCATTGCGCTCGACGCCCGTTTTGACCAAGACGAGCCGGCCAGCAGCGAGCAAATCCCCCTCCGACCTATTCCGGACGGCGATTTTGAACTCGTTCCCCTCGGAGCAGACCCGACCAAGGGAGTGAAGATCGGCAAGGACCTCCCCGACTTGGCCAGGAAGCAAATCAAGGCCTGTCTGCGCGAGAATGCTGATCTCTTCGCCTGGAGCGCTGCAGAGATGCCCGGACTCGACCCTGAGATCGCCTGTCATCACCTCGCCATTGATCCAGCCGCCAAGGCAGTAGTACAACGTAGGCGTAGGCAGTCTCCGGAAAAAACGGAGGCTGCTGAAAAAGCTGTAAAAGACCTCTTAGAGGCAAATTTTATTTCTGAAGCCCGGTATTCCACCTGGCTGTCAAATGTTGTACTTGTCAAAAAGAATAATGGAAAATGGCGAATGTGTGTTGATTATACCGATCTCAATCGGGCTTGCCCGAAGGATGCTTTTCCTCTACCAAACATTGATATGCTGGTCGACAACTCGGCCGGCTACAAAACTTTGTCGTTCATGGACGCTTACTCGGGATACAATCAAATCCCAATGGCTCCGGGCGACAAACGCTGCACGGCGTTCATGACCAGCTCGGGCAACTATTACTACAACGTAATGCCCTTCGGACTAAAGAACGCCGGCGCGACGTACCAACGCATGATGAACAAAGTGTTCAACAAACAGATCGGCGACATGCTCGAGGTATACATGGACGACATGATCGTCAAATCTCGAGCAGACACCGATCGCGCAGCTCATCTCAAGACTGTCTTCGCCCAAGCAAGACAATGCAAAATGAGGTTCAACCCGGAGAAGTGCACGTTCGGGGTCAAGGCAGGAAAATTCCTCGGATTCTATCTAACAGAACGAGGGATTGAAGCCAACCCCAACAAGTGCCGGGCATTCGCCGACCTCCCGACTCCAACGTCGAAGAAGTCGATACAGATAATGAACGGCATGTTGACATCACTTTCACGCTTCGTCGCGAAGTCCGCTCAGCACGCCCTTCCCTTTTTCAAACTCCTTCGAAAGGAAGCAGCCTTCGAATGGAC
This sequence comes from Vicia faba, assembly GCA_948472305.1. Taxonomy (NCBI): domain Eukaryota; kingdom Viridiplantae; phylum Streptophyta; class Magnoliopsida; order Fabales; family Fabaceae; genus Vicia; species Vicia faba. Next base: position 309,300,648 of record OX451740.1, on the reverse strand, counting down.
AGAGGAATGCGAACATGCACTTCGCCATCTGAAGCAGAGCCTGTCTCAACCGCCCGTGCTGTCTCGACCAGATGACAACGAGCCACTTTACCTATACTTGGCAGTTTCAAACGAAGCCATCAGTGCAGCTCTTGTCCGCGAGACTCCCGACGGGCAGAAACCTGTCTACTTCACGAGCAAAGCCTTACAAGGCCCCGAGAGCAGGTATCAACAGATAAAAAAGGTTGCACTGGCCCTCGTCAACGCTGCGAGGAGGCTCAGACATTACTTTCTAGCGCACACCATCATCGTGCGAACCGATCAACCGGTGAGACAACTCCTGGGTCGGCCAGATATGGCGGGCAGAATGCTTAAGTGGTCCCTGGAACTCTCTGAATTCGACATTCAGTACGAGAGCAGGAAAGCCTTGAAAGCACAAGCCTTGGCCGACTTCGTCGCCGAGATGACCTCTAACGACATTCCCCCGGGAAAGGAACACAAGTGGACCATCTTCGTCGACGGAGCCTCCAGCTCATCCGGAAGCGGCGCAGGGATCCTCCTGGAAAACGAAGAAGGGGTGGTAATCGAGCACTCCTTGGTTCTCTCCTTCCCGACATCAAATAACCAGGCAGAATACGAAGCCCTGCTCGCGGGACTGAGATTAGCCGAGGACCTAGGAGCCCGCGAAGTTCAAATTTACACCGACTCCCAGCTCGTCGCTTCCCAAGTACAAGGAAGCTACCAGGCCAAGAATGACAACCTCATTGAGTACTTGAACTTAGTCAAAAAACACATGGCAAAGTTCGTGCGAGCAGAAATCTCTCACGTTCCCCGCGAGCAAAACACGAGGGCGGACATATTGTCCAAACTCGCGAGCACACGAAAGAAAGGCGGGAATAAATCCGTCATCCAGGAATCTCTGGCACGGCCGAGCATCGAACCACCCTCGACTACGGCCGAGGTTCATGCTATCGGGGACGCCACGTCTTGGATGACCCCGGTCTATAATTTCCTTACAAAGGGAGAACTCCCGACAAACCAGGCCGACGCAGCCACAATAAAGCGGCGAGCATGTTCTTACGTTGTCCTCGAACAGAAACTGTACAGAAGGGGATTCTCCATTCCCCTCCTGAAATGCATTGACGAGTCCTCCATCCCCGACGTATTGCGGGAGATACACGAAGGTATCAACGCCCAGCACATGGGCGGTAAATCCTTGGCAAGGAAAGCCCTTCGAGCAGGATACTACTGGCCGACGATGCAACAGGACGCCAAGGAACACGTGAAAAAATGTGACAAGTGCCAGAAGCACGGGGATATGCACCTCGCTCCCCCACACGAGCTGAGCACATTGTCATCCCCATGGCCGTTCGCCTGGTGGGGCATGGACATCCTCGGGCCCTTCGTGCAAGGGACCTATCAGAACAAGTTCCTAATCGTCGTCGTGGATTACTTCACAAAATGGATCGAGGCCGAGGCCCTCGCGAAAATCACCTCACATAACATCCTCCGTTTCTACAAAAGAAACGTGCTCGCCAGGTTCGGAATTCCGCAGGCACTGGTGACCGACAACGGCACCCAGTTCACCGACCACGGATTCCGAGACTTCGTCACCAAACTGGGGACCAAACATCACTTCACATCGGTCGAGCACCCTCAGACCAACGGGCAAGCCGAAGCCGCAAACAGAGTCATCCTCCGAGGGCTCAAACGTCGACTCGGCGAAGCCAAAAGAGGATGGGTCGAGGAGCTCCACAGCGTCCTGTGGGCATACCGCACCACACCCCATTCAACAACGGGTGAAACACCATTCCGACTAACGTACGGCACCGAAGCTGTCATCCCAGTCGAAATCATGGAACCATCCCGACGAACGGAGGAACCCCTCGACGAAGAAATGAATGACGAAGCACTAAGGGATGAACTCGACCTAGTCGAGGAAATCCGATCGGGGGCTGCCCTGCGCGAAGCAACCCTAAAACAACGAGTGGCTCTACGCCACAACGACAAGGTCATCAAGCGCGAGTTCGAAATAGGCAGCCTGGTACTACGCAGAAACCAGAAAGACTCCCGCGAAGGGAAGTTGGCCGCGAACTGGGAAGGACCTTACCGCGTCCACGGCACCACGGGTACCGGGGCGTACTACCTCGAGCAGTTAGACGGAGAGCCATTACCAAGACCCTGGAATGCTGCTAAGTTGAAGCAGTACTACAGTTAAAAACTGTCAACACCTAGGACCCTCGACCAAAAGCAACCATGCTCGGGCAACGAGGAAAAACGTCCAACTTCGTTTAAGGCTAAGGTACAGGCCGACACACGACCAAAATGGCACGGCATCGCGCGGTAGACGTTGACGATCTATAGTGCCCGACGTGGACAGCTGTACCGAGCACCACCGTCGTCGTACCCATAAGGCAGAACACCCAGCTCGCGATGGGCAGTTCACGCCAAGGGCGAATCGTCCCTACGGGCTCAACGCCCGACTGAGCAACCTCGCTCCGAAATGCCCGACATTCCATCAAGAATAACGGGACATCTACAAGGGTCAAAAGAAAATCTCTCCCCTCGAGCGAAACACTTAAGCAACCCCGGCCAACCGAAATTGGGCCGAGATTGCACACAAATGGAGGCGAGCATAGTCGCTCGCCAAATCAAAGCCACCTACGGGCACTCCTCGAGCCCGGGACTTGAGCTAAATTCATACAAGCATGTGAGTTCATACAAGGGCAGAAAATCCAAAATAAATAACAAGGTATAAACGCCCGAAGGCAACAAAGCAATAATAAACCGACCAAGAAGGCCGGCGATGTTCAAAACATACAATGAACGGGCACGCAGGCCCAAAGAATACAAATTCAAATATCAAGGGCACGCAGGCCCGGTATCCAAAGAATACAAATATCAAACTTCTACATTATCATCATTGTCGACGCTGGGAGAGTCGGGCGGAGGAATGATCGCGCCACCTACAACCCGGTGGGTGTGCCCGATGCCCTCGGTGATCAGGCCAGGATTTAGCAACGAGAGCTGGTCGACTGCAGAATTGAACCCGTCTTCCAGAGCACCGACTGCGTCCCCCTCGAGGAGCCGGATGTGGGCAATAAGCTCAGCCCGACTCTTCAAAATCACTAGGTCCTCGGGCTCATCTTCGGCAGGTTGCTGAACGGCATTCAGTTCTTAAACCTGTTTACCCAGGCGTTCGACTTCAGCGGCCAAGCGATCCCTGTCGGTTCGGAGCAACTCCCCTTCCTCAATCAACCTCCCCGATTTCTCCTTTTCCAAGGTCAGCATCTCCCTCTCGGCATCAAGTATCGCGGTCTGCTCTTGGAACATCCCCTCGGAGCGTTCCAGAGCGACCTTCAACTTCTGCGAGCTCGCAGTCAAGGCCGCCTTCTCCTGCTCGAGCTCTTCAACACGAGCAGCATCCCCTGCATCCTCAGATAACACCAGAGCCATTTCGGCCATTTTAACCAGCCCGTCCACGCTGGCGACCAGCCGCGACTTCCTCTCCTCCTTAGTCATCCTCTTTATAGCCTCGGCTTCATGAGCGACCACGGTCGGAGGGAACCGCTCGAAAAATCCCTCCTCCTCGAAGCAAGGGGGAAGGCAAAGGATTGAACAGGACCGGTATCTTCCCCGACAGTCGAACCGCCTTCCACGCGGGTCCTCTTCCTCTGCGTCAGAACGACGCTGGCGTCAATCACCTCGACCTCTGGATCTGACGCCGCCCCCGAGCTCGACGTCGAATCCACCCTCACAGGCTGAGGAGCGTTCAGATTTGTTGGTGGTCCCATTCTCGTCGTCTGAGGGGCCTGCACGACCCTCTTGCCTCGCCTCTGGCCGGTTGACAATTTCAGGAGCCTTTCATGTCGGCTAGCCATCGTACCTGCACGTAGTAAAGGAAAAGTCAGTATCGAGCAAACCGCATAAATAAATGACGAATAAAGAATTTCAAACAAATAACCTAATAGGCGGGCTGCCTGCCTATATGTCGAACACTCCACCAGCGCCTTGGTGTCGATCGGGCGAGCCTCGAATGTCGGATAACCGTCCTTGTCGAGGATGTCATTCCTTTCCCGTGTAACCCACTGGGCGGGATGAAAACTGTCGACGAAGTTGCAGAGAGCCTCGTACGCCCGCTGATCCTCCGTGCACATATCCCCGACTGCGGTATGGAAATAACCTGTTCCGTGCTCGAAGTGTCGGGACATCCAATACACCGGGAACTTAGCCCGACGTCCTAACACGGGGCTCCCGTCGTCGCCCAACATTGCCTCCCCGTCATCATCGCTGACCGGCCCTTCCTCCTCGAAGAGGGAATCCACAGCAGAGTCGGTAGTAGGGCGAACCACATACCACTTATCCTTGAACCCCCTCACAGAGTCCATGTACATCCTAAACAGTCTCCTCGACTGCTTCAGGGACACCCAGCTGTGCTTCCCTCCTCGGGACTGACGCTGTAGGTGGAATACACGAAAGAAGAGAGGGATGGTCGCCCCTATCCTTAAGTAACGACACGTCAGCTCAAACGCCCGGATGAAGGCGAGAGAGTTTGGGTGTAGCTGGGACGGGGCCAGCTCCAAATGCGTAAAGACCCCGGTCTCAAAGTCTGTGAACGGCAGTCGCATCCCCAAGTCTTTAAACGCGATCTCGTACATCGCAAAGCTGTAGTTCGGGTACATTGAACAAATTCTTGCGTTGGTCGACGGCAACATGACCACGAAATTCTGCTGGAAGTCGGGCTGGTCCTGCCCCTCTTCAATAGCGGTGAACGGATGTCGGTCATCCCGACTGTATATCGACGCCGTCCCCCGAGGCTCGGCGCCCACCCATTCCAGCGATGGGTCGGTCACGGTATCTATAAGGTTGGCCGACTCGTCGGCACTCTGTTCTTCGCTATCACGACGACCGGAACTGCTCGGCTCATCCGCCATGGTTACCTGCAGAGCACGGGAAACCAATCAGATTGAGCATGAAGTCCTATGCTCGACATAATCATGTCGTCCGTACACTACTACACAAGTCCATTTTCACAAGTGGATGCCTCCCCGACTCTCCTGAACCCGGTGTTCTTCCTCAAACCAACTGCGCGACCATTCTTCAAGTATGTCGACCCGAGGTATGAACATGGCGAGCCGCGCTATGAAGCCCACGGCCACGACCATGAACATACCGGGCACGGTCGTGAATTAGGCGCCCGGATCATGAAGACCCCGGGCAGCTCTGAAGTTTTTCTCCTAAAACTTTGAATGTGTCGACCATGAATATGCGTCTACCGGTCCTAGACATGAATATGTCGGGCAAAACACGAGTCTACCGGGCTAATCCCACACGAATGGTCCTAAAACATCTACAATCTCCAAGAATCATGCATTCTAAAACGGAAAAATAAAGAAAGTAGGCCACTTACTTGGATCAAAGTTGAGATTTGGCTAAGAAATGAAGAATCTGAGACGGGAAGTCACAACCGGAGAAAGTGTTGAGAGCGGCAACGGAGAGAGCAAGGAGAACGGAAAACATATTATGGGGCCCAAGGACCCTATTTATAGTGATGACGTGGAATACCAAACGTCACCTCGTTCAGCCACGAACTCCATCTCCTCGACGCGCTGCTCCCAACGCAATGATGGCCCTACCCCCTAGGGTGGCGGCACAACTCCCGAAAGATACCTCGTGTGCTCGACCGACGCGCCCGGCAAGGATCCTCCACGCATCCACCACCGAGGACGTCTCCGAGCACGGCACGAGGAGACCCCTCGAGGGTCCACGCCTCCATTCCGGGTACGAGACCTCAGCGACGGAACAACTGTTTCAAGTCATGGCTCCTCGCAAAGGAACCACGACTTGGGGGGCTCCTGTTCTGGACTGGGCCCGACAGGCCCAAAAGCATTACTAAGGCCCAGTCCAAAGGGACTCACTAAGGACCACACCGGGGCAAAGGGGGTCGCGACCATGCCCGACACCCTAACGTCCTCCTCGACATCTCAACGTCCAGCCCACGCAGTGAAGTCATGCTCGACACCCTGCCGCCCGACTCTATGTCCTGGCTTCCAGCTCGACATCTCGCTGTCCAGCTCGAGGTCTTGGCGTCGAGCTCGGCACCGTGCTGCGCAGCTCGACATGGTCTCGAGCTAACTTGCTAGGGCAGACTTAGTCCTCCATTGCCCCAACGATACTCCGGAAAGACCGCGTCTCTGTCCGCCCGCACTTCACGCAGCACATCCAGGAAGGGGACCACGTGCTGGTCCCTACTACCCACGTAGAACCTGGCAGTTCCTCCACTGGGCCAAATCCGCCCGGCCCAATGAAGGAACCTTGGCCCAGCGCTGGGGGCTATAAATACCCTCTGTTTCCAGAGGGTCAGGTATTGATCATTCTAACCTCAACTCTATTATCTGCTAGTACTCCCACTGACTTCAGCATCGGAGTGCCTTGCAGGTACCCCCCCCTCCTCGTTCAAAAAGCCTTCAGCTCGGAGTAAGCCGTGACGGTCCAAACCTCCTGATCAGGTCAGATCAACTTTTGAAATAAAATATAGTAAAAAAAAATAATTAAAAATATTTATTTCAATTTGTTTATAATTACAATTAAAATATAATAAACAAATAAATTATAAAGTGAAATACAAGAATAGTAAATTATATATATATATATATATATATATATATATATATATATATATATATATATATATATATATATTCACTTTATAATTTATTTGTTTATTATATTTTAATTGTAATTATAAACAAATTGAAATAAATATTTTTAATTATTTTTTTTTACTATATTTTATTTCAAAAGTCTTAATAGTTTATAAAAAAATTGTTACTAAAAATAGTATATATATATGATTTTAAATAGGTGAGTTAAATGGAAAAAAGAGCCGATATATATAATCAGTAAAATATTAACATAAATTTAATTGTAATATTTTTTAATTTATCTGTGATCCCTACTTTAATTCACATATTAATATTAACCTATATTTATAAACATAACTATATAACTTTATATTATTAGAAATTATAAGGAATCTCATTCTTTATTTATATAAGATAGTTTTGGTTTATTATTTTAGATTTTTTTTCAAATATTTATTTTAAAGACATGTCCTTTTTGTGTAATCTATGTATTAATTTCATTTATTTTTTTATTAAAATATAGATTTTTGATGAGTCGAGACTATTTAATTTGTATATTTTTATATAAATTTTTTAACCTTCACTATAATATATTTTTTTACTATTTATAACGATATTGAATGACCTGTTCGAAATACGGGTAATTGATAACTTACTTATTTTATTTATTTTACTAAAATATATATTTCTGATGTATCCAGACTATTTAATTTATATATATATATATATATATATATATATATATATATATATATATATATATATATATTAAAAAATGTAATATAAAAGTGAAAACTTAATTGTTTTATTTATTAATATACTAAATTATATATTTTCGACATATAGATGACAACTTAATTGTTTTATTTATTATTCTACTAAAATATATATTTGTCATGGGTGAAAACTACTTATTTATTATTCCAGCGACAACTTTGTAATACGCAAGTTGTTGTTCTTTTGAAGGCATAGTTTCTCTAACTGCTGGATGGTTGTAAAAATCTCCACTCCATTTGTGTAGCTTTGGTAATTTCTCACTGGTGAATAACTGAAACTCTGCTATTTCTTGCATTAAAGGAATGAAGAGAGCAGCAATATCCACAATGCCAATCTCTTCTCCTCCAAAGAACTTGTCCTTCAACTCATTCTCAAGAAACTGTAAAGCATTAAACAATTCTTCACTAGCCATCTTGCGTTCTTTCTCATCAACCAAAAAAACAGATCGCAATGCAGCAACCACACACTGATTTCAAAACTTAAAGTTACGTATATTAAAAAATATCATGAAGAGTATTGAACTATTGATGTACGCACTAGAGTTACTTACCTTATCATCAATGAACTTGGACCAAAATCGAGCCATGGCTCTTTGGTAAGGATCAGAAGGAATGATTGGATTTTGTTTCCATGTCTCATCGATGTACTCAAGAATCACAAGTGATTCTGACACGGGTTTCTCTTTGTGAACAAAAACAGGAATCTTTTTATAAACTGGGTTGTATTTGAGGAGAAGTTCACTTTTGTTAGCTATGTTTTCTGGAACAAATTTGTATTCAATTCCCTTCAATGCCAAAGCAATTTGAACTCTGATCACAAATGGACTTCCCACAATACCCAGAAGTTTCGCATCTTCTTCAGATGCAGCGACTGCACCACATCCTTGAAGAACTCTCTTGACTTTGGCAATTAATGAATTAATCATAATATTAAATTGTGCTGCGAAATATAATTGCTCCTTGGGTAGTTGAAAACTATCATTGTATGTGTTTGTTATATAGATTGAAGAAGAATAATTTGAGTGACAAGTATTCTAATCTTTTCAAAAGAACAAAAACAAAGTATAGCGTGAGATGTAACATAGTTTTTGTTACATGATGCTGCAAGGAAAGAAAAGAACAGAATTCAAAAAACAAGAGGGATATAAAAATACCCAATTTTGTAAACATATTAACGTTTCAAATATTAAATAATAAATATAACTAATCATGTAAGAGTAATTTTTAAACTAATTAAGTAATGGGAAAATTCTTAGGTAGAAACAACTATAAAAAATAGTTTTACACATAATCAATCATAAAATTTTAATTATTTAAAAAATAAATATAATATTTTTCCTCTTCTTCATAATCACAACCATCCCATAAAGAATTTTTTTTACAATAACCAAGTATTAAAATAATATTTTGCAAATAACCGCGTTTCGGAAAAAATTACGCAAATAACTATGTTTTAGATGACTCCCCAAAGGAGGAGCCATCTCACTTGGCGCCTCCACCCCTAGTTTTTCCCTAGACGCCATCTCACTCGGCGCTTCCTCTCACTTTTAGCCAAGTGAGATGGCGCATGCACTTTAAAAGTGAGAGGAGGCGCCGACTCACTTGGCTCCTAGGGCAAAACTAGGGCAAAATGCTGTTTTATAAATAATTTGTCCGTTTCTCCGAAATTTCTCACACTTTCTCGCACTGTTTTTTTATTTTTTACTCTATTATTTGCGTCATAACGTCACCCATGATTTTTAGCAGAGATGGTTACGTTATCTTCTCCGCCACGAAACATGCGATGAAAATGAAATTCTGGCACATTCACTCCATGGAGCGTCTGAAGCGGGAGTTGATGCGATGGCTAGATAGAGACATTGCGGAGGGGGGAAAATTCGAAGGATCCAGCGAAAACGAACAACAACCTCACATGCGACAGGAAGACCTAATGTATGGTTGGAGGAAGTCAAAACAGACAGCGATGTAATGTTGATGATGCATGGGTCAGATGAAATTGTGTTAACAGTTGTAATTTCGTAGACGGGATATCGTTAATTTTTCTTGTACGCGCAATATTTATTGTAGCAAAATCTGTTAACGGAAAACCCTAATGTTTACAACATAATTAAGGAAATATTTTATGTATTACAATTTTTATGTGGTCGAGGCAGACGCCTGATTCGGACAATTTTTGCGATTGTGTCCGACCTGACGGCATAAACCACACTTTCTTTCCAACTTGTCAAGATCGTCCATTTCTGTTGTGATGCGCTTACTTTTGGGACGACCCTTCTTGTTCCTTCGTATTTGGTCATTGTGCCACACTATTTCGCTGTTGTATGCAGGCCAATAATTTGGTTTTGCTCCAGTATCAATAATCGCAATCAAAGGTATGTCATTAATAAAACATGTACCTTTAATCAGCCGATCATCTGGCTTAGTCTCTGACCCAGACAATGCAAACACTTTACCACCAGCTTGCTCCTTCTTGGGTTTTGTACACTGAGGACGAGTATGACCTTCTTCACCACAGTTGTAACAAGTCACCACTCTTACTCTGCAATCATTGGCCACATGGCCGAGTTTCCCACACTTGAAACACTTCTTATCATTACTTTTGCAATCCACCATACGATGTCCTGTCTCACCATACTTGTAGCACTTAATGGAAGAACTAGAATCTCCTCCACCAAACTTCTTCCAACCACCGGGTCTCTGATTACTTCTATCATAAGGCTTACCACGATCCATCTGTTGCTTACCCTTCCTATCAACATACCCTTGAGCATTCGACTTAGTGCTAGAAAGATCCTCCTCTAAAATCCTACTACAGTCAACCAGATCAGGAAATCTTCGGATATGCTGATACCGAATACCCTGCTTAATCTCATCACGAAGACCATTCTCAAACTTGATACATTTGGAAAATTCTCCATCTGCATCGTTAGTATAATGAGCATAATACTTCGCTAACTCAGTAAACTTCGAAGCATACTCACTGACAGTCTTGTTACCCTGCTTGAGTTCCAGAAACTCAATCTCCTTCTTGCCTCTGATGTCCTCAGGAAAGTACCTCCTCAGAAAAGCCCTCCTGAACACAGCCCAAGTCAATGCAATACCATTTTCTTCCATTTCAGTTCTGGTAGCAACCCACCAGTCATCAACTTCCTCTGCTAACATGTGAGTTCCGTATCTCACCTTCAGCCCTTCAGCACAGTCAATTACTCTGAAGATCCTCTCGATCTCCTTCAACCACTTATGAGCACCTTCGGGATCATGTGCACCCTTGAACAACGGAGGATTATTCCTCTGAAAATTCCCCAATTGTTGGTCAACACCAATCACAGCTCCCTGCTGGTTCCCTCCGAGTACTCCAGCCAACATTCCCAATGCTTCAGCAATAGCATCGTCGTTTCTTCCGTTACCTCTTCCGGCCATTGTTCGGTAACATTACAAAACAACCTCATCAGCACACAAGTATCGACAGTGTTATCTTACACTAGTCGCATACAAAAGGGATAACGACACAAGACAAGACCGACTATGCTCTGATACCACTATTGTAACACCCCTTCTAAAATACCCCGAATAATATTAATTATATCAATGATTAAAGACATATTCCATCAGAGTTAACACAGAACAAGGGATGTCACAATTATGAAATAAATAAAACTTCCAATAAAACAGCAGTCATGCTACACTGAGGGTCATTATTCAAATAATTCAATTAACTTAAGACCATGTCTTACACAGCGGAAAAATACCATAACCAAAACGGAATAAACCAAAACATAATTATTCCCAATGAAATTCAAAGAAACAATTGAATAATAACTAATTCCTCACTAAACGTTCCCCAGTGTTACAACCTATCAGAGCATGACACTGACATGCGGACTTAAAGTAACATAGCTCTAGAGCCATCCTCACCAACTCCTGAGCTGCTAACTTTAATCTGAAATTGTTAAAGTAAGGGTGAGATTTCTTATAATTAACATGCATTATAAGCTTCTCAATCAACATTATATCACAAGCATATTATTTCACCCATTTTAGCATAAATTCAGATTCAACACGCAGTTCCAATCATACAAGTCATTATGCACAGATCAATAATCACCCAAAGAATTGTAACACTGGAAGACATCATAACATGTTACAATTCCATGCAAACACAAATGCAGACATAATGCATGTGGTACCAACACGTGACCAAGTCACCCAACACTGATCCATCATCAACCGGATACAACAACCATCGATTCGTCCATAAACACCCGGTCACGAATCCAGCCTAACCACCCATCATCACCCGGGTATCGGTTAACGGCAATACAAGTCAAATTCCACACAATGGGAATTAACTTCACCAAAACAATGCATATGCACGCAAGTCACTAGCATGCAACATCAAATCAGTCTATGAAATACATCAATTTATCATAACTGAACCAAAACCAAAAACATGATATCTCAACGATCATGCACACCATCATTAGCAACATAAACATTCCTTTCATTCACATAATACTAATACATCCATCCATCACAGGTTCACTGCTACATACACACCCATGTGCGTTAGCCAATAATCACTTATTTCGGGATTTGACTCATTTTCAAAATAATTTCAGGTTTTAGGAAATCTTTTCATTTTATAAAATAGAGCATTAAATTTAAGAAATAACGTCTAAAACGGCACTCAAAACGGTCTTACAGTTTGAAAGTTATGAATTTTCAAAGTTTAATATTTTTCAAAAAGTTACAACAGAACCCGGTTCCTACATATGCAGGAACTGGTTCCTGCGAAGTTCAAAAATCACGCTTTTGGAAAAATGTATGGGAACCCGGTTCCTACCTATACAGGAACCGGTTCCTACGTGCATTTTTGCCAGTTTTTATAAATTCACACAGTGGAACCCGGTTCCCCCCCACTGGGAACCGGTTCCCACGACCTGCAGAGTCAAATTCTGCACTTTTGACAGCATTTATTCATTCTAAACCAATTCCAAACATACCCATACGAATTGCAACATGATAAACACCAAAACACATCCATTTTGCACCATTATAACATCAAACAACATTATTTCATCATTCCTTTTTATCATCTGAAACCCTAATGGTTTTCAACCTACAATTCGACGCAATAGGGACAATTCTACGGAACCCTAGAATTACAAACCGGGATTCCCTAACATACTATGATCCATACTATTGAATATCTAAACCAATAATATGAATTAACTAATTGAAATCACCCCTTACCTTGTGGGTTCTTCGAATTCTGATGCTTCCGGTTTTCTCCTTCTTTTTCCTCTTCTCAAATGCACGTATGATGAATATTCCAAAATAACTCTCTTTCTCTTCTTTTTCCTTTTAATACTCCTTTTATTATTCCAATAGAATAATTAAATTAGTAATTAGTAAGAGTGGAGTATTTTACCCCTCACACCCTCTAATCACTCTTCACACCACCAATACTTCTTTCCTTTAATTAATTAAATTAATTCCAATAATCCAAAAATACCAATAATTAAATTTCCAATTAAATTAATAATTAAAAATTCTAATTATTTAATAATCGGATTATTTGGGGTGTCACACAAGTCGGTTAGTAACCCTGCAATGCACGTGTCTCATCCAGGATCCTTGGTTGACCCACGCACACAATGGGCACAACCCTCGTTTCCCCAACAACAAACCCAAAACACATCAACCTCCCACCAACCCCCCAGAAGAAAAAGAACCACAACACCCAACCACAATCCCCACCACAACACAATTACACTCAAATGCCCCACAACCAACCACAGTAACCACCTAAGTACCAATACCCCCATATGCCTCACACCCAACCACAATACCAATCACAATACCAACACACCCGCATACCCCACACACAATTTCAGTCTTATGTATATCCCAATATGGGCCCCTTAACATCCAGCCTTAGCCTTGATCTGGGAATGTCGGAAGATTACGAACAAACCGACCCAGCCTACCATCAACCACAGTATCACCAAACCACCCAACATCCTCAATACCAAACACCCCAAGATCCATTTCCTTTCTACCCACCGTACTCAGACGATCAATGCTACAGACCCACCATGGAACCCCACCCACCGCCCACACGACCAAACTTTGAGGGTATGGGTAACCGACTGTACCAAAGCGGATCTTCTAGATATGGAGATCTGACTGATTTTATGGATCCAGAACGCATTGACTTCGCTGGGCCATCGACCCTGCCACAGTAAAACGCGATGACACCCAACACGGGAAAGGCGAGGACGGGGATGCAAAACCGGGGGTCATTACCGGGTTCCGGGGGATCACTGATTTATCTGTTTTTTTATCTGTTTTTTTAATGTAATACATTTGGATGTAATTAATTTTTTTTATGATAAAAAGTCAATTTTGTTGATCCTTTATCCAATACGCAACGCACCAGACCGGAAAAAAAATGCAAAATTTGCCCTAGAATTACACATAGGCGCCATCTCACTTGGCTTAGGGCATGCCCTAAGCACATAGGCGCCAAGTGAGATGGCGCCTCCCCTTAAATAATGGGTGTAGGCGCCAAGTGAGATGGCTCCTCCTTTGGGGAGTCATCTGAAACATGGTTATTTGCATAATTTTTTCCGAAACGCGGTTATTTGTGAAATTTTTTTTAATACTTGGTTATTCAAAAAAAAAAATTCCCCCATAAATTTAATTAAAAAAAAATTAAAATATTAATAAATTTAAAATTTTCTCTATTCTTATTGGTTATTTCTAATAATATTGATATAGGGTTGTTTCCATGTAAGAATTCCTCTTAAGTAATGTGTCAGCAACCCTCGTTTGTTTATAATAAAGATCTCCTTAAAATACTTAATACTATTTTTTGATTGACACGGAACTGAATTGACGTGAGAAAATGATATAATTTGGTCATCATAAGCATATGAATTGAGTGACACTCAATTTCAATGTACTTAGTTCATTTGGAAAACAATATTTCCAACTATTTGACTAACAATTGTATTGTTAGGATAAACTGATATTAGCTCTATTTGAAGAAGTCAAAGTTCACCCAAAAGACCATAAAGTCAAATGATTTCAGAATAAGCAATAGACATGATACAATACTCAGATTCAATAAAAGATTTAGAGACCCTTACTTGTTTCTAAATTTTCCTTAAGAATAATGATGGACCAAGAACCATGCACAACCAATGATAAAACGCGGAGTTTCAGGACACCTTGGCTTATCACCATCACTATAAACACTCAACTTATGAGTTGTACCGATGGAAAAACATAGACCACGATGAGCGGTTGCCATCATGTAGTGAATAATATGATGGATTGTGGCCAAGTGGAGATGATATGGAGATCATTATTATAGTAGACCTCTAATTATTAATGTGTATGTTAGGCGTGGGCCCAAAGCCCTGGTAATTTAGATCCAAATTATTTAATTAGATGTCATGTATATAAGTAGAATAAAGAATGAGAAAGTTTCTCATTTAGTTTATTATTTGTTGGTTTGGTTTCGGAGAGATTAGGCTCTCTAATCCTAGTCAGTGTATACAATTAATTGTGTATGTATAGTTATTCTTGCAGTTTGTAACTTCTATTGCAGGAAGTTGCTCCTAGTATAACTGCAATAAAGTATTGTATTTGTGTGCACTGTTCTCCCTTTATCTATCAATATTATTCAAAATTTATCAATGGTATCAAATACATAGATCATTGATCGAGTTCATGCTCTACATGCTTCGCTAGAGAAGAGATTCATGAGATGCGCAATGTGATGGAAACTAAAAAAATATGAATAGTAGCACTTAAGTGAAGAACTGCTCGAAATTGTCTGCAGTCTCAATATCCTAAATGACAACATAGGTTATGGTACCTCTATTCTGAAAGAATCTCTACAACCATTATGAAAAATGGAGAAAACTTACAATTCCCATCTTCTAGGGTGAAAACGCTTTTAGGTGGATTAATCGTGTCAAACGGTACTTTGATTTAAGGGGTGTAATTAATGAGGAAAGGGTATAGGAAGCCATGATAACAGTGGAAGGAAAATAACTCACTTGGTATCAATTATGGGAATTTTGTTCCCCTTCACCATCTTTGGGTGATTTCAAGGTTGGGTTGATCAAATGGTTTCACCGTCAATGTTACAAAATCCCTAGGAAATACTCCTCATCCTTAAAAAATGGGCTCGGTGGAAGAATATCATGGCAGGTTTTGATTATATGTTGGGTCATTTAGAAGTGCAGAAACAGATTATCTTAAAGAGAATTTTATCAATGGGTTAAAATATGGGGTAAAAACATAATTGAAATTATATACAGTTACAACCTTGGTTGAGATAATGGATTTCACCCTGAAAATTGATGGAAAGAGTATCATTATTGACAAAGGTACTTCATCCAACACCCACTTTATGACTTTCGCCAAGGTTTACCCTTCTAACTGCATTGTAACATAGGACTTCAACAATAAGGAACTCAACACCAAAACAACATTCATTGCTGCCACAACTGAGACATCTAACACAAAAACAACAACAACTTCTCATGGGAGAGCTTTTTGACACCTTAGAGACACAAAAATGTAGAATAAAAGGGCCAAGAATTTGTGTTTTCTCTATGATTAAAGATTTTCTTCGGGTCATGTTTGCGCCAATAAATAATTTCATGTCATGCTGCCACACTACCGTGGATTAGGATAATTTTGGAAGGATATGACAATGACAAATCAACCCCAATTATTGAAACAACTATAGAATCAACACTTTATACCCTCCAATTATCCATGTACAGTTTATTGGGCTTCACATCCAATAAAAATATCAAGTTATTGGGATATTTGGATGAGTTGTGCGTTTTGGTTTTGGTAGATTATGGAGCCTCTCACAATTTCATTTCCTCTCTCCTGGATCACAAATAAGGTTTATTTGTTGCTGCAACACCTTCTTTTAGTGTGGATGTGGGAGATTGCCACAAAATTCCATTTGGAGGGGTTTGTCACCAATTAACTTTGGACATTCAAGGTCTTAACTCAACAGGACTATTGTGTCTTTAAACTTGGTGAAGTCTGTCATACCCTAATTTTTACCCCTAAGATTCCACCTATCTTATCATTTTGCATATTATCAATATCACAAGTGTCATACCCTAATTTTTACCCAAGGTTCCCATGTCATTTTTATATCTGTATTCCATAAAGATCACAAACATGGTTGTCCCATAACCCTCTCATCTCTGGGTTTGTCTTTGTGGAGATCACCAAGCACCTTTTTGTGCATCTTTTACCTTTGCATGTATATATTTTATGTTTCACTAATCATAACAAAATACAAAAATATGCCTTGTTATTTTTGTTTCTTTTGCAAGTTAGGGTTTAGATCAAGAAGATCAAGTGATGTTTCCTCAATTAAGGTTTTGAGTTGCTATAGTCAAAAATGTTGTTAACCATTAATTCTCAAAGGTTCATTCATCAAAGCATGACTTATAATATTAGGTCACACTCTCCTCAAGCATCATTCAACATCATTTGATCAAGGATAGCTCAAATTTTGGTAGCTTGTTTCTCAAGTTATTTCAATAGGTTCATGTATTTATTTCCATGCATTCACCATCAAGTTTCCTCAAGTTTTTCCAAGATTAATCAGAGAGAAAACAATAGTCCATTGTGATCGGTGGATTTAGAACTGACTGTTTAACACTGGTTCGCGAAATGTCGCGGAAGCAAGAGTCGCCACCGTCTTTTATTTTCTCCAACATGGACAGGACAAAAGCACAGCAAAATTCCTTATGAGATTATCTCTCGGTTCGGGAGGTAGATTTATAGAAAGGGAAGGTGTTAGCACCCTTTCTATCCGTGGTTATCCACTGGCTCTTAGATACTTGCTCATTGTGTTTTCAAAAGTGTTTGCTTTTTAAAGTGTGAGTGGGGTTGAAAAAAGTTTCGTTTAAAGATTTCAGAATGACTCTTGTATCAGTCCTCAAGAGTGTTTGAAAAATTGTTTTGAAAGCTTTTTGAAAGTGTCAGTGTGAAAAGATGTTTTGATTTGTTTTTGAATAGAGCAAGTATCTACGAGTCATCTACCTACCCTAAGGAATTAGGCTGTGTAAATGTCCTTAAGGTAGTGCCATCCCACCATTGAGAGGTAGGTAGCACCACCGTTGGAGGTGTTCGGGTCAATTCGATTGTAGGGACAGTGTGGTCACCAGAGCAACTGTAGGACACCTTAGAAGCTACCCTTATGTCCTTGATCCTTTTTTAATCCGAGGCAACCGTTTCGAGGCAACTGGATCATGGACATAAGGACTTACTAAAACGTCCTATACTCGACGACCACGTTTCGAAGGTAAGGCAACAGGTGAGGCGTACCCTAGAAGTGGTGTGTGAATTTGTGTGTTATTTTCATGTTAATATTTATCTTTGATCAGGCATTTGTGAGCTACGCTTGTTTTTAATTAGCCATACATTCTTTCATGCAATTAGAAATTTAGAGTGCGGAAATTTAAATGCGGAAAGATAAATCCTACGCTATTACAAGGCGCAGGTCTATACATCGCCAAATTACAAAGACCCGTTTTGATAAAAATGCGGAAAGTAAAAAGACCTAATTACTATTACAAGCCTTGAGCAGTTACATAATATTCGAAAAGAAAATAATAATAACGTGCGAAAGAATAAAAGTTGACAGTCCGAGGGTTTTGACCCTTTTGAAATTAAATTGAATTAAAAGTTAATTAATTATTTAATAAAAGTAAAGAAATGTTTTTTTTTTTATGTTTTTGGTATTTAATGAAATAAAGAGAATTAAAAATCAAGAGAAACCCTAATTCTAAGTATTTTAATTATTAATGAAAAACATCCAAGTTAACCTAATTTACACTAATTAATTAAGTTATATGTTTATTTGCAAAAATATTTAGTAATTAATAATAATAATAATGAGAGAAAATTATTTATTAAAAAAATGAAAAGGTCAAAAACCCTAATTCTACCTATTTTAATTATTAAGAAAAAGATTAAAGTTTTAAAACCTAATTTACTAAATTAATGGTTAGAGTTTATTTACAAAATAAATTAATGGTGAATTAAATATTAATTAAACATATTTTAGTTTCTGATTTTTTTATTATGAAAATTATTTTAGGTGAATTAAATAAAACAATTAAAAAGAATAATTGAAAAGAATTTAGAAAAGAAAAGAAAATTAAAAAAGAATACAAACAAGGAGGGGTGTCTGGCCCATTTGGAGGTTTGTTTGAAGTAATTCGGCCCATCAGTGCAAAGCATGTTTGACCTTCCACGCTTGTGTGCATGTCCATTGACTGAGGTACATGGTAGAACTCCTTTTGTGGCCTTCAGATTGACCATCAAATCCACTTGGCAGGCACAGGCATGAGCGTGCACGGTGAGCTATTGAGACTATGCTGCATTGGAATACATTACAACAAAAATTATTGAACATATGGGGGGACCTGGGAATCGAACCCAGGTCCCAATACCTGCAGGACACCTCAGCCACCAACTGAACTAACGCGTGCATTTGTTAATATAATGAAGAGTGATTATTATATGTGAAAAAAGCAATTATTCTGAAACAAAAGAAAAAACGCGCCAATTATTTGAACCTCCCTATCACATGAAGACACGTCCATCTTCTTCCTCATCTTTCCTGTAACTAGAAAACAAATAGCGGGGGTTTTAAACCCCCACTAAATGAAGCCTGAAAAATAGCGATTAGCACATGCTGTAATATAAAAAAGGCGCGAGGTCATCAATGGATTCGTCCTGTTGCCACGAATTCAACTGTATAAGTCTGGTAGTCTAATTTTTCCATATCAAGAAAGCCCTAATTGGAAGCTTCCTGAAAACCTAATTTTCGTCCATGGTGAATCTTGATTCAGGCAATATTAATTCAATTCAGTTATACCAATCGCTTCAGAAAGTTTATATTAGTATAAATCAATCAAGAAAAATGACTAAAAGTGCATGAATCATGATATGGGATTCAAGGAATTTTGGCAAACCGTATAACATGTGTTCTTCAATTACTTGCACGTTTTGACTCGTTCTCGATTGCAAATGCTTCCTGGATGTTTTGGCAATGTA
The DNA here is from genome assembly GCA_948472305.1 of Vicia faba. NCBI lineage: Eukaryota > Viridiplantae > Streptophyta > Magnoliopsida > Fabales > Fabaceae > Vicia > Vicia faba. Next base: position 309,281,132 of record OX451740.1, on the reverse strand, counting down.
TTGGAATGCTTTTGAAGCTTTGAATTGTGCTCTAACTGTGAAATCAGTTTTCAAATTTTGGCCAAAAGTTGCAAATTGATTATGCCTTTCTCATGCAGTTTTTCGTGTCCTTGTGCATTAGGTTATGTTGTGCATATGTACATGAACGAAATTAGGTCAAGAAAACAAGCCCAAGGTCCATCCATTTATGATTTCAATATTTGATTTTTCCTATATCTTTTTCAATCTTTTTGCCATGAAAACCATGCCAATTATGGAAGATTTGGTCTTGTTTATTGATGCACGAAATCCTTAGCATGTGATGAACCTATTTGCTGCACAAAAAAGATTTAAAAACATGATTTGATATTTTTCTCATATTTAAAACTAATTAAATGAATTAATAATAATAAAAACTCAATTAATTAATTAAAATTAAGAAAATAAATCCCTTTGAGCTTAATGGGTCGTGCGTATTCTTTGGGTAATGATTCATGGAAGAATTTGTGGCCCATTAGCATTTTTGAAGCTTTTGAAGCAAAGTTGACTTTTCAAAATTCCCAAAAATTTCCCAACTTCTCCAAGGCATATCTTGCTCAATTTTGAAGCTATGATCATGTTCTTGGACATTTTGGAAAGGTCTTGAAGTCCTCTAACCAATGCCTTTGGTCCCATGTCATTTTGATTTACCAATCTCAAGTTATGGTCTTTGACTTAAAGTGCCTTTTTGTTGACTTTTGAAAATGACCTATAATGTTGAAATTGATAACTTTTTGTGAGAGCATTTCTTGGATTTGAAGTGTGAAGATGAGTTGTAGGAAATGTCATTCTCTTCAAAATGAGCTTTGGATGGGATTTTTCTGATAAACCATGAGGAAGTTATGCCTTGGTCAATTTGCAGTTGACTTTTTCAACTGTCCAAAAATAGAAGCTTTTGCATCTTGAGACTTTTTGAGCCATGTTTTGAGAATCATGATCAAGAATTGATCAAATGATGTTTGTGGCTTCAAAATAAGATGTTGACAAAATTTTTTGACTTTTGACTGTCAAATGACCATTTTGCCCCTGCAGTTGACTGTAAAGCATTTAGGGTTTTTGACTGTGCAATTTGATGCTGTGAGTCTTGAAACTTGGCATATGGATGCTTGACAATGTATCTAGGTATGTGGGACTTGATTGGACCCTTGAAAACCTCAATTTCTTTGCCAGAACCAAAACCCTAATTTTGACTGTGTTAGGAGGCAATTGGACTGTGCAACCCTTGAGAGATTTTGAAGCTTGATTTTGCCAACTCTTGAAGAATATGGGAGGGCAAATTTTGGGGTACAACAGTTGCCCCTGTTCAATCTTCTTAGACCTGAGGATGTAGATTGGCTGACGAGCCTTTCGTAATCCGAAGGTGGAAGATGATTGAACACTAGAGTGCCCAGAAATTTGCACTCACATAGTAGAATGTCAACAGTGTGATGGTGGGAATGGGCTTACAAATGCCATTTGGAGACTGATGGATAAGAGGACGGGCTTATAGATGCCATCTGGAGGTGTGACAGGACTTTGTCGGGAATGGGCTTATGGATGCCATTTGGAGACTGTTGGTATGAGGATGGGCTTATAGATGCCATCTAGGTGTCGATCGCGTAAGAGATTCCTTAGCGAGAACTTGCGTACCTGAGAAAAAAAAATAATTACCTGGCCTGTTACAGGAGTTGATCTTCAAACTCTTTATGTAGATGTGCCCTGGCTGGATACAGGTATCGAATCTTTAAACTCTTCAGACGTGCCCTGGCAAGATACAAGAATCGAGTCCGGAGATAGTCGTCAACAGATACACCCTGGTAAGATACAGGAATCGGATCTTCGAACTCTTCAGACGTGCCCTGGCAGGATACAGGAATCGAGCCTGGTATATAGTCGTCAACAAATACACCCTGGCAAGATACAGGAATCGGATCTTCGAACTCTTCAGACGTGCCCTGGCAAGATACAGGAATCGAGTCTGGTAATGTAGTTGTCAACAGATACACCCTGGCAAGATACAGGAATCGGATCTTCAAACTCTTCAGACGTTCCCTGGCAGGATACAGGAATCGAGTCTGGAATTAGTCGTCAACAGATACACCCTGGCAAGATACAGGAATCGGATCTTCAAACTCTTCAGACGTGCCCTGGCAGGATACAGGAATCGAGTCTGGAATTAGTTGTCAACAGATACACCTTGGCAAGATACAGGAATCAGATCTTCAAACTCTTCAGACGTGCCCTGGCAGGATACAGGAATCGAGTCTGGAATTAGTCGTCAACAGATACACCCTGGCAAGATACAGGAATCGGATCTTCGAACTCTTCAGACGTGCCCTGGCAGGATACAGGAATCGAGTATGGAATTAGTCGTCAACAGATACACCCTGGTAAGATACAGGAATCGGATCTTCAAACTCTTCAGACGTGCCCTGGCAGGATACAGGAATCGAGTCTGGAATTAGTCGTCAACAGATACACCCTGGCAAGATACAGGAATCGGATCTTCAAACTCTTCAGACGTGCCCTGGCAGGATACAGGAATCAAGTCTAGAATTAGTCGTTTGTTGTACCCCAAAATTTGCCCTCGCATTTTTCCTCAAGAAATCATAGCTGCGGGCGTTTCTTGATTTTCCCCGACTAATTCATGAATCGGTCAAACAGACTTTTCTCGTCAGTCAGACAAAATAAGGGTTTTCATTGATTTTCATGGCTCTAGAACAGTTCTTACAGTTTGCTTAGGGTTTTGGTTGATTCTGGCTCAACTTTGATCAGGTGAACGCTTCTTTGGCATTTAATCAGGAATTAGGGTTTGTACGCAGTTTTCTCAGAAAGATTTAATTCAACAGTGCTTTTCAAGTTATTCCGAGATATGGGCTGAGACATTTGGATTGAATTCATAGTATTGGACTTAATCAGTGAAAAGATGCATTTGGATTGAATTTGCAGTGTTTGGTTAAAATCAGTAAAAGGAAGAATATGTCTGGGTAGTTGTTGTGATTGACTGTGCATTAATTTGGATTTGTGAAGCGCCAGGCTTATTAGTTGATCGATGCTAAAACCACAATGTTTATTTAATTGTTTATTATTCTGAGATTAAATAGTTGGAATTTATTTTCAATTATTTTAATTTAAAGAATTATAAATAATAAAGTAAACGATTGAAAAGAAGAAAAGAATTAATTGGATAAAAGGAATTTTTATTTCATCTTTAAATATTTGTTACAATTGTTATTTAAATACAAGTATTAGTTTACAAAGTATTTACAATAATAGTATTACATTTATTTAAATTTAAATAAAACTATCCTAATATTCTTCTAAATCTTCAATTCTTCATCCTCCATCTGTTGCTTTTTCTCTCCATTTAAATTGTTATCTGCGAAAGAAAGAAGAAAAGTCAAAAGCAGAGAAAAAATAAATAGTTAAAGCAGACAGTTAAAAAAAAAGAAGTTTCATCATTAAAAACAAATGGCCGGAATCAGTTTTACCCTCTTTGCAAATCATGGGATTTCTCCTGGCTCACAAAGAAGGATGGAAGGCTTGCGATTGAAACATGAATGCACAAAGTTATGAGTTTTGCACAAATTCAAAATTCTTAAGCCAACTGCATAGTTCAAAACAAACAGCATATGCAAGTTTAAGTCCAAAAGCAAGCTAAGTCCAAAGTCAACAAGCTGCCAAAAGATATCCCAAGATACCAAAGTACTATCAATGCTGTCAAGAAGCACAAAGTATGGAAAAGAGATATGCAAATATGCAGAGAAAGAGTAGATTGCAAGCTAATTCCATCTCATCATTTTCAACCATTTGTTTTTTCAGAAAAAAGACAAATATAAACAATATTGAATGTTTAAAATCTGTCAAGAGAGAAGAAAGGGATAAAAAAGCAGATTATGTTACAGCAGGTTGAAGGCTAAAAGAGGCATGTATCAGAGCTGTTCAGAAGTAGACAGAACATATGCAGCAGAGGTAATCACAAAGAATGAAATTCTCAAACCTTGCAAACCTGCCCATCAGCTTGACCAAGAAAAGATATCAAATCCGGAAGCATTCAAAATCATAGGCGCCAAAAAGCCTAAACATATATGAAAGACAACACAGTCCAAAGAAAAGAGGATCACAAAACAAATATACAACAGCATACCTGCCAAAAGATCAAAAAAACACATAACCTGAAGCAAAACCTCCATCCTAAAACTTGTTCAAACCTTCAGCATTAAAACAACCATAACCTGCTAAAGACCACAACCAGTAGACCATAAACCTGTGGCCTCAAAGCTCAAAAAAACCAGTAAAAGCCAACCTGCTAAGCCATAACCTTAAACCAACATCCATGACAAGTAAAAGCCAGTAAAAACCCTCAACCTGAACCAAGCCCCTAACCTGTAAACAAAGGCCTAAACCTGCCTAAAACCAAGTCCATGAAACCATAAGCAGAATCCAAACAAAACTCCCAACAGCATAACATCCAAACCAGAAAACCAGTCAACAAAACCTGTAAGTTCACACATAAACCCTCAACCGGTATCACTGGGCAACACAAAATTCAAGGGAAACACAAAAGGCCCTCAGAAAACATCATCACTGGGCACACATCTCATAAGCATACAGATTCAAAATCATACAGCATACTAAGCAGGCATCGAGGAAACCAGAAGGAAGAGGAAAAGAAGTGAAACAGGATCCATTCCAAGCGAGGTTCTCAGAACCAAAAGGGGTTCATCATCAAAAATCATCAGAGGCAACATACCAATCATACTGAAGCATACAGAAGGCAACAAAGAGGAAGAGAAAAATCAGGCATCTCAAGCATCAAGCAAGCAAAGCGAGGCAAAAGACAGAGGAAGAGGATAAAGAAGCAAACAGAAGCAAGGCAAAGATATAAAGGACAAAGAAAGACACAGAATACCAGTATCCCCAAAGCTCGCGCATCCTCAAGCCACCGTGTCACACATTTCTCCACCGTCAAGCCGCCTGAGCACCGCCATCTTCATTCCTGTCTCCAAGAGGTAGCATTCCTCTTCTTTTCCCTCCCTTTACAACCTCAAAAAACCACAAACAACACAAAATCAGAATCAATAATGGAAGAATCATGACATGCAAGACACAAATCGTTAAAACCCTAAAAAACGCTAAGATAAAAGTTGTCACCTTGAACGAACCATCGCGTGCCTGACCGTGGAGAGGAGGATGTAGAGGCGGCGCTGGCGGCTTGGGCGAAGAAGGAAACTCAGGCGAAGGCGAACGAGATGACGAACGAAGTAGCGAACGGCGCCGCTTCTGTGTTACAAACCCTAAGATAACCCAAATGAAACAACTCTGAGAAACCCTAAACAAAAGTTATGAACATTTGGGCCTTGCACTTTCTCAGTTTAAGCCCAAACGAATTTCCAATTAACACCCCCACGCTGCTATTTTTGTTTGGGCCAGTACAAAAGCCCTTAAAGCCCATTCAAATCTCCAAAACTTCCCTTTTATTTAAAAACATATTTTTCTCTTTAGTTAATAAATTTACATACCTTTTCTTGTCATTAAAAAAAATTTTCATTAACTTTTTGTTCTTTTTTTTTATAATCATAAATTTTGTTTATAAATAATATATTAATCACAATACACCAAAAAAATATATATTAATCTTTTCTTAAAAAAAACATTTCTCATTTTCATTTTTTTTTCTTAGTTAAGAATTTGTACATAAATACATAATTACATAATTTTTCCTTTAAAGTTATTATTTTTCTCCTTAAAATTAGAACTTTTGATTTGTATACATCAATACTAAAAAATACATAAAACAATATAATCAAAATTTAAAACATTTTTCTTTCTTTTAATTAAAATACCTTTTTTTGTACATATTAAACAAAAATATAAAAATGCAAGTTTAAATCAAAAGCGGATAATAATACTTGATAAACAAACGATATTTAATATTCTCATTAAATTCACATTCCTTAACTTGTAAATAATTCTCATACACGTACACTTACACAATACACTTTACATTTGATGCATTATACATTTGATATTCTTACACTTTGCTATACATTACATTGATTACATTTGATCGCAATTAGATTTGGTTGTAATTATTTAAGTCTCATCCCCATTTGTGAATTTGTACCCCCACTCCCGGATACCATTTGTAATAGCGTAGACTTTAAAATTCCCGCAATTTACCGCTTTCAAATTATACCATGGTTAGACCTAGGGTTTGCATGTACATAAAATCAAACGCTAGATAACCTAATACAAGACAAATACATGAAATCAATACACAATCACACTCGCACCCCCTAGGGTAATCCCACATGTTGCCTTCCAAAATGGGCCATGCTTGCACGTCGAGTTTCTTTGGCAAAACAAATTCAAATGATCATAAGTCCCTCGATGACGCTTTCGAAAGTCGCCTATCAAAATGATCTAGTCCCTTCAAGCAAATTTCCAAAGACACTTGGCACCATTGCATTCATGGTCCATACGATGACCCGCGCCTGTCCCAATCACTTCCTAAACGCAAGGTTGTCCACCAAATTCAATAGTGGAGCAAAATTGTTAAAAGGGGTTGAAAACATAGAGAAAACCTTTAAGCATAATAGGGGTAGACAAAACTCTTAGTTACTTAAGATCAACTTGCAAAAACACTTGCCTCCTTTTTCAAAAACCACACCTCACAAACACTTTCAAAACAAACTCTCAAAAACATTTGAAACATCTTTTCGAAAAGATACACACTTTTGTAAAACACTCAAACACGAGTCAATTACATTGGTTGCCGAAACGAAGGCGTCTATTTCAAAAAACATTTTCAAAACACACACATACACCACAATTTCAAGCAATCAAAAATCAAGGCAAGTGATCTAAAACCAAGTAACTAAGAGCCCATGGATAACCATGGATGAAAAGGGTGCTAATACCTTCCCTTTTCATAATCTACCCCCCGAACCCACGAAATATCTTAAAAGGTTTTTCCTGTGCTTTTTAACCTTTCCTTTAGGATAAAATAAAAAGTCGGTGGCGACTCTTGCTCAACCGAACAAGTGCGAATACAAACGCAAAACTCAAGTCAGTTCTCCCCCCGTATCACAGAACTGGCGACTCTGCTGGGGAATATTCAAAAGTGGGGTTACCTTAGGGTTTAGATCACCTTTTTCTCAATTTCTTGCTTTGTTTGCTTTTATATATGTGGGCTTTGCATCGGAGTTTCATAGATCCTAACCCGAATCTGGGGAATCCCCTTTTAGGTAGCATAATCTGTGAGGGACCTGTCCGGCGTAGACCGACATGGGTGAAGCAGTGGCTACATTGGTGTGGCACCTTAGTCTGTACCAATATCCCTTGTATTGCAACGAGGAGAATATGGGTCTTCTAAGGAGTCATCAAACACCAACCGACCTTAGAACCCTAAATTAACCAAACTCGGCCATAGAACAGTAGCAGTATGCTACACTCATTGAGGCTAAACTCTCGCGATGGTTCTGGCCGCAAGAAAAGATTGCGATGCTGGAGTTATGACCGATTGAGGGTAGTCAAGGATTTGAGATCCTCTAGAACCCGGTTACTTTTGATAGGATAGGTTTTAACCAACAAAACTAAAAGAGGGTAATACCTAAACTACATGCTGGCCTAAAACCTAAGGGTTGTCTTGTGTGACTTGTGTGCCTTATCATTGTGAATACTTGTGGTGTGTTTCATCATAGCATCATACCATCATACCATTGCATGCATCCTATATAAGGACTGACCCATTTCAAAGACAAGAGGGTTTCATCTTTGCTCTGTTTTGTAGGACATCATGATGCCCGTGCGTAGGAATACTATCCGGCTCAACTTTGTTCAACCACCAACTTTGCTCAAGGAATTGGTTGGTAGGATTCCAAACACTACTTCCTTCATCAAGAGGCATGGTTCTCTCCTCGGTTTGATCACTTCAAAGTGGGATCAACAACTGATAAGTGTCCTGACACAGTTTTATGATCCCCTGTATCATTGCTTCACTTTTCAAGACTTCCAGCTGGTCCCTACCCTGGAAGAATTCTCTGACTTGCTTGGTATCCCTGTTTTGGAGCAAATTCCATTCACTGGTTGGGAGAAGACTCTTAGGCCTGAAGAGATTGCTACAGTCCTGCCCTTGACCAAAGAAGAAGTAATGGCTAACTGGGAAACTAGAAGTGGAATTAAGGGCTTTTTGGTTAAGTCTCTGGTTGGCAAAGCTAATGATTTCTGGAATGACTTAGACTTCAAGGCGTATGAAGACATTCTGGCTCTTTTAATCTATGGTCTGGTGTTGTTTCCAAATCCTGACACCTTTATCAGTATCTATGCCATAAGGATCTTCATGTCTCGGAATCCTGTACCCACTCTTTTGGGTGATATCCTGCAACAACTCTATGCTCGTACTGCCCGAAGATGGGGAACTCCGTGGTGTTGTGCTCCTTTGCTAGTGAGGTGGTTTATTTCGCATCTTCCTAAGTTCGTGCTGAAGAATGAAGAAGGAAAGGGTTGGGCTCATAGGTTAATGTCCCTCACTGATAATGACATCACTTGGACTCTCAGAGGTTTGGATGAGGTAGCTGTTATTGATCGTTGTGGAGAATACCCTAATGTTCCATTGATCGGCACCCAGGGAGGAATCTCTTATAATCCATGTTTAGCTCTCCGTCAGTTTGGAAGATCCAGAAGAGTAGGGCCTCATGAGATGTTGGTTCCTCACTTCCATTTTGAATTTCAGGTAGACAGTGACAAACTATGCCATGGATTCATTAAGGCTTGGGGCAGAATTCACAAAGCTGACCCACATGAATTGGGACCAAAGACTTCTCTACCAATGGAACCCTATTGCAGATGGGTCCGCATCTGTGCTCAGAAGTTAGGTATGCCGTATGAAGCTGTCAGACCTGTCATTCTTGAATCTCTTGATGAAGATGGGGTTCCTCCAACTGTCCTCCCTCCTCAGATACCCACTGATGTTGATACACTGAAGAGATCTTGGGCGCAGCTAAAGGAAGAACGGGATTTTTATCGGGAAAAGTTCAACGAATAGGAACGGAAGATCCAGAAGCTGACTAAGCAATTGGAGGAAGAGCGGATCCTAAATGACTATATCCAAACTGAGAAGAGGAGGCCATGGGAGCATTGATGGGCTTTGAATGTTTCTTTTTACAGATTTTATTTCCTTTTCAGTATTTTCATTCCTGTAATGCCTAAGGGCAAATTGTTGAACAATTTAAAGTTTGAATCTAATGAAGTGTGTTTCCTTTTTGTCTACAAAGTTGAATCCCGATTACCTTTGAAAACATAAATCATACGCATTTCATTGCATCATGTGCATAACAGGTACCCTTCTTCTACAGGTTGCTTAATCTTCTTCGCTGTTTATTTCAGCACTCAATCATCATGTCTTCCGAGCCTACTACCGAACAAGCTATCAAGGCCCTCCAGGCCCAGAACGCCCAGTTTCAAGAGATGGTCATGAGCTTAGCCCAAGGTCAACAAGAGTTGAAGGCTCTGCTCCTGAAGAAGAAGAAGAAGAGGACTGCGTTGTTCAACACTGGACGCAGGTTTGGGAACACACTCCATAATGAGGCCGATCAAGCTACTTCCTCTGCAGAGAAGGACAGTCCCCAAGGGGGAAGGGCTCCTAGTCCTGCAGTCTCCGACAACGAGACGGATTACAATGATGAACAGTACCCTCCTGCTGCTGACAGATACAAAGAACTAGAGGACCGTTTAAGTGCCATGGAGATTCAAAAGGTGTCGGGGTTGGATTTCGGAGATTTAGGTTTATCTTCTGGGGTGGTGATCCCACACAAGTTCAAGGCGCCTGCCTTTGCAAAGTACGACGGGGCTTCCTGTCCCAAGCTGCATCTCAGATCATATGTAAGGAAGATACAACCTTACACTGCAGACAAGAACCTTTGGATCCATTTCTTTCAGGATAGCCTTTCGGGGTCTCAACTCGAATGGTTCTATCAGTTAGACGGAGTCAGTATCCGAAACTGGGAGGACTTGGCTGCTGCGTTTTATAGACAGTATCAGTACAATTCTGACCTCGCTCCCACGCGTACCCAACTTCAGGGTATGTCCCTGGGAACGGACGAAGGATTCAAGGAATATGCACAAAAGTGGAGAGACTTGGCTGGCAGGGTGCAGCCTCCTTTGACTGACCGTGAACTCGTTGACATGTTTCTAGGGACCCTGTCTGGTCCATTCTTCAATCATCTGATTGGTAATTCTTCCGCTGGGTTTACAGATTTGATCTTGACTGGGGAAAGGATAGAAGCTGGTATCAAGTCAGGGAAGATACAGAAGGGTGCCTCCGCGAGTACTGAGAAGAAGCCTTTCAAGAAGGAAGCTAGTGCGGTTTATGGTCCTAGAAGACAAGTTAAGCCAGAACACCGCCAAGCTGTCAATGCATTGGTCATTTCAAAGCCTGTTGCTGCTCCTCCGCAGTATAATCAACAAAGGGGTGAGAGGCCCAAAAGGCAGTACACTCGGCTTAACATGACCTTGTCTCAAATTTTGCCGCAACTATTGTCAACCAACCTGGTAACTGTCAAAGAAGCTCCGAAGGTGGTGAATACAGCTTCTCCAAAATACAACCCCAATGCCCGTTGCGCTTATCACTCTGATAGCCCCGGGCATACTACAGATGATTGCTGGGCCCTAAGAAATAAGGTTCAAGACCTTATCGATGCCAAGGAAATACAATTTGAGGCGCCCGGAAGGCCCAATGTTGTGACTGCTCCTATGCCCCAGCATGGAGTAAGTGCTATTGAAGAAGACCTGTATGCAGTTTCTGTGGATGATGTTGCTACCCATTTATTGACTGTCAAAAGGAACCTGTTGCTGGCCGGTTTATTTCCAGGTTATAGCAAGGGTTGCCTTTTGTGTGCCGTTTCCCCCGCTGGTTGTCCGTTGCTGAAGTCAGGCTTCCAAAACCTGATGGATAGCAAAGAGATTTTGTTCAAGAAGACCGCTATTCCTATTGTTCCGACTGAAGAAGTATCCGTTGTCACCATCTTCAACAATCCTACCAAGGCTCCCCCGAGGAAGCCAGTCAAAATCATGTCTGTTGCACCTATTATCATTACTGTTTCGGGGCCCCTCCCCTATGAATCTGACAAGGCTGTCCCATGGCACTATGGGGCAGATGTGTATGTGCTTGGAGTAAAGCAGGAGTTCAACACCGGGTACCAGTATCAGTAACATCACTGGTCCCGCCAAAGTTACTCGCAGTGGCAGGCTCTTCTCGCCTGACATTGCACCACCAGTTATCCGAAGACCTCTTATAATAACGCCTGCAAGTGCGACTATTTCCCCTACTGATCAAGTTTCTACCCCTGCTGCCGATTCATCTAACACTCGGGGCAAAGGGATTGATGATGTGCCTGCCCAGATGGAGGCACCAAAGACTGTCAATGTTGAGGCCTCCCAGTAAGAGATGGAGGAAATTCTTAAGATAATCAAGAAAAGCGATTTCAACATCGTAGAACAGCTGGGGCATACCCCCTCCAAGATCTCTATGCTATCATTGCTGCTATGCTCAGAGGCCCATGCCAAGGCCCTGATTTCATTTCTGAAGACGGCCCATGTGCCACAAGAGACATCTGCAGATCAATTCACTGACTGTGTGGCTAATTTGACAGCTGACAATGGTTTGGGTTTCTCGGATGCTGATCTTACCGCCAAGGGAAAGAACCACAATGATGCCCTGCATGTCTCCATAGAATGCAGGGGCACTACTCTTGCACACGTGTTGGTGGACACCGGTTCTTCCCTGAATGTATTTCCCAAGAAGGCCTTAGACCGGTTGGATTGTGAGGGCCTGGAATTGAAGCCTAGTAACATCACTGTTAGAGCCTTCGACGGTTCTAAGAGGATGGTGCATGGTGAGGTAGACATTCCTATTCGTGTGGGTTCCCAAGTCTTTGAATCAACATTCTATGTGATGGACATTCGTCCATCTTATTCCTGTTTGCTGGGTCGACCTTGGATTCACAAGGCTGGGGCTGTAACATCCACTATACACCAGAAGCTCAAATACCCTGTCAGAGGGAAGATTGTTACTGTGCAGGGGGAGGAAGAATACATGGTTAGTCATCTGAATTCATTCCGGTATATTGAGATGGACGGGGAGTTTATTGAAACCCCCTTTCAACATTTTGAAGAGGTACCTCCAACATTGGCGTCAGCTGAGACAGTGATTGAAGAAGACTTTCCTTTGAAGATGGCTTCCTTGAAGGATGCCCGGGCTGTGATTGAGAAAGGCGAGTGCGCAAACTGGGGTCGACTTCCTGACTTCACTCCAAAGACTGACAAGTTTGGGCTGGGCTTCACTGCAGAGGCTCAGAGGGCTGTTCGCAAAGCAAGGATCGGAAAACCTCTGGTGTTCATCACCAACCCAGGAGTGAATGCTATTGAGGACGACGTAGAGGAAGCGGAATTTGACAGCTGGATCTACCCAACAACCGACAATGGACCAAGCAACTGGACGACAAAAGATTTTACACCTATTACTTTTGTCACTCAGTAATGAACTCTTTTGTCTTCAATTTGTAACAAACAATATGTTGAAACTTTTATAGCTCGGTGTCCTACCCGGGGCACCGTGGCTCCATTTGTGAGGGCTTTTGTATGACATTTTCATAAATCACTAATCAAAACATTGGACGTTTGTTGCATTTCAAATCTTATGCTCCATTTCTTTCTTTATCATATATTGCAAAACAACTATATTTACACACACTCACTTATACAAGTTCCAATCCACTCTGGATCTCACTGGTAACGACTCTGCTACTACCAGTTATGACTTCGAAAATCCGATCAACTTAGCCGAAGACGAGGGTGAAGATGATTGCGAAGTGCCTGGTGAACTTGCAAGACTGCTACTCCAGGAAGAGAGGGCCATTCATCCGCATGAAGAGCCAGTGGAAACGGTAAATCTGGGTACTGAGACAGATAGAAAGGAAGTCAAGATTGGTGCCAATCTGGAGCTCAGTGTGAAACAACGGTTGATTCAGATGTTGCATGACTACATGGAAATCTTTGCTTGGTCTTACGAAGACATGCCTGGTTTGGATGCCGACATTGTGGTTCATCACCTGCCTACCAAGGAAGATTGCCCTCCGGTAAAACAGAAGGTCCGCCGCATGCGTCCAGAGATGTCCAAGAAAATCAAAGCTGAGGTTATGAAACAATTTGATGCCAGATTTCTAGCAGTGACTTCTTACCCTCAGTGGGTTGCCAACGTGGTTCCAGTACCAAAGAAGGATGGTAAGGTCCGAATGTGTGTTAATTACATGGATTTGAACAGGGCCAGCCCCAAGGATGATTTCCCTCTGCCTCATATCGACGTTCTGGTTGATAATACCGCTCAGCATAAAGTTTTCTCCTTCATGGACGGCTTCTCCGGTTATAATCAGATCAAGATGGCTCCTGAAGACATGGAGAAAACCACTTTCGTTACTCAGTGGGGCACCTTTTGCTACAAAGTCATGCCATTTGGGTTGAAAAATGCTGGGGCAACCTACCAACGTGCCATGGTTGCTTTATTTCATGATATGATCCATCACGAGATAGAAGTGTACGTCGATGATATGATTGCAAGGTCTCAAACTGAGGAGGAACACCTTGACCATCTACGGAAGCTGTTTGACCGTCTGAAGTTGTACAAGCTGAGATTGAACCCAAACAAATGCACCTTTGGGGTGAGATCGAGAAAATTGCTAGGTTTCATTGTGAGCGACAAAGGTATTCAAGTAGACCCTGCCAAGGTGAAAGCCATACAAGAGATGCCAGTTCCCAAGACAGAGAAAGAAGTCAGAGGCTTTCTAGGACGTCTGAATTACATTGCCCGATTCATCTCGCATCTAACTGCTACCTGTGAACCAATCTTTAAGCTGCTGAAGAAAGATCAGGTAGTACGTTGGAACGATGAATGTCAGGCCGCTTTTGAAAAGATAAAAGAGTATCTCCAAGAACCACCCATCCTCATGCCACCAGTGGAAGGGAGACCTCTAATACTATACTTGACAGTGCTTGACAACTCAATGGGGTGTGTGCTGGGGCAGCATGACGAGTCTGGCCGAAAAGAGCACGCTATTTATTACCTGAGCAAAAAGTTTACCGACTGTGAGACTCGGTACTCACTGCTCGAGAAAACTTGTTGCGCTCTGGTATGGGCTGCTCGCCGGCTGAGATAGTATATGTTGACTCATACTACTCTGTTGATTTCAAAAATGGATCCAATCAAGTACATATTCGAAAAGCCTGCTCTGTCCGGAAGAATAGCAAGATGGCAAATGATCTTGACGGAATATGACATCCAGTACACAACTCAAAAAGCAATCAAAGGAAGTGTATTGGCAGACCATTTGGCACACCAATCTGTGGATGATTACCAGTCGTTGAACTTTGAATTTCCAGACGAAGATATCATGGTAGTAACTAATTGTGAAGTACCTGGACCGGATGAAGGACCTGAGGAAGGATCCCGATGGTCTATGCACTTTGACGGAGCCTCAAACGCTTTGGGTAATGGTATTGGCGCTGTGATCATATCCCCTAAAGGCACTCATACTCCACTCACTGCCCGACTATGTTTTAACTGCACCAACAACATGGCGGAGTATGAGGCATGTATCATGGGTCTTCAAGCTGCAATCGACTTAAGGATCAAGTTTCTGAGTGTATTCGGAGATTCCGCTCTCGTGATCAATCAGGTCAAAGGTGAGTGGGATACGAAACACCCAAATCTTATTCCTTACAAGGAGTATGTGCTGACATTGCTTCCCCACTTCGAAGAGATAACTTTTGAACACTTCCCAAGAGAGGAGAATTAGTTGGAGGACACGCTGGCTACAATGTCTTCTATGTTTAAAGTCAAGTGGGACAACGAAGCGCCCCGGATCATTATCTAGAAATTGGACGAACCTGCATATTGCTGTGATCTTAAGGCCGAAGAGGTAACAGAGAAACCCTGGTATCATGAAGTAAAGAGGTACTTGGAAGCTCAAGAATACCCCGAAGGTGCATCTGTTAATGACAAGAAATTCTTGAGAAGGTTTGCAGCAAAGTTCTTTCTCAGTAATGGCATTCTCTACAAGCGAAACCATGATTCAACTTTACTGCATTGTGTGGACAAGATTGAAGCAGAAAAGATCATGGCAGAACTACATGAAGGTACATTCGGAACACATTCCAGTGGACATACCATGGCGAAGAAAATCCTTCGGGCGGGGTATTTCTGGTCCACAATGGAAGCCGACTGTTATCAACATTCGCGAACTTGTCACAAATGCCAGATCTATGCGGATAAGGTGCACATTCCTCCGGTACCTCTGAACGTCTTGACATCACCTTGGCCTTTTGCAATGTGGGGCATCGATATGATCGGCGAGATCCGACCTACGGCATCCAACGGGCACCGTTTCATCTTGGTAGTGATTGATTACTTCACAAAGTGGGTTGAAGCAGCTTCCTACGCCACCGTAACCAAGAGCGTCGTGGCACGATTCATTCGACACAACCTGATCTGTCGATACGGTGTACCTGAAAGGATCATTACGGACAATGGTACCAATCTTAACAACAAAATGATCACTGAGCTCTGCGAGCAATTCAAGATACAGCACCACAACTCTTCACCTTACCGACCGAAGATGAATGGGGCTGTAGAAGCAGAAAATAAGAATATTAAGAAGATTGTGCAGAAGATGACAGTGACCTATAAGGATTGGCACGAGATGTTACCGTTTGCTCTTCATGGGTACCGTACCTCAGCAAGAACGTCAACCGGGGCAACTCCCTTCTCCTTGGTCTATGGCATGGAGGCAGTCTTGCCGATTGAAGTCCAGATACCCTCTCTCCGGATAATGAAGGATGTAGGCTTGAGCGAAGATGACTGGATCCAGACTCGACTTGATCAATTAAACCTGATTGACGAAAAGAGACTCACTGCCATCTGTCATGGTCAAACGTATCAGAAACGGATGATCAGGGCATTTAACAAGAAAGTCAGACCACAAGAGTATCAAGTTGGGGACCTGGTAATCAAGCGCATCATTCTTCCTCAAAGTTATCCCAGGGGAAAATGGACCCCTACGTACGAAGGGCCATTTGTGGTTAAACATGTGTTCTCAGGAGGAGCCATGATTCTAACCACCATGGATGGTGACGACCTTCCTCACCCCGCCAATGCAGACATAGTAAAAAGATACTACGCATGAACTAAGGACCCGCTAGGTTGACACACCTAGGCAAAAGTAAGGGCTTCCCGGCGAACCAAAAGGGTTCGGGCAAAAATAAGGGATGAAATGAAAAAAAATCTGTACACCCGGCAAGTCAAAAACCTGAAAAGGCGGCTTGGGCAAAAATGGGTATCCCGGTGGACTGAAAACCCAAAAGGGCAGTCCATGCAAAAGTTAGGGATGAAGCGTAATACTATGTCTCATTAGATCACCTTGCATCCAGAATTCGGCATCAACTATCAGGGCTCAGACTTCGGCATCGATCAATCAGCCTCACCTTCAACTAAGCGGAAAAATGATGAGACGCTTGAAGACATAAAGGCGATAGCAGAGTCGTTACCCAGTGGGATTAGTTTTTCACATAGCTGTTTTGTTTCCTTTTCAAAATTGTATAAACTCTATGTTGTTCGGCGGCATTCTCTTACTAGGACGTCAGCCTCCTGTACACAAACGCCTATTTACAGGCAAATTTCAAAATCAATACAAGTTTGATTTTTCAGACAAATTATCCATTACTTTTCCTTTTTTGTTTTGTTTTGCAAAGAACGTCCAATGCTCATTTTTGATATATGCATTTGACGTTAAAATTGCTAACTCATAAATATTCGCATACGAAACAGAGGATTAATGACAGGTGACATCAGAAACAGGGGGCAATTTTGAAGTGACCAAGCGGTCTAGTTGCTTTGTCCGCCAAGGTACCAAGGTAGGTTCAACTGAAGAACATGACCAAGCTACCTCAACAATCCCTAGCGGAGTTCATCAAATTTACAGACATAATTCATCAACAATCCCCAGCAGAGTTCATCAAATTCTCCGACATAATTTATCAGCAGAATCCCCGGCGGAGCTCTCATCAAAGTCTCAGCGAACTATCTCTTCCCACAGAATACCTCCCCTCAGAGTGATCTCCCCAACAAGTGTATGCCCCAACGGAGTCATCTTCTCCTATCGGTTTATCTTGCAACCATAATCCCCAGCGGAAACGAAGAACTCTTCTCTTCAATATCAGCCCAAGATTTGATTCCCTGGCCGGTCGTCAAGGATTTATTTTCCTAGATGAAAATACATTCATTGACGTTTCATATTTCATACATCCTAGTTACATACATGACAAAGTGCATACAACACTAACTCATTTTGAGCATCATGACATCATGCATCTCATACATCATGACATTGCATACCATTGATTATTTTGCCTTTTCAGGAAAAAGATCAATCCAAAAGATGATTACTATCAAATATCACGAATCCAGATTCGATTCCTGTATCTAGCCAGGGCACATCTGTGAGTGGTTGATTGAAGATTCGATACCTGTATCTAGCCGGGGCATATCTACATAAAGAGTTTGAAGGTCAACCCCTGTAACAAGCCAGGAAATTATCTTTCATTCTCAGGTCAGAGGTTTACCCCTGTATCCAGCCAGGAAAGCCATCTCACAAACCTTTTACAATTCCAGATTCGATACCTGTATCCAGCCAGGGCACATCTGTCGACAACAATTCCAGATTTGATTCCTGTATCCAGCCAGGGCACATCTGTGAGTAACATTTTCCAGATTCGATACCTGTATCCAGCCAGGGCACATCTGTCGACAACAATTCCAGATTCGATTCCTGTATCCAGCCAGGGCACATCTGTGAGTAACATTTTCCAGATTCGATACCTGTATCCAGCCAGGGCACATCTGTCGACAACATTTTCCAGATTCGATTCCTGTATCCAGCCAGGGCACATCTGTGAGCAACATTTTCCAGATTTGATTCCTGTATCCAGCCAGGGCACATCTGTGAGTAACATTTTCCAGATTCGATTCCTGTATCCAGCCAGGGCATATCTGTATGAAGGGACTAAAGATCAACACCTGTAACAAGCCAGGAAACATCTCCTTCTCTCAAAGTATGCAAGTTCTCGCTAAGGAATCTCTTACGCGATCAACACTTCCAAATGGCATCTATAAGCCCATTCCCGACAAGGTTCTGTCACGCTTCCAGATGGCATCTATAAGCCCATCCTCCTATCCATCCTATCTCCAAATGGCATCTATAAGCCCATTCCCGCCATCACATTGCTGATACTCCAGCATGCGAGTGCAAATTTCCGGGCACTCTAGTGTCCAATCTCCTTTTACCCTCGAGTCGCGAAAGGCGAACTTGCCCTTCTAACTCTTCAGGTCCAAGAAGATTGAACAGGGGAAACACCCTGGCAAGATACAGGAATCGGATCTTCAAACTCTTCAGACGTGCCCTGGCAGGATACAGGAATCGAGTCTGGAATTAGTCGTCAACAGATACACCCTGGCAAGATATAGGAATCGGATCTTCAAACTCTTCAGACGTGCCCTGGAAGGATACAGGAATCGAGTCTGGAATTAGTCGTCAACAGATACACCCTGGCAAGATACAGGAATCGGATCTTCGAACTCTTCAGACGTGCCCTGGCAGGATACAGGAATCGAGTCTGGAATTAGTCGTCAACAGATACACCCTGGCGAGATACAGGAATCGGATCTTCGTACTCTTCAGACGTGCCCTGGCAGGATACAGGAATCGAGTCTGGAATATAGTCGTCAACAGATACACCCTGGCAAGATACAGGAATCAGATCTGGAATCACGACTATTGATGGTAATTATCTTTGTATTGATCTTCGTCCTGAAAAGACGAAATGTTAGTTGTATGCAATGTCATGATGTATGGCATGCGTGATGTTCTCAAAATAAATGAGATTGTATGTTCATGATGCGTGTATGCATGATATAATGTATGAAGATGTGATGTGCACGAATGTATTTTTGTCTAGGAAGGTAAATCCTTGACGGGTGCCGGGAAGTTAAATCCTGGGCTGATGTTGAAGAGTAGAGTTCTTCGTTTCCGCTGGGGAGTGATAGTTGCAAGAATACCGATAGGAGAAGATGACTCCGTTGGGGAATAAGTTTGGCAAATAGATTACTCTGCGGGGAGTGCTCTGTGGGGAAGAGAGGTACTTTGCTGAGGTTGATGATAACTCCGCTGGGGACACCATTGTTGAGTTATATTGAAGGAATTGATGAACTCCACTGGGGGATAGGAAGACCTCGCCGAGGACGATCTTTCCATGGTTATTGGCTGAGGATAACCCAGTTATATCCTGGTGGGGAAATAACCTTCTGAATAAATCCGGGAGAGCGTTCGTACTCTGCAGGTGACAAGCTTCCAGAATCTACTGGGGATAAGCTTCCTGTTGGGGAGATGGATTCCACTCTCTTGGGGACACTTTTGAGATTGGACTCTCCTGGGGAAATTTTTGAACTGTACTGGGGAAGTGGCTCCGCTGGAGTCTGCATACCGCCGAGGAACAATCTTAGATCAAGACTGTCGGGGATGTTTGTTAAGAATGTTTGTATACTCTGTTGAGGGATGTTGAGATCTGCTGGGGATACCCAATTTCCTTAAGGCTGATAGAGTAGGCTAACTCTGCTTGGGGAGAGTATCGCTGACTTGCTGGCTCACTCTCTGGGGAATTAAGATATCTTGGTTGCATTCTTAGCCGAACTTACCTTGGTACCTTGGTGGACGGAGCAATTAGATTGCTTAGACAACTCGTATTGCCCCAGTTTCTGCTGTGGGAGAAGAAGATACCTTGCGGAGGTGCTTGATAACTGCTGATTGACAAATCTTCTTCTGGTAGGAAAGTGACAAGATGACGGGACATAGTCGTACGCTTTGATCCCTAATTTTTGCCTGGACCGCCCTTTCGGGTTTTCAGTCCATCGGGATACCCTTTTTTGCCCAAGCCGCCTTTTCAGGTTTTCGACTTGCCGGGTGTACAGATTTTTTCATTTCATCCCTTATTTTTGCCCGAACCCTTTTGGTTCGCCGGGAAGCCCTTATTTCTGCCTAGGTGTGTCAACCTAGCGGGTCTTTGATTATGCGTAGTATTTTTTTCCGACTATGTCCACGCTCTCCGGATGTAGGGAGGTGCCCCTGTCGTTGTGTTGCCATGTGACCAGAAGATCTTCGTTTGATCAAGCAAGATTCGTAGCTGGAATTCGTGTCCAATGCCCCAAGTGACTCAGGCGGAGATTTGCCCCTAGTTATCTTGGCATTTGAGAGATTCTCTGAATCTTGACTTGACTGCCCCAGATTATGGACAATGCTCATGCCATGCCCCTTGATTGGAAGAGCTTTTTTCCATTAGACATTCGTCGTACGAACTCTTATGCTGTTCAAACAAAAAGTCATATGCAAACAAAATTATGTTAAAAATGCAAAGCTTATGTCTGTTTCGAAGTTTTTGAAAAATGCATTTTTTTAGTAAAACAAGCAAATTTTGTAAAACGTGATGTCAACTCGTTATTTTACCGCAAGCCTTAAGGAGTCAGGATACCTTTCGTAACAGTATGCTCTGAATCTAACCCGTGCTTCAGCTAGGACTTTTAAGGGTTGTAGCGTGGCCTGGTTCACGGTTTATGAAACAAAGGATAAAGGCTCAAATTTTATTTGTACCCACCCGCTCTTCGTGATGTTCTTCAATCCTAACCTCAGCTGATCATGCGTTAGACCTTGTTTGAGTCTTTGCTCTGATATTCCGATGATGGTTCGAATATTGATAGTTTATTTGGAATAGGCAGTCATTTTCCTTTCTTGTTGAGGGTTTGTAGTACCTCTTTCTTTTTTGATTTTGTTATCCCTATTTTTTGCCTGAACTGTTTCTTTTGTATTTACAGTCAGCGGGATGCCCCAGTTGCATAAGTCTCCTTCATAGGTTTTGACTTGTTGGGCTTTAGTTTTTTTTTTTGGTAATGACTGCCTGTCTTTACGATTGTTCGGAACCATCATTGTCTTTTGCTTTGTAAGGACTTCTTTTGGTTCCATTTGTTGTGCACTTGGATCAACTGAGAGAACTACCCTGCCCCAGGTTATGATTAAGGGTTTTAATTTTCGAAAAGAAAAAACTCCTACTTCTTTGGCTCAAACGGGGTAACGAGGGATTATCTTCCTTATAACTCCAGTGTTTAGGGATTGAAACAATGCCTGTACCTCATCAGCGGGGTCTGTTCAAAAGCATACTGTAGATTATGGTATCGTTTTCGTCATCCTCCCACAACAGGCTTAGAATTATTAATTGAGAGTTGACATCAAAAATGAAAGCAGTTCGAATATAGCGAATGCGAATATATTGATTCAAAACAGACATATGCGATGCATTAATGAAATAACAATGTTTAACATGAATAAATGTTTGAACAATCAAAAGAAAGTTACAACTTGAAAATTCTAACAGCCAAAAAGTCTTCTCATCTCAGGACTTGTTACTTCAGCTGGTGAATCCTGTAGGGATGGTAGAAAAACTCAGCCTGCCCCACTTGGGTGAAATCCACTGCTCCTTCATTAATCAGGTCCTGGACTTTATTCTTCAGAGCCCAGCAGTCGGCAGTGTCATGTCCAGGACTATCAGAGTGGTATGCACATCTTCTATCGGGATGATAGTTAGGAGCGGAGATGTTGGGTTCCGGGGAGGAGCCCTTAATGTGATCAGATTCAATCTCAACAGGTATTGCAAAGCTTGAAACAACGGCATGTTGAGCTGGGTGAATTGCCTCTTGGACCTGCTTGGCTGACTCTGATCAACCTGTTTCTCTGGGCGAGGTTGTGGTTGGACCTGTGAAGTGGTAGCAATTTGGAGAGGTCTATTCTTCACCATGCCAGACTCTTGTCCTCTTGGAAGTTGATCAAAGACCTGGTCCCTGACTTGGACTGGTTTCTTCATGTTGGATCTGTCTTGGTGGAGTTGACTGATCATGGTCCTCAACTCTTCTTGCTCCCAAGCTAAACCTTGGATGAGAGCCCTTTGCCCCAGCATCTGGGTTTTCATTGTATCTACCTCAGCTTGTAGACGTTTCAGTCGTTCGTCCTTGTCATCTTCGGGACTTTTCTTGGCCAAATTCCCCATGAGAAGTGTCCTCAACTCCTCTTGCCCCTTGGATAGGCTTAAGAAGATCTCCCTGAACTGAGTTTCTTGAGCATGAGGACCCTGGTTATCTTGTTAGGAAGCCATTGCTGAAATAAACAGCGAAGAAGGTAAGTGACCTGTCAACAAGGGTACCTATAATGCAATGATATATATGATATGCATGCGATGTTTTCAAGGATCTCGCGGGGTAAACAGAGAAATTGTTAGAATTTGCATCTGGTTGCTTGATTGAAGGAACTTCATGTTGTTGAGAGTCCTTCTTCAAGAGTCAAGGCTCACCATATCGAGTGGGTCATAGCCCCTGACAACCTTGGTTAGAGGAAAATAAATCCCCTTTGCCCCTTGCTAGACCTTTTGTTCATCATGACCTGCATCACAAGCCCTTGAGATCCTTGAAACGGGTTAGTCTTTATGCCGGATGCATGCAATGGTATGATGTTATGCTATGCATGGGCTAATGTAGGTAAACCCTGTTATGAGTCCCAATTAAGGACTGTAAATAAAACCTGCAAGAAACTCAAGTGTCAGATAACAAGCATGCAAATAGTCAAGTTGGAAGGCACACAAGTCACACAAGACAGCCCTTAGAGTTTAGGCCAACATGGGGTCTAGGTATTACCCTCTTGAAGTTGGTGGGCTCAAAACCTGTCCTATCAGAAGTAACCGGGTTTTAGAGGATCCAAATATCACTGACTACCCTCAATCGGTCATAACTCTAGCATCGCAATCTTTTCTTGCAGCCAGAACCATCACGAGAGTTTAGCCTCAATGGGCGTAGCATACTGCTACTGTTCTATTGGCCAAGTTGGGTCATTTAAGGCTCTAAGGTCGGTTGGTGCTTAATGACTCCTCAGAAGACCCATATTCTCCTCGTTGCGACACAAGGGATATTGGTACAGACTAAGGTGCCACACCAACGTAACCACTGTTTCACCCGTGTCGGTCTACGCCGGACAGGTCCCTCACAGCTTATGCTACCTAACAGGGTACCCCCAGATCCGGGTTAGGATCTATGTAACTCCGATGCAGCCCACAATAATAAAGCAAACAAACACAACAATTGAAAACACAAGTGATCTTAGTCCTAAGGTACACCTCACTTTATAAGTGTCCCCAGCAGAGTCGCCAGTTCTGTGATCGGTGGATTTAGAACTGACTGTTTAACGCTGGTTTGCGAAATGTCGCGGAAGCAAAAGTCGCCACCGTCTTTTATTTTCTCCAACATGGACAGGACAAAAGCACATCAAAATTCCTTATGAGATTATCTCTCGGTTCGGGAGGTAGATTTATAGAAAGGGAAGGTGTTAGCACCCTTTCTATCCGTGGTTATCCACGGGCTCTTAGATACTTGCTCATTGTGTTTTCAAAAGTGTTTGCTTTTTAAAGTGTGAGTGGGGTTGAAAAAGTTTCGTTTAAAGATTTCAGAATGACTCTTGTATCAATCCTCAAGAGTGTTTGAAAAATTGTTTTGAAAGCTTTTTGAAAGTGTCGGTGTGAAAAGATGTTTTGATTTGTTTTTGAATAGAGCAAGTATCTACGAGTCATCTACCTACCCTAAGGAATTAGGCTGTGTAAATGTCCTTAAGGTAGTGCCATCCCACCATTGAGAGGTAGGTAGCACCACCGTTGGAGGTGTTCGGGTCAATTCGATTGTAGGGACAGTGTGGTCACCAGAGCAACTGTAGGACACCTTAGAAGCTACCCTTATGTCCTTGATCCTTTTTTAATCCGAGGCAACCGTTTCGAGGCAACTGGATCATGGACATAAGGACTTACTAAAACGTCCTATACTCGACGACCACGTTTCGAAGGTAAGGCAACAGGTGAGGCGTACCCTAGAAGTGGTGTGTGAATTTGTGTGTTATTTTCATGTTAATATTTATCTTTGATCAGGCATTTGTGAGCTACGCTTGTTTTTAATTAGCCATACATTCTTTCATGCAATTAGAAATTTAGAGTGCGGAAATTTAAATGCGGAAAGATAAATCCTACGCTATTACAAGGCGCGGGTCTATACATCGCCAAATTACAAAGACCCGTTTTGATAAAAATGCGGAAAGTAAA
The DNA here is from genome assembly GCA_948472305.1 of Vicia faba. Taxonomy (NCBI): domain Eukaryota; kingdom Viridiplantae; phylum Streptophyta; class Magnoliopsida; order Fabales; family Fabaceae; genus Vicia; species Vicia faba. Next base: position 309,256,853 of record OX451740.1, on the reverse strand, counting down.
AAGACCTAATTACTATTACAAGCCTTGAGCAGTTACATAATATTCGAAAAGAAAATAATAATAACGTGCGAAAGAATAAATGTTGACAGTCCGAGGGTTTTGACCCTTTTGAAATTAAATTGAATTAAAAGTTAATTAATTATTTAATAAAAGGAAATAAATTTTTTTATGTTTTTGGTATTTAATGAAATAAAGAGAATTAAAAATCAAGAGAAACCCTAATTCTAAGTATTTTAATTATTAATGAAAAACATCCAAGTTAACCTAATTTACACTAATTAATTAAGTTACATGTTTATTTACAAAAATATTTAGTAATTAATAATAATAATAATGAGAGAAAATTATTTATTAAAAAAATGAAAAGGTCAAAAACCCTAATTCTACCTATTTTAATTATTAAGAAAAAGATTAAAGTTTTAAAACCTAATTTACTAAATTAATGGTTAGAGTTTATTTACAAAATAAATTAATGGTGAATTAAATATTAATTAAACATATTTTAGTTTCTGATTTTTTTTATTATGAAAATTATTTTAGGTGAATTAAATAAAACAATTAAAAAGAATAATTGAAAAGAATTTAGAAAAGAAAAGAAAATTAAAAAAGAATACAAACAAGGAGGGGTGTCTGGCCCATTTGGAGGTTTGTTTGAAGTAATTCGGCCCATCAGTGCAAAGCCTGTTTGACCTTCCACGCTTGTGTGCATGTCTATTGACTGAGGTACATGGTAGAACTCCTTTTGTGGCCTTCATATTGACCATCAAATCCACTTGGCAGGCACAGGCATGAGCGTGCACGGTGAGCTATTGAGACTACGCTGCATTGGAATACATTACAACAAAAATTATTGAACATATGGGGGGACCTGGGAATCGAACCCAGGTCCCAATACCTGCAGGACACCTCAGCCACCAACTGAACTAACACGTGCATTTGTTAATGTAATGAAGAGTGATTATTATATGTGAAAAAAAGCAATTATTCTGAAACAAAAGAAAAAACGCGCCAATTATTTGAACCTCCCTATCACATGAAGACACGTCCATCTTCTTCCTCATCTTTCCTGTAACTAGAAAACAAATAGCGGGGGTTTTAAACCCCCACTAAATGAAGCCTGAAAAAATAGTGATTAGCACATGCTGTAATATAAAAAAGGCGCGAGGTCATCAATGGATTCGTCCTGTTGCCATGAATTCAACTGTATAAGTCTGGTAGTCTAATTTTTCCATATCAAGAAAGCCCTAATTGGAAGCTTCCTGAAAACCTAATTTTCGTCCATGGTGAATCTTGATTCAGGCAATATTAATTCAATTCAGTTATACCAATCGCTTCAGAAAGTTTATATTAGTATAAATCAATCAAGAAAAATGACTAAAAGTGCATGAATCATGATATGGGATTCAAGGAATTTTGGCAAACTGTATAACCTGTGTTCTTCAATTACTTGCACGTTTTGACTCGTTCTCGATTGCAAATGCTTCCTGGATGTTTTGGCAATGTATTGGAATGCTTTTGAAGCTTTGAATTGTGCTCTAACTGTGAAATCAGTTTTCAAATTTTGGCCAAAAGTTGCAAACTGATTATGCCTTTCTCATGCAGTTTTTCGTGTCCTTGTGCATTAGGTTATGTTGTGCATATGTACATGAACGAAATTAGGTCAAGAAAACAAGCCCAAGGTCCATCCATTTATGATTTCAATATTTGATTTTTCCTATATCTTTTTCAATCTTTTTGCCATGAAAACCATGCCAATTATGGAAGATTTGGTCTTGTTGATTGATGCACGAAATCCTTAGCATGTGATGAACCTATTTGCTGCACAAAAAAGATTTAAAAACATGATTTGATATTTTTCTCATATTTAAAACTAATTAAATGAATTAATAATAATAAAAACTCAATTAATTAATTAAAAATAAGAAAATAAATCCCTTTGAGCTTAATGGGTCGTGCATATTCTTTGGGTAATGATTCATGGAAGAATTTGTGGCCCATTAGCATTTTTGAAGCTTTTGAAGCAAAGTTGACTTTTCAAAATTCCCAAAAATTTCCCAACTTCTCCAAGGCATATCTTGCTCAATTTTGAAGCTATGATCATGTTCTTGGACATTTTGGAAAGGTCTTGAAGTCCTCTAACCAATGCCTTTGGTCCCGTTTCATTTTGATTTACGAATCTCAATTTATGGTCTTTGACTTAAAGTGCCTTTTTGTTGACTTTTGAAAATGACCTATAATGTTGAAATTGATAACTTTTTTTGAGAGAATTTCTTGGATTTGAAGTGTGAAGATGAGTTGTAGGAAATGTCATTCTCTTCAAAATGAGCTTTGGATGGGATTTTTCTGATAAACCATGAGGAAGTTATGCCTTGGTCAATTTGCAGTAGACTTTTTCAACTGTCCAAAAATAGAAGCTTTTGCATCTTGAGACTTTTTGAGCCATGTTTTGAGAATCATGATCAAGAATTGATCAAATGATGTTTGTGGCTTCAAAATAAGATGTTGACCAAAATTTTTGACTTTTGACTGTCAAATGACCATTTTGCCCCTGCAGTTGACTGTGAAGCATTTAGGGTTTTTGACTGTGCAATTTGATGATGTGAGTCTTGAAACTTGGCATATGGATGCTTGACAATGTATCTAGGCATGTGGGACTTGATTGGACCCTTGAAAACCTCAATTTCTTTGCCAGAACCAAAACCTTAATTTTGACTGTGTTAGGAGGCAATTGGACTGTGCAACCCTTGAGAGATTTTGAAGCTTGATTTTGCCAACTCTTGAAGAATATGGGAGGGAAAATTTTGGGGTACAACATCCATCATTTTAAGTTCATATGATCATCAATGTGCCTTGGGAAAAATGTTAATTTTGATGTCCTCTACAACTTCTCTTTACAAGTCAAAGGCTAATTTTGCTCCTAAGTCCATCAAAGTTTTGGATACATTATAGGTCATTTTTAGACTTAGAAAAATTTTGACTCATAATTATAGGTCATGGTGTCAACTTTACATCCATGTAACTCTCAGCTCAAGACTCTAAATGACCTGGTTCTTTTTGCATTACACTCTATGTTATGAAAATATTATTTAGCAAAAAGAATGAGGAGCAATGGTTAACTACGCAGGATTTCACGTTAGTTTGAACATGGCTGCATGAAATTGAAATTTTACATGAAACTGAAATTAGAATTTCACCAATTTTCTAGTTTAAGGCCAATTTTGCATGTGGTTTTCACCTAATGATGTTAAGTGATAAGCGTTGATGCAAAACGACATGAATTGGCATGATAAGGGCTGCATTTTAGTTGCTATAGAATCAAGTTTTGGTCAAGCAAATTTGCACATGGAATCACACGATTTGCAACAAACTTTCACACATATAAGAAGGCATGACTCATCTATATATAGAGCCTTCATTTTCCCTCAAAGCCAAGTTTAGAAAGCCCATGAAACCTTTGCTCGAGTTCACAATTTTCTGTAAAATTTGCCAAATTCGTTATCAGACTGTAAGTAAATTCAACCTTATCTCTTGATAACTTTAGCATATGTGATATCTTCTGAAGCTATAGCAACTAGAATCAAGCCCTGAGACTTTTAGAAACGTGTTGAGCAAGTTTATCTTTCATCACCTTTGAGCACACTTGGATAAGGTAGTTCTAAGCACCTTTTGAAATGAAATAATTTACCATCATATAGCTTGTGACTCCCTTATGCTTTCCCTTACCTCTGCTTTCCTTAACCTTTGGTTTCCAAAGTTTGATTTTGATTTTGTGTTTTACATTTTCATGTATTTTCTCAAATTTCTCCATGCTCGCTTCTAATAAATGGAAGTGAATCATATGGTTGAATTCACCTCAATGAGAAGATCATAATGTTGACAGTTTCGTTCCATAAAGTTGCAAATTGTCAATCTTTTGTGACTCGCTCACCGAAGAAGACGACCGAAGAGAGTGAAGACGTGTTTTGTGTGAATTTTATGCTTTAACCAACCAGATGCTGCTAGTTGTTTTAATTCTATTGGTCAGTTCAAATTGGATTTGACGTGTGCTTTTTATGAATGTCCATCATGCCCTGTGTAATCAGGACCATTCATCTTGTATACTTTGGCTAGTCAATCAGATATAGTGGCTCACGTATTTTCTGGTTTATATTATGTTGTTTATTTTTTAGTTTTCTAAAATCCATTTTAAAACAGATTTTCATCCAAAAAATCCACAATATTATTTTACATCATTTTAAACCTTGTGCAATTTTTTTCACAATTTTATTTTATGATTTAATATTTTATTTTAGTTTTATCATGTTCCATGCCTTATAATTGGTTTAAAAATATTTTGATGCATTTAAAAATTCCAAAAAAAATTCTTAAATATCCTTTGAGTCATTTTTGACCTTCCTTGATTTTCTCGAGTTTTTCTTTGATGTTTAGATGTTGAAACCTTTAAAAATCATTTAATGCATTTATTTTGTTTCTTTTTTCAATTTAAATGTTGTTTGACTTCTGTTTACTTCGGTCATGAATTATTTGATTAAAGTTTCATAAATATCAATGGACTTTGAGTGATACTTTATTTGTATGAATCTTCATAAATTCAAACATATCATTAAATGATCATTTGGATCATTTTTGGTACTTTAGGTTGATGATAGGTTTATCACATTGATGCACTCATAGAGGTGGTTGATATTGATGATAACTTGACCTAATGTTGTTATTCAATTTGGTTGCTCTTTCTTTTCATCTCTTTCTTCTTTTATTTTTTATCAATTGGATGACGATTGTTTCATCTTGTTCACTTAGGTTTGGATTGGTGCTTGATGAACTTTCATCATTTCAAATCTAGCTCTAAATGATCATTTGATTATTTTAGGTACTTTGGATTGATGATAAGTTTGTCTCAATGTATCAGTAAGGATTTGATTGATGTAATGATCTTATCTCCTAGCCATTGTGCTTGATCACTTTGTTTGGTTTTAAACCATGGTGTGCATTTATGAAATACACCTACATTATTTTGACCCGCCCTCAGGTAGGTTCAACTTCTATATAAGTTCACTTACGATTGCTTAACATACCTCCAAATTATCCTGAATCAGATTACTAACTACTAACATTAATTGCTATTAAATTTTATTAACTCCTAACATTTACTTTCTATATTTTTACTTTATTACACTTTAATTTTATACCATTTATATTTTAGTACTTTATATTTCAAGCATTTACATTCATGTCATTTATTTTTATGTGTTTTTCTTTTGCCCCTTGGGCTTTTGCTTTTTTCTTTTCATTAAAAAAACATTAATAAAGGCTAAACCCTAAAAAAACTTGCTCTGATCCTTTGGGCTATTGGTTATTATTCCTTGTTTGGGGAGATTGGACTTTTGGACTTAGGATAGATCCTTGCCTTGGACTTTCATCTGATACCTTAAGATTCATATGGCTCATGTATCTGAGACTTTAGTATTTCCTCTATGACCTCTAATTTTGTCTATTGTTTTACTTTTCACCTGATGTATGGATTGTTACCTGATACCTTGGAGTTCATATGATGCTTTGAGTTTTATCTAATACTTTGGTTTTCATCTGATGCTTTTATAATTCATCTATTTGTGTGATTATTCATCTGATGCTTGACTTATGGCTTACACCAAAGGGAAGGGAATGTTCAATTTGACAATGTCAAATGCTTGCTCTTCTTGTGGTTAGTTCACATGCACACACAAAGGCTTTCTCTTGGGTTTCCGTACAATGAGACCATTTACTTCTTACAAATTACTTCATGCTTTGGTATAGCCTCGTCCTCTCATCCCTTTCTTTATTTTTCAAAGTCTTCTCTCAATTTCAAAAACTTCTTGTTTTCAAACTTGAAACCTCTTTCTTAATAAACCTTGACTTTGTCAAGTGATTTTCAAAAACCTTTTTCTTAATAAACGCTAAGATATCTTAAGCATATGAAAACTATTTCCAAAAGACTAAAAAACACCAAACTCATTCAAATATTTTGTGCCTTTGTTCATATTTACTTTTTAAAATCTTTTCGCAAACATTGGACACTAGTTGATTCTCATAGTGATGCAAACTACTATACTTCTATAATATGTTGTGAAGTGATTGGTATTTTCCACTTGAATGTTGAGAATTTCCTTGTTGATTAAATACGAGCAAAATTCTCCATATCAAGATGATGCAAATGTTCTTTCACCATAATTGTGGATAGTAAGTAAGTTTTCTACTCGAATACGACAACATGTCTTTTCATTAAAATAAACCAAAACAAACAAGAGGTTCTTGCAAAGTACCATAGATTTTAAGGGTGCTAATACTTTCCCTTTGCATAACCAACCTGTGATACGGTGGGAAGAACTGACTGTTTTTGGAATGCTGGTTTGCGCTTTGCGTTTGTTTTCGCAAAATGTCGCGGTAAGAAAGAATCGCCACCGACTTTTATTTTATCCAACAAGGAAAGGAAAAAAGCACAGAAAAATTCCTTTTTCGAGATATTTCTCGGGTTCGGGGGGTAGATTATAGAAAGGGAAGGTATTAGCATCCTGTCTATCCGTGGTTATCCACGGGCTCTTAGGTACTTGCTCAATTGTTTTCAAAATTGTTTTCTTTGTGCTTGTGGGTTTGAAAAACTTTTTGTTTGAAACTTTGATTTAACTCTTGCTTCTGTCCTCAAGAGTGTAATGAAGTTTGTTGAAAACCTTGTTCGAAAACGAGTGTAAGTGTGAAAAATTTGTTTTGTTTTGAATGAGCAAGTATCTAAGAACTATCTACCTACTCGAAAAAGGAATCGTTCTATGCTAATTTCCTTTAGACAATGATATCCTACTATTAATGAGTAGGTAGCACCGTCGTTGGAGTTTGAGGGTCAATTCGAATGAGGGACATACGATCACTAAAGCAATGTTAGGACGCTTTAGCGGTAACCCTAATGTCTTAGATCATTTGTTTGAGGAAACAATATCCGAGGCAACCATTTCGAGGAAACTATGATCTTTTAGACAAGAGGACGACCTCTAAAACGACCTATACTCAATGACCGTGTACGAAGGAAACCAAGTGGGTTGTACCCTAAGAGTGGGCATGTGCGAGTGTGTCGTTTTCAGTTTATTTTTATCTTTGCACATGTTGAGGGTGATCTAATTTGATTTTAAGATTTAAACATTCGGTCTTGTCATGCAAACTCTATTATCAAACATCTAGCAGTTATAATTTGCGGGATAAAAGTGCGGAAATTAAATTACAAGGCGTCGGGTATTTACATCGCCAAAAGCAACCCTTTGAAAATAAAATAAAATAAAGCGGTAAGTAAATAAAATGTCCTAATTATCTATTACATACCGGAAACAGATACATCAATATGGATAAAGAAAAGTAAATCGCGACGCAGAATTAAATCGGATGCACAATTTATGGTTTTAACCCCTTTTTTAAAAGAAAAAAAAAGCCTTTTTTGTTGTTTTTATTTAAGAAAAGAAATTAAATTCTAAATTAAATGCTAAATTAGAAATTAAATAAATTAATTAATGAAAAATAAATTAATGACATGTTTTTGGGTTTTTGATTTTAAGAAAGACAATAAAATTAATTAAATGAAATAAAACCTAATGTTTTCTAATTAATTTTAAATATCTACAAAAATAACAAATTAAAGTTTTATAATTAATGCCCTAATTAAATTAGTTAGTATTTGTCAAAAAAAAAGAATTCTAAAATTTTATTGGATAAAAAATATTTTTGATGATTTTTTTAATAAAAAAGAAAAATTGTTGTTGGTTAGAAATTAATTGAAATAAAATAAAATAACTAAATTAATAAAAAAGAAAATATAAAGAAAAGGAGAGAATTGGGCCTTTTTCGGAGGTGCTAATAGCATTTTTTGTTGGCCCATTTGCTGATCCGTTTGACCTTTGGGATCCAGTGTAGGCACATTGACTTGGCTTTTGGTGGACCTCCAACACTGACCACCAGATCTGGCCCTTTGGCCATCTGGCGCTTGGATTGATGAAGGAGTATGGTGGATTGCAAACTGGCATATGCACTGGAATACCTGAAAATAAGTGAGAAAACATAAATTGCTGGAGGCAGGGATCGAACCCCTGACCTCCAGCCTTGGAATGCCTTAATGCCAACGTGGTGTCTGTTGGGTTGTGTTGTTGTTTTTGTTATAACAATGCAAATGAAATATAATATATAAAAACAAAATTAATTGCCAGCAAACATAAAAACGCGCGTTATTTTTGAATGGGCTTATGGGAGGACGATAACTCATCATCCCCTTCCTCCAAAACCTGTAAACGTTACCTGCGGATTTTTATCCGCAGCTAAAAGCATAGCTTCCTCCTAAAATCGTCCTCAGGACATGTAAACACATTCCAAGAACATGGTTGAACTCGTCATAACCTCCTGATCACAACCATGTCCTTCATGTGGACCAATTTTCCCTGAAACAGAAAACCCCAAAAACAAAAGACGAAACCCTAATAATGGTGGGTCTCGTTACAGGTCATGAAAATGCACTTGAATGATACCAAATGCTTGCAAATGGTTTGTAGATTCAGAATATGCTATCAATTCATATCAACCATGCCTAAATTGAGAAATATGAAATCAAGAACATGGCAGTTTTACGAAGGACTTACAACGCGTATGAGGGCCTGAGAATGCCTGGTTTGGATTGGGATAGCTTGTGTGCGTTGCAAGGAAGCGATTGGGATACGTCTCAACTCTTGAAAATGCCTCCAACCTTAATTTCGATCTCATGCTTTTTTGTGATTTTTGCAAAGTTGGTTCTGCCTCCACACTTGATCTCTAACGCTTATTCTCATGCCTTTTGCTTGCTTATGTATTGTGCATTGGATTAGGGTCACAAACTTTGTCCAAATCTCTCTCCATTAAGGCTTTGATATTTGATTTGATTTGCCTTTATAAACTTTCCAAATTGGCTTAATTTCAATATTTTTTGCACATGATTCACTTTATACAAATTTGATGATGGCCAGCGGCATAATGGAACCTGGAATCACCACAAAATCTTTATTATCAATGCCTTTGGATTTTTATTTGATTTTATTTTGATTTAAATCAAATTAATTCAAATAAAATCAAAATAATTAATAAAAAAATGATATGGACATATGGCCAAGGCTGTAACACGTGGGTTACAATGCAAACTCAAAACAAGTGAAAAAGAATGGGCCCATTTGGCAAAATTTGAAGTTTTGGGGATAGTTGACTTTTGGCAATTTTGCAAAAAAGTCCAACTTCAACAATGCATAACTTCTTCAATTTTGAACTTTTGGAGGTGTTCTTGGACTTTTTAGAAATATTGATACGTCCTCTAATCAACCCTTTTGGTCTCATATCATTTTGATATTCCATGCTCAAGTTATAAGCTTTGACAAAAAGGTGTTTTTGTTGACTTTCAAAAATGACCTATAATGTCCAAATTCATAATTTCTTGTGAGTGCATTTTTTGATCTTGGGGTATGAATATGGATTGTATGGAATTGCATCCTATTAAAAATGAGATTTGGATGGGTCATTTCTCATAAAGTATGAGAAAGTTATGCTTGGTCAAAGTTGAGTTAACTTTTCCTGCAAAACCCTAATTTAGCAACTTTTGAGTCTTGATGAATTTTGAGAAATCATTGATGAATCATGATCAACCCTTGATAAAATTATGAAATATCCTTCAAAATGAGGATGTTAACAAAAAATCTTGAAGTTTGACTGTATGTAGGTCACAGTTGACTTTTTCCCTAGCACAGTCGACTTTTGGACCTTTGAGCAATTGACTGAGTAAACTTCCCCTGCAAGGCTTGAAACTTGACATGGATGACCTTGGGAACATATTAGGACATTGGGGAGAACTTGAGGTCATTTGGACTCAAGGATCTTGATGCAACACTATAAGTGTTTGCTTGTTGGCATTAATTTTTGGTAAAACCAGATTTGCGAATGTCATGACTGATGTCATAACATTCTGGGATAAAGCCAAATTCTACAGAAGGAATGTTCTACAGGAACAACTCAGTATGAGTGAATATCATGATGATTAAGCTATGATCATATATACTGAATTCTACCAAAATCAGTGAGCAAGATACATGATGTCATAACCAATGTTAAGACATCCTGTACTGATCAATTGTGCAGATTTATTGTTCCAGAGATTTTTCAGGAATCTGGTGTGCTATTCTGAGTTGAAGTATATTGACTAGATCAGATGCTCACATGGATATTTAGGTTAACCTTGCTTAACCCTAATATGTTATGATGAAAGCCCAAGACCAAGTCTTTAGGTTAACTCTGGTTAACCCTAGCTATTTTTATGGAAGCCCTAAATGAAGAATAGACTGCTTATATATTTCTCACAAAGCCTGATGGTGAGCAGCGCCTGGACAGAAGATCAATAAGGCATTGTATAGTTGTGATAGTTTTAGTAACTACTATGAGCCAAGCAATTATCACTTGATAAGTGACTTGTAGTAGGATTTGGTTGTAAGGGTTGTTTATCACTCAAAGCTTTGAAGCATGAGTGTTGTGTCTCTTTATTAAAGCTTTGAAGCAAAATCAAGCGTGTGTATGGAAGAATGTCTTCATAATCTTATTAATCAGTAGATTAGTATCACTGCTGTGATTGAGGGGGAGTGAGTAGGAACTCATGTTTAAGTAGGACTTAGATTGAAGTTGCATTGGGTAGGTCTTAAGTGAAGGAGATAAACTGGTTGGTTTATTCCTAAATTAATACCTCTTATAGTGAATTTCCTCCCTGGCTTGGTAGCCCCCAGATGTAGGTGTTGTTATACACTGAACTGGGTTAACAATTGATTGTGTTCTTTACTGTCTTTTAGATTACTGTTTGATTGGTGTACAATTTGTCAGATACGGTGTCATAAAATTCACCGTGACATTAAGTATCTGTTGCCAGAATTTCAATTGGCATCAGAGCAGGCACCCTGCCTGTCTTTCTGGGTGAGATCTAGGGATATTATTTTCTGGCGCAATGGACAAGGAAGGAGGATTTGGGAACAGACCACCTATTCTGGATGGATCAAACTATGACTACTGGAAACCTCGTATGATTGCCTTCTTGAAGTCACTGGACAAAAAAGCTTGGAGAGCTGCTGACAAAGGATGGAACCATCCCACTATAACTGGGAAAGATGGGACGACTAGTCTGAAACCTAAGGAAGAATGGAGCAAAGAAGATGAGTTATCCCTGGGTAACTCTAAAGCATTGAATGCCTTGTTCAATGGAATTGATAGAAACATATTCAGACTAGTACATCAATGTGAACTAGCCAAGGATGTTTGGGACACTCTCAAAACCACCCATGAGGGTACATCCAAAGTAAAAATGTCAAGACTTCATATGCTCACTACCAAATTTGAGAATCTAAGGATGATGGAAGATGAGGCCATTCATGAGTTTCACATGAACATCTTGGAAATTTCCAACACCTCAGGAGCATTGGGAGAAAAGATGTCAGAAGAAAAGCTGGTGAGAAAGATTCTCAGATCCTTGCCTAAAAGGTTTACAATGAAAGTGACTGCTATAGAGGAAGCTCATGATATCTGCAACTTGAAGGTTGATGAATTCATTGGGTCACTTCAGACATTTGAGATGGGGATCAGTGACAATGTTGACAAGAAAAACAAGAGCATAGCCCTTGTATCCAATACTGAAGATGAAAGCAAGGAGATTAATAAAGAGAATATTTCAGAAGCTATAGCTATGCTTGGAATGCAGTTCAACAAACTCATCAAGAGAATGGACCCAAAGTCAAGGTCAAATGTCAAGAACATTTCCTTTGACATTAGCAGATCCTATGACTCCAGCAGAAGAACTAAGTCTGAAGAAAAGGGAAATCAAAGTAGAGGAATCCAATGCCATGGATGTGAAGGATATGGGCACATTCGAGCTGAATGTCCTACCTTTATAAAGAAACAAAAGAAAGGAATGTCTGTTACTTGGTCTGATGGTGACTCAGAAAGTAACTCTGAAGAAGAATCTTTTAAACTAGTTACTGCACTATCTGGTATTTGTAACTCTGATAATGATTCTAGTGATGAGGAAGTGACATTTGAAGAACTTGCTGACTCCTACAAGAAGCTATGCATCAGAAGTGCTGAAGTCTGTTAGCAAAATGAGAAACAGAAAAAGCTCATAGTGAAGTTGGAGGCTGAGAAGAAGGCAGACACTGCTACTATAATCCATCTCGAAGGTGAAGTTCTAATGTTGAACTCCAAACTTGATCAAATGACTAAGTCTGTCAAGATGTTAACAAATGGAACTGACAAGTTGGAAGAAATACTTCAGGCTGGACAAAATGCAGGAAACATGTCTGGTATAGGATTTGTGGCTGCAAAGAAATTTGCTGTTGACAAGAAGAAGACCAGGCCTGATAAACAAATGTCAAAGCAGATGTCACAACATAGGACTTAACATCAAGAATAGAGAAATATGAAGAAAAAGTATCAAAGATGGAGATGTCATTATTGTGGAAGGTTTGGTCACATAAAGCCATTCTGCTTCAGATTATATGGATATCCTAATCAGACCCCATATGTCAAACATAAGACTAACAAGGCACCATATACTCAACATTGGAAGAAAAAGACTGCAACCCTGATAGCTCACACCTCCCTTAGAGTTTCTGCCAAGGAAGACTGGTACTTTGACAGTGGATGCTCTAAACACATGACTAGAATCAAGAATCTGCTGAATGATGTCAAACCTCATACTACTAGTTATGTCACTTTTGGAGATGGTGCTAGAGGAGAAATCAAAGGAGTTGGAAACTTGGACTGCCCTGGAGTTCTAAACCTAAATGAAGTGTTGCTGGTAAATGGTTTGACTGCTAATCTCATAAGTATCAGTCAATTATGTGCTCTAGGATTCAAGGTCAACTTCACCAAGTCTGAATTTCTTGTAACTAATGAAAAACAAGAAGTTGTAATGAGAGGAGTAAGATAAAAAGACAACTGTTACTTATGGGAGTCTGAGAACACTAACTACTCTTTTGTATGCTCTATAGCCAAAGAAGAAAAGGAAGTGAAACTGTGGCACCAAAAACTTGGTCATTTACATCTTAGAGGGATGAAAAAGATCATATCCATGGAGGCTGTCAGAGGGATTCCAAGGCTTCAGATTGATGAAGGGAGAGTCTGTGGTGAATGTCAGGTTGGAAAGCAAACTAGAATGTCACATCCAAAGACAAGACATCTGACCACCTCTAAGGTGCTAGAACTTCTACATATGGATCTGATGGGTCCCATGCAGGTGGAAAGTCTTGGTGGAAAGAGATATGCCTATGTTGTTGTGGATGATTTTTCCAGATTCACCTGGATAAACTTCATTAGGGAAAAGTATGATGTATTTGATGTATTTAAGGAATTGTGCAAAAGAATTCAAAGAGAAAAAGAAGGATGCATTGTCAGAATCAGAAGTGATCATGGTAAGAAATTTGAAAATAGTAAGTTTGATGAGTTCTGTTCCTCAGAAGGAATCAATCATGAGTTCTCTTCACCTATAACTCCTCAACAAAATGGAGTTGTGGAAAGGAAAAACAGAACTATACAGGAATCTGCTAGAGCAATGATACATGCCAAAAAACTTCCTATTCATTTTTGGGCTGAAGCTATGAATACAGCCTGTTATGTCCATAACAGGGTCACCTTGAGAAAGGGAACATCATCCACCATTTATGAACTTTGGAAAGGAAGAAAGCCTACAGTGAAGTACTTCCATGTCTTTGGGAGCAAATGCTATATTCTGACAGATCGTGAACAAAGGAGAAAGATGGACCCTAAAAGCGATGAAGGAATATTCCTAGGATACTCTACCAACAACAGAGCATATAGGGTGTTCAATTCCAGGACCAAAGTTATGATGGAGTCTATAAATGTCATAGTTGATGATCACCATGAGGAAACAAATGTCCCATATGATGTTGAGACATTCTTTGAGACTTCAACACAAGTGTCTAAAATGGATGATATGCCTAATCCTACTCTATCAGAGTCTGAATCAAAGGAAGCTAACAAAGATCCTTCCATCAGAATTCAGAAAGATCATCCTAAGGAACTCATCATAGGAGATCCTAACAGTGGAGTCATTACAAGATCTAGAGAAATCATCACAAACTCTTGCTTTGTGTCTAAGATTGAACTAAAAAATGTTAAAGAGGCTTTGACTGATGAATACTAGATTTGAGCAATGCAAGATGAATTGAACTAGTTCAAGCAACATGAAGTATGGGAGTTAGTTCCTAGACCAGAAGGAACAAACATCATTGGGACAAAGTGGATCTACAAGAACAAGTCAGATGCTGAAGGAGTTGTCACCAGGAATAAGGCAAGGCTTGTTGCTCAAGGATACACTCAAGTTGAAGGGGTTGATTTTGATGAGACTTTTGCTCCTGTAGCCAGACTGGAATCAATCATACTTCTATTGGGAGTTGCTTGTCTCCTTAAGTTCAAGCTGTTTCAGATGGATGTGAAGAGTGCCTTCCTAAATGGGTACTTAAATGAGGAAGTGTATGTGGAACAGCCTAAAGGATTTGTGGATCCAAACTGTCCTGATCATGTCTACAAATTGACGAAAGCATTATATGATCTGAAACAAGCTCCTAGAGCTTGGTATGACAGGTTGACAAAGTTCCTCACTGACAAAGGATACAGGAAAGGAGGTTTGGATAAAACTCTTTTTGTGAAGAATGAAGGAGGAAAGATAATGGTAGCTCAAATTTATGTTGATGATATAGTGTTTGGAGGAATGTCAGATAAAATGGTTAAACATTTTGCTAACCAGATGCAAGCTGAATTTGAAATGAGCCTCATGGGAGAATTGACCTACTTTCTTGGTCTACAAGTCACACAGATGGAAGACTCAATTTTTTTGTCTCAAAGCAAGTATGCAAAGAATATTGTCAAGAAGTTTGGGATGGAGAATGCCAGTCATAAAAGGACTCCTGCACCTACTCATTTAAAGTTGTCCAAAGACACAAGTAGGGCAAATGTGGATCAAAGCTTGTATAGAAGCATGATAGGAAGTCTGCTATACTTAACAGCCAGCAGACCTGACATTGCCTTTGCAGTTGGAGTATGTGCAAGATACCAGGCTGAACCCAAAGTAAGTCACATCAACCAGGTGAAAAGAATTATGAAGTATGTGAGTGGAACTTACAATTATGGCATGCTGTACTCTCATGGATGTGAACCAATTATGTCTGGTTATTGTGATGCTGATTGGGCTGGTAGTGCTGATGATAGAAAGAGAACCTCTGGAGGATGCTTCTTTTTGGGAAGTAATCTTGTCTCTTGGTTCAGTAAGAAACAAAATTGTGTGTTTATATCTACTGCTGAAGCTAAATACATAGCAGCTGGTAGCAGTTGTTCTTAAATGATCTGGATGAAACAGATGTTGACTGAGTATAATGTCACACAAGATGTCATGACATTGTACTGTGACAATTTGAGTACTATTAACATATCCAAGAATCCTATACAGCACAGCAGGACTAAGCATATTGACATTAGACATCACTTTATCAGAGATCTTGTGGAGGAGAAGGTGATTAAGCTGGAACATGTTGCCACTGAACTACAACTGGCTGACATTTTTACCAAGGCACTTGATGCTAGCCAGTTTGAAAATTTAAGGGGCAAGCTGGGTATTTTCCAATATGAAGAGATGTAGCAATTAATTTTACTTAATACAAGGGTTGAAAGAGATATGTTAATCAAGTCTATTCTGATTGGGCTAATCATTTGTTTCCCTCTTTCTTTCCAAAAGTTTAAGAAGAGGAATAGACACATTTATATCTCCCTCTTCTCATTTTGATGCATCACTCTCCATTCCCTCAAAAGAAGATTTCACGCACGCTGTCACTTGTTTTCTCAATCTCTCAAGATGTCTCAACAATCTACATCATCATCTTCATCAAAGGCAACTGCATCTTCCTCACCCACTGAGACCGAACCTAGGGCAATCTTGAACTCCATGGATGTTGATGTTCTTGAGGTAACTCCACTTCGTGAAATGGAAGCTGATCCTACTAAGGTCAAGAAGCTACGAACCAGACATGCAAGAAGATCACAAGCTTCTCCCTCTGGGAAATCTTCTCAACCATCATCCTCTGTTCCTCCAGAGATAGCTAATAGGGAAGGTTCTTCTTATGTGCACCAAGCTATTTCCAGACTAGTCACTAGGATTCTTAATGAGAATCATTATGTTCCTGGTATATCTGTACCATTGAACCAAGAAACTGCTATCCCTAATTTAGAAAGTGATCCCAATGTCACTCAGAATGTTGAGACACCTGATGACAACATTGAGAAATCTCCAGAGAAACCTGATGATCACCAGACCCCTACTGACAAGGCTGTTGAACCTCCTGTCATTGATGTTGATGAAGAATTTTCTGAAAATGATTTAATTGCTAATATCAACCCTAGCATAGCTAGAAGGATGATGAGTAGAAAAGAAAAGCAGAGTGCTGCCCAAAGCCCCTCCAAAGAGAAGGCTACTGAAGTTGTTCATGAGAAAGCTAGGCCTGAGAACAAGGCTAGAGAAGAAGCTGAGAAGGATCAAAAAGCTGGAACTTCGAAAGGGAAAGGTAAGGTAAAATCTAGAGTATCTGTTGGTAGTCTCTCAAAACCCTTGAGACAACCTATAACCAAGAAAAGAAAGGCTCTTGAACCCTATGAATCTGATGAGGAATCAGACTTTGATTTTGATGTTGAGAGCAATGTTCCAGACATTCCTCTCAGGAAGAAACCCTCTTCTAGCAAACTGCCTAAGGTTCCTGAAGTTGCCATTGACAACATCTCCTTTCACCATCCAGAAAATGCAAGCAGGTGGAAGTATGTGTTTCTGAAAATGATTGCCTTATAGAGGGAGTTGAACAGAAGTGCTATTGAGTGTAAGGAAGTCATGGATCTCATCAAGGCTGCTGGCCTGATGAAAACAATGGTCAAGTTTTCCAACTGCTATGATATTCTTGTCAAAGAATTCATAGTAAATTTGTCTGGTGGTTGTGCTGATGGAGAGTCAGCTGATTTTAAGAGTGTTTATGTGAGAGGAAGGAAGGTAAATTTCTCCCCTACTGTGATAAACAAATACCTAGGAAGGCCTGATGATACTCAACCCGAGCTTGAAGTTACTGACAACCAGGTTTGTCAAACCATCACTGCCAAGCAAGTAAAGCTATGGCCCTTGAAAGGGAAGATAACTGCAAGCAAGCTGAGTATGAAGTTTGCCACACTGCACAAAATTGGTGCAACTAACTGGGTTCCCACCAACCACAAATCCACCATCTCCACTGGTTTGGTAAGATTTATCTATGTTGTTGGAACCAGAACAAACTTTGATTATGGCACCTGCATCTTTGATCAAACAATGAAACATGCTGAGAGCTGTGCTATTAAAGGCCCTATTGCTTTTCCCTCTCTCCTGTGTGGTATAATCATTGATCCGTATCCTGATATTCTGGTTGAAAAGGACTCTGTATGCAAAAGAGCTCCTGCACTTGGTTTTCACTATAAGCTGTTTCAGGGAACTCATGTCCCTGACATTGTTATGACATCTGCTGAGACATCAAATGTCAAAGCTCATTCCAAGAAAGTTGATGTTATAATTGTTCTAAAAGAAACCTGCAGAGAGCTTGATGCAAGAAAAAGGACTCTTGAAGAGCTGATTACTAGTCTGGAATAGGAGGAGAATGAAGAACAAATGGGGGAAGAAGATGCTGATGAAGAATAACATGATGGTTCCGCAAGAAGCTCACCAGAAGATGCTGCTGAAAATAGTGCTTCCTCAGGGGATGACAGTACCTAAAGGTCTGAGTTTGCTGCGATGTAAAGATTGATGCTGGAACTTGCTGCTGCTCTGATACCTTCTCTCTGTTTCTGTGTATTTTGAATTTCCTTTTGATGACTGTATAACTTGAAGTACTAAATACTTTGGCCTCTTTATGGATAAAAAGGGGGAGAAGTAATTGTGGTAATTTTGGTAGAATTGGATATTGGTAGCTGTTATTAAAAATTATGCTACATTCTAATCTCTGATTGTTTAGGGGTTTTAGCCAAAAAAAATTGCCAAAGGGGGAGTTTGTAAGTGTTTGCTTGTTGGCATTAATTTTTAGTAAAACCAGATTTGTGAATGTCATGACTGATGTCATAACATTCTGGGATAAATCCAAATTCTGCAGAAGGAATATTCTACAGGAACAACTCAGTATGAGTGAATATCATGATGATTAAGCTATGATCATATATACTGAATTCTACCAAAATCAGTGAGCAAGATACATGATGTCATAACCAATGTTAAGACATCCTGTACTGATCAAGTTGTTGTGCAGATTTATTGTTCCATAGATTTTTCAGGAATCTGGTGTGCTATTCTGAGTTGAAGTATATTGACTAGATCAGATGCTCACGTGGATATTTAGGTTAACCTTGCTTAACCCTAATCTATTATGATGAAAGCCCAAGACCAAGTCTTTAGGTTAAATTTGGTTAACCCTAGCTATTTTTATGGAAGCCCTAAATGAAGAATAGACTGCTTATATATTTCTCACAAAGCCTAATGGTGAGCAGCGCCTGGACAGAAGATCAATAAGGCATTGTATAGTTGTGATAGTTTTAGTAACTACTGTGAGCCAAGCAATTATCACTTGATAAGTGACTTGGAGTAGGATTTGGTTGTAAGGGTTGTTTATCACTCAAAGCTTTGAAGCACGAGTGTTGTGTCTCTTGATTAAAGCTTTGAAGCAAAATCAAGCGTGTGTATTGAAGAATGTCTTCATAATCTTATTAATCAGTAGATTAGTATCACTGCTGTAATTGAGGGGGAGTGAGTAGGAACTCAGGGTTAAGTAGGACTTAAATTGAAGTTGCATTGGGTAGGTCTTAAGTGAAGGAGATAAACTGGTTGGTTTATTCCTAAATTAATACCTCTTATAGTGAATTTCCTCCCTGGCTTGGTATCCCCTAGATGTAGGTGTTGTTATACACTGAACTGGGTTAATAATTGATTGTGTTCTTTACTGTCTTTTAGATTACTTTTTGATTGGTGTACAATTTGTCAGATACGATGTCATAACATTTACTGTGACATTAAGTATCTGTTGCCAGAATTTCAAACACAAAACCTTAATTTGAGGTAGACTGCCTTAGGAAGGAGCTTGTCTGACCAACTCTTGGATTATTTTGAGCCACTTGGAGATTTTTCTTGCAATGTCTTGAGAAATATGGGAGGGAAAATTTTGGGGTACAACAGTTGCCCATGTACAATCTTCTTAAACCTGAGGATGTTGATTGGCTTTCATGCCTTTCGTGATCCGAAGGTGGAAAATGATTGAACACTAGAGTGCCCAGAAATTTGCACTCGCATGAAGTGATATCAGCCTTGCGATGTCGGGATGCCATTTGGAGATTGCTGACGAGAGGATGGGCTTAAAGATGTCATCTGAAGGAGTGTCGATCGCATAAGAGATTCCTTAGCGAGAGCTTGTATACCTGTTGTTGTGGAAGATTCCTCTGGGGAAGTCTAATTTTATTGAGATTTAGGAATTTGCCTGTACTTCAACTGAGAGAACATCTCTGCTGAGTTTTAAGAACTTGTCCGTAATTCAACTGGGGGGAAACATCTTCATCGAGATTTAAGAACTCGCCCGTGATTTAACTGAGAAAACTTCTCTTGTTGAGATTTAGGAACTTGTCTGTAATTCGACAGAGGAACTTTGTCGAGATTTAGAACCTTGCCTGTAATTCAACTGAGAAAAAACTCTATTGAGATTTAAGAACTTGTCAGTAATTCAACTTTGGGGAAACATCTTCATCGAGATTTAAGAACTCGCCCGTAATTTAACTGAGAAAACTCTACTGAGATTTAGGAATTGTCTGTAATTCAACGGAGGAACTTCATCGAGATTTAGGACCTTGTCTGTAATTCAACTGAGATAAACATCTCTGCTGAGATTTAAGAACTTGTCAGTAATTCGACTCGAGGGAAACATCTTCATCGAGATTTAAGAACTTGCCCATAATTCAACTGAGGAAACTCTCTGCTGAGATTTAGGAACCTGTCTGTAATTCGACGGAGGAACTTTGTCGAGATTTATGACCTTGTATGTAATTCAACTGAGGAAACTCTGTTGAGATTTAAGAACTTGTCAGTAATTCGACTGGAGGGAAACATCTTCATCGATATTTAAGAACTTGCCCGTAATTCAACTGAGAAAACTCTGCTGAGATTTAGGAACTCGTCTGTAATTCGACGGAGGAACTTTGTCGTGATTTAGGACCTTGTCTGTAATTCAACCGAGAAAAACTCTACTGAGATTTAAGAACTTGTCAGTAATTCGACGGAGGAACTCTTCAAATTACTGAATAAAGATCAAGTAGTCAAATGGAATGAAGAGTGCCAAACTTCTTTCGAAAAGATCAAAGAGTACCTGCAAGAGCCTCCTGTTTTAATGCCACCAGTCGAGGGAAGACCGTTGATCATGTATCTGACTGTTTTGGAAAATTCAATGGGGTGTGTGTTGGGGAAGCATGACGAGTCTGGACGAAAAGAGCACACTATCTATTACCTGAGCAAAAAGTTTACCGATTGTGAAACAAAATATTCACTGCTCGAGAAACCTTGCTGCGCTCTGGCATGGGATGCTCACCGACTAAGACAGTATATGCTGACCCATAATACCTTGTCGATATCTAAAATGGATCAAATAAAATACATCTTCGAGAAACCTACCCTTTTTGGGAGAATAGCAAGATGGCAGATGATCCTGGCAGAATATGACATATAGTATACTACCCAGAAAGCAATAAAGGGGAGTGTACTAGTTGATCACCTTGCTCACTAAGCTGTGGAAGACTACCAATCCATGAAGTTCGAATTCCCAGATGAAGACATCATGATGGTAAACGATTGTGAAGAATTCAGACCATATGACAGACCTGAACAAGGATCCCGATGGATGCTGGTTTTTGATGGGGCATCCAACGCAATCGGCAATGGTATAGGTGTTGTACTCATATCTCCTGAAGGATGTCATACTCCTTTTACTGCAAGACTCTGCTTCAATTGTACAAATAACATGGCGGAATGCGAAGAGTGCATTTTTGGTCTCAAAACTGCCATAGATTTGGGGATCAAATCCTTAAATGTATTCAGGGATTCAACTTTGGTCATCAGCCATATCAAAGGGGAATGGGACACCAAACACCCTAACCTTATCACCTATAAAGAACATGTGTTGACGTTTCTCCCACACTTTGAGAATATTACCTTCGAGCATTTCCCGCGAGAAGAAAATCAGCTAGCAGACGCACTAGCCACAATGTCATCCATGTTTAAACTTAAATGGGATAACGATGCTCCCCAAATCACCATTGAACGAATAGACAAACTGGCTTACTGTCACGAGATTAATACTGAAGAAGTAGTGGACCAGCCTTGGTTTCACGAAGTCAAGAGGTATCTTGAGGCTCAAGAATATCCAGAAGGAGCTTCAGTCAATGATAAGAAGTTCTTAAGGAGATTCTCTGCTAAATTCTTCCTTAGTAATGGCATTCTCTATAAACGCAACCATGACTCTGTGTTACTTTGGTGCGTAGACAAGGTTGAAGCACAAAATATCATGGCTGAGTTACATGAAGGAACTTTTGGCACCCATTCCAATGGGCATATGATGGCAAAGAAAATCCTACGGGCAGACTATTACTGGTCTACGGTGGAAGCAGATTGCTATCAACACTCTCGAATTTTCCATATGTGTCAGATCTACACTGACAAGGTGCACGTACCTGCGGTTCCTCTGAATGTCTTGATGGCTCCTTGGCCCTTTGCTATGTGGGGTATAGATATGATTGGGGAAATCAAGCCAACAACCTCTAATGGACACCGTTTCATCTTAGTGGCCATTTACTATTTTACAAAGTGGGTTGAGGCAGCCTCCTTCGCTTCCGTTACCAAGAATGTTGTCACCCGGTTCATTAAGCAAAATTTCATCTGTTGTTACGGTATCCCGGAGAGGATCATTACAAACAATGGTACGAATCTAAACAATACTATGATCACCGCCCTGTGCAAGCAATTCAAGATCCAGCATCACAATTCTTCCCCTTACCGGCCAAAGATGAATGGTGATGTCGAAGTCACAAATAAAAACATTAAAAAGATCATACAAAAAATGACAGTCACATACAAAGATTGGCATGAGATGCTACCATTCGCTCTCCACGGGTATCGTACCACGGAGCACACATGAACCGGGGAAACACGCTACTCTCTGGTATACGACATGGAGGTTATCTTGCCTATTGAGGTCCAGATCCCATATCTGAGAATTATGAAGGATGCAAGGCTGAACGAAGAAGATTAGATCCAGACTCGACTTGATCAACTAAACTTGATTGATGAGAAAAGGCTTACTATTGTCTGTCATGGTCAAATGTATCAAAAACGGATGATCAAGGCTTTCAACAAAAAGGTCAGACGCCAAGTATATCAAGTCGGGGATCTGGTGATCAAACGTATCATACTGCCGCAAGGTGATCCCAGGGGCAAATGGACTCCTACATACGAAGGACTGTTTGTAATTAAAAGAATATTCTCTGGTGGAGCAATGATTTTGATCACTATGGATGGCGACGATCTGCCGCACCCTGCGAACGCATACATAGTCAAAAGATACTACGCATAAGAGACCTGCTAGGTTGATACACCTAGGCAAAACAAGGGCATCCCGGCGAACCAAAAAGGTTCGGGAAAAAATTAGGGACAAAACGAAAAAATATGTACACCCGACAAGCTGAAAACCCGAAAGGGAAGCTTGGGAAAAAAAGGGTATCCCGGTGGACTGAAAACCCGAAAGGGTGGTCCAGGAAAAAGTTAGGGAATTAAAGTGTATGACTATGTCCTGTTGGATCACCTTACGGAAAACATACGAACTCGATGGTTCTGATCAATTCAATCAACTTCAGACAAGGCAACAAATAGACAAGACGCTCAGAGACACGAAGTCTATAGCAGAATGGGAATCCCATGGGATTATTGCACATAACTATCTTTTCTTTGTATCAAATTTTCATTTTTTATGACAGCATTCTCTTACTAGAATGTTTGTCTCACTGTACAAAAATACTTACTCAAAGTCAATACAAATATATCCCTTTGGAAGTGAAAAACTATCTGTTTTTCTTTACTCTTGTGTTTTTTTTACAAAAACGTACAATGATTTATTTTTGAACATATGCATTTGAACATAATTACTATTTACAAATGAAAAAAATAAAAAGATAATCACTGATGGCTTTAAGGTATGGAAATCTCTCTAAGCTACTTCCATAAATCCCTCGCAGTGTGTAGTTTAATCCCCAGCAGAACAAAACTTCCAATTATCAATCCCCAGTAGAAATAGTTCAATTTCTCTGGATTCCCCAATAGGATTTTACAAGCAGTACACGGAATTTCCCTCACAACAAAGTTTATTTATCTAAGTGGAAATTCTTCAACTTCACAACATGAAGACTTACACCCCATATCCTCAGCAGCAGTCAGGGATTTATTTTTCTCAAACCAACAACAATGCAGCAGATTAGCTCACATACGCATACATCACATCCATATATCATAAACATTGATAACACGAATACATTACATTATACATTTCATAAAACATGACATTGCATATTAGATAACATTTTACCCTTTTCAGGATAAGATTAATCAACAGCTACCATTAACAATGTTCAAATATTTTAGATACAGTTCAGATACGCTCCAGACACGGACGCTATTCTGATACTCATTCAGATTTCAACCTTCAGATACAGTTCAGATACGCTCCAGACACGGACACCATTTTGATACTCATTTAGATTTCAACCTTCATATACGCTCCAGACACGGACGCCATTCTGATACTCATTCAGATATAGTTCAGATACGCTCCAGACACTGACACCATTCTGATACTCATTCATATTTCAACCTTCAGATACAGTTCCGATACGCTCTAGACACGGACGCCATTCTGATGGTCATTCAGATTTCAACCTTCAGATACAGTTCAGATACGCTCCAGACACGGATGCCATTCTGATATTCATTCAGATTCAACTTTCAGATACAGTTCAGATACGCTCTAGACACGGACACCATTCTGATACTCATTCAGATTCAGCTTTCAGATACAGTTCAGATACGCTCCAAACACAGACGCCATTCAGATACTCATTCAGATTTCAACCTTCAGATACGCTCCAGACACGGGCGCCATTCTGATACTCATTCAGATTTTAACCTTCAGATACGCTCCAGACACGGATGCCATTATGATATTCATTCATATTCAGATTTCAGATACAGTTCAGATACGCTCTAGACACAGATTCCATTCTGATACTCATTCAGATTCAACTTCCAAATACAATTCAGATATGCTCCAGACACGAATGTCATTCTGATACTCATTCAGATTCAACTTTCAAATACAGTTCAATAACCACTTTTGATGGAATCTACAAGCCCATATCCAACAACTTTCCATCATCTCTCCAAATGGCATCTCTAAGCCCATTCCCTCAACCATCACATCACCAAGTGCAAATTTCTGGGCACTCTAGTGTCCAATCATCTTCCACCTTTGAGTCACGAATGGCAAAACTCGCCAATCTAACTCTTCAGGCTTAAGAAGATTGAACATGGGCAGCTGCTGTACCCCAAAATTTACCCTCTCATTTATCGAGAATTTTCTCACGAGATCTCCTTTGGGCTCAAGATTGCGTTAGGGTTTGATCAGCTCAAGACACCTCCTTGAGCACTAATGACCAAAATTAAGGTTTGAGATTGCACAAGGATATTTGGAATTCCAATTCCCCATATGAATTTCACGGATCATTATGGACCCTCAAGTTTTCTCATACCAAGTTTCAAGCTTTGGATCACACTTTTCCCCAGTCAATTGAGCAGTTGACCTAAAAATTAGTTGTATTTGGGAAAAAGTCAACTATGGCCAATTTACAGTCAAACTTCATAATTTTTGATCCACATCAACATTTTAAACTCATATTTATCATTTGATCAAGTTTGGACCATAATTCCTCAAGAAATTTGATAAAATCTCCAAAAGGACAAAATGGTCAAAATTAGGGTTTTGATGGGAAAGGGCAATTTCTGATTTTTGACCTAGCAAATGATCAATTGGTTTAAGGCATGATCTCAATAGTCCAATTGCATCATTTTTACCTAATAACATGGCTCAAAACATTTCTCAAGTTCAAAGGATTGACAGATGAATTTTCAGTCAACTAATCAAAAGTCAACTGTATACTGAAAAGTCAAACTTTGACTTTTTGGTCAAATTCAAATGCCAAAGATCACAATTCATCAAAACATGTCAAAATATGAAACTTATTCATCAAGAAATCAAAAAGTCAAGATTTCAATTTGAAAAGTCAAAATTTCTAAACTTAGAAATTTTTCGAAGTGTTGGAAATTTCTTATTTTTTAATAACTTTGAGCAAATTTTTCACCATGATGAAAGATGATTCAAGAGAAACTTCCAACATGAAAGTTGTAGATCTCCATGAAATCTACAACTTTTCTTCACACAACTTCTTTCAAAAGTTCTTGTATCTCAAGTTATAATTTTAAGAACGTGTGGTCATGAAACAAAACACTTAGTGAAATTTTGCCCTAATTTGGTCAGGATTTTGACGCAACTTCATGGAACTTTTTCATATATTTCCAAGGTTAATATTAAAAATAAATTCAAATATGGGTTGTAGAGAAAATTACAAGCTTTCCAAAATGTCCAATAACTCCTTGAGATCATTCTTGAGTAGGGAGAATCGAAGAGATGAAGTTAGGGTTTTATCACTTGAATTATAAGGCATTTTATGATGAACCAAATTCAAAATTCAAACTATGTTGCATAAACTCTACTTTTCAGGCCTCAAACTTGTTAGGCACTCCATAATTAATGGCTTACACAACTGTTAGAGGTCTCATTTTAAGCATTCAATGCATGGACATGCTTTATATCTATTTTTGGAAGAAAGTGTACATTGCCATTTTGATAAAGTGACTTTTTTGCACAAAACTTGTTCTTGAGCCTTGAACTTGTTCTCTTCTGATCATACATGTCTTATAACACAGGAGAAAGGGTTTAGACACTTACAATCACCCAACCCATGCTTGTACTACACATTGAAACTTGTTTCTCTCTTTTTCTTGAAAATCAAGTAACCTTGCCAAAAGCTTGAAACTTGTACTTATGATTGTCAAAACCACTCCAACCCTTTTGCTTATAGATACACAAACTATTTGCATCAAAGAAACGAATGCTCAAGCCCTTAAAAGACCTAGAACTCATAATCACACTTCATACTTCCATTTTCACATAAATTGACCAAAAACTTGAAACTCATAACTCCCTCGTGCATTTTTAAGCCTTTTTGTTTCTAAAGTTTCTAAACATCATTTAGAACTGATCTCACACCCTGTTACAGAACTGTAACACCATTAACACCATCCTCCATTTTCAAAAACAGAGCTTTGCACTTGGACTTCTCCAGAACTACTCGGGCCCTTTCAGCCCAAGCTAAGCATTCCATTAGCTTCCTGGGAACTTGAGGAAGCTAACCCAACCAGTGGAACTCCTTGAAAGCTACTCAAACTTCAAACTCGATACCCTCTTGCAAGGTAAGTTTTCTAACTTTGGAACTCTTCATACAGGCATCATCAATGATTTATTTGTGAACAAAACATGTAGATATCATTGCCCTAAAGCTAACCATGTTAGTAGTTTCCATTAATTTTGCTTGAGCTTAGAGAATTTTAAGATTAAAGTTTCTGAGATTTTTAGGGTTCAGATTAGGGCCAATGAAATTCATGCTTATCTTTGATCTATAGTTTTAACGCTTTACATTTTTGAAACCGTGAGGAAATTTGCTATAAGCTTCATGTTTACAATTTTCATTTTTGATGAGAAATTAACAAGTTACAGTTGGTCTGCCTGGAGGTTGAAGATGAAGTCATCAGGGCGCATTTTGTATCATATATTTATGGTTTTGCTTATGTTAACGGATGTATAGCCACCCCAGTGGTAGAAGTGCGCGCCTGTAACCTTTGGGACATGGATTTGAGCCCCAATGGTACCCTTTTGATTTTTTTTTCATATTTTTGTATTTTGACTTTATTTTTTAAGACAGGTGCTGGGCCTCTTTGGCCTTGGTTTGTTTTTGTTTTTGCTAGCTGACCCCCCTGTGGACTATTTGCACCTCTGGTCCAATTTTTTTTTTTTTTTTTAATTTTATTTTATTTTCTTAAATATTTTTCCTAATATTAAAAAAATACAAAAATAATAGATTTATATTTTGACTTAGTTTATTTTATTTTTCTCACAAAAAATATTTTATTTAACTATACTTTATTTATTTTTACTAACTAGTCTTGTAAATTTAATTTAAATACTAGGTTTTATTTATTTTCTTTTACACTAATTAAAATATATTTTTAAAATGGCCAAAAATATTTTATAACACTATAAATATTTTCAAGACAAAAATACAAAAAAAAAATACTTTTCTTAAACTTAATTTATTTTAATCAATTAATAGACTTAGGGGTTTATTTAATATCTTTTCTTATTAAATTAGATTTACTTTTATTATTTTAATTAATTATTTTCTTTTAATTAATTAGGTTAAAACAAACTCACTTTTCCTAAAAAAATCCAAACAAAAATATCCATTTTCTTTATATTTGCATTCTTGCATATTTAATCATCTTGTACATTATTTATTTCAATTCTTGTACAAATTCAATTTGGTTGTAATAGATTAATTAGGTTTATATTCTTGCAAGCCCCGTTTATATTTTGAACACCCCCTCCCACAAAGTGTTGTAATAGCATAGTAACTTTAAATTCCGCAATTTATCGTTTTATATATAACATGCTTGTAATTAGGGTTTGTATGGAAAGAGTAAAAACAATACTTAGAAAACCCTAATTCAAGACAAAATCAAGCATGAAAACAATACACTTGCACACAAGCACCTCTAGGGTAAATCCACTTGGTTGCCTATACAAAATGACCATATTACACATGCGAGGTATCTTAGTAAAAACAAGTGAATACAAGATCATAGTCCCTCGATGAAGCTATCTAAGTTGCCTTTCAAATGATCTTAGTCCCTAAAAGAGAATTCTAAGGTACATTGCAACATTGCTAATAATGATTATACAATGACCCACGCCCATCCCGTTAACATCTAAAGATAGGGTTACTTACCAAATCAATGGTAAGATAACAATGTCAAAGGAAAAGAAAATGAACAAGAAAGACTTTTGAGTAGGTAGAATGCTCCTAAATTACTTTCTCAATTTCAAACAAACATCCTTTCTATTTTCAAAACAAACACCTACACTTTCAAAACATCTTACAAACTTGAAAACATTTTCAAAAGATCAAACACTTTGTATACATTCTTACAAATGAGAATCATTACAAAGTTTGCCTAAACAATGGTCTCTTTACAAAATACTTTAAAAAACCACACAAAGCACAATTTCAAACAAAAGCAAGTGATCTAGCAAGTAACTAAGAGCCCATGGAAAACCATGGATGAAAAGGGTACTAATACCTTCCCTTTTCATAATCTACCCCCCGAACTCAAGAAATAATCTCAAAGGTCTTTCCTATGCTTTTTCACCTTTCCTTTTGGATAAAAGAAAAGTCGGTGACGACTCTTGCTAACCGTAACATTTGCGATCAAACGCAAAACCTTCAAGTCAGTTCTCCCACCGTATCACAAAAACCACTCCAAAACTCTATAAAAAAATCTAAAATCAGGGTGTTACACGTGTAGTTCTTTGACAATGGGGTATTTGAATGTTGTATTCTTACGTGTAAAGCATCTCCTATAGCACACCTGGCGGAATTGGTTGTTGTATTCGAACGTGCAATGTGTCTCTGACAACTCTCCCGCACTCTTTAGGCAGACTATGTGATATATGGAATTGATTTCTGTCGTCATACGTGAAAAGAGTTTCTCACAACACCATTATAATCTTTATTTGTGCTCGTCACTGTGGGGAATTGATTGTTATAGTTGGATATACAAAGCGTCTTCGATAACACCCTGAAATCTTTAGGCACACTCAGTGCATTGGGGAATTGATTATTATAATCAGATATGCAAAACATCTTCGACACCATCCCTGGAATATTTAGGCGCGCTCAGTACTGTAGGGAATTGATTTGTATTGTTGAACATGCAAAGCGTCCTCGACATTACCCCTGAAATCTTTAGGTGCACAAAATGTTGAGGGAAATTGATTATTTTAGTCGCACATACAAAGCATCTTCAATAACACCCATGATCACATTACTTCAGGAAACACCTTGTCTGTTGTACCCCGATTATGTATTATTGAAATATAATCACAATGGAACAAATGTTTCAGATGTTGTGTAGTTTCAATCATAATGAACAATCATTTGTATATTCTATACATCAGTTTACACGTGGATATGTGTGTGTGTGTCTATATATATATATATATATATATATATATATATATATATATATATATATATATATATATATATATATATATATATATGGACGTGAAAAATGAAACATAATCGAGCGGTTTTCTCGCCTGTTATTTTTTCGGCCGACCAGTTCCTTCTTCAACCACGTCGGAAATTGCAGAGGTTCAGGCTTCGAAGCTTCCATATGAGGGAGGTCACATTGAATTCCATAGTTATGTCTTCCTGTTGATCCCTCTAGAGCGTATGTTGTATCTTTTTGGTCGCTTCAAGTTCGACGCGCAAAACATTCTCACCATGAAGGTTTTGGTATTATAGCTTTAAATGTACTGACGAGGCAACGACATCCAACTTTGCATTGAAGATACTACATAGGATGCAATTATAAAGGCTCTTCCATGGGATGACCAAGAATTGAGTGTTGATGGATCGAATCTCCCTTTCCTCTCCTAAAGATACCATTAACTCTATATATCCATAGGGACAAATGCTTGTCTTACTGAATGCTATTTAGCCCCCCTTCCAAGGAATTTTTTCTCGAACAAAGATATGTAGATGATGTCACACGAGCTTCCTTCATCAATCAAAATTTGCGAGACATCAAATTTTCCCATAATAGTTGTGATCACTAGGGGACACAATTCGTTAGAAATGCCCCCAACCTTCTCAGAATCCTAAAACCATAGCATAGGTTGGTCGTGAATTTTGGATGACACGTTAACCTCTGTTTCTGTAGACGGCCAACATTTTGGTGATTTCCTCTTCAATGTTCCTTTGGAAGGGAGGTTTTCTCAGCGTGCTCTACCAGTAATTACAACAATGTGCGGGAGTTTTCCCTGGTTGGTTTCTCTTTTCTCAATGTTGGGATCAACTTTAGAAACCTTTGCAGGATACTTGGTCTTTAGAGATTCTTCTCGGTCTCTCTTACCACGTCTGACTTACTCGAGTAGTTGTCCTTTTTTGATTAGTGCTTCAATTGCGTCCTTGAGTTGGATGCAATCGTCCATGTTGTGGTCTTATCCTTTATGGAAGCGAAAATATTTTGAGTTATCTATCCGAGCAGTCTCCTGGACAAGGTAAAAAACCTGGATTCCCCCTTTCCTGAATTTAATATTAGCACATTCTTGGTAAATCTTATCTCGGGAAGTATTCAAAGGCATGTACTTATCATACCTACTACACATCCCTCTACTAGTGTTTAGTTTTATGTTGCAAGAATTCCTTCCCGTGTGGGAGATTAGAGCTTGCATTGGAGGCCGATGTTAAGTTGTCGTAGTGAGTATTTAACTTCTCTTCTAATTTCATGTAAGGTTGGGCTAGGTTGAACATATCTTGAGTCGTATTTACATTTTTCTTTCCCAACTTTTTGTGGAAATGATGGTCTCAGAGCAGGCCATTCTCGAAGATCCAGCTAGCATTGGAGAGACTCTTCAGTCCTCTCTACATTTACTACAACCTAGTTGAATCAATCGATGTACTACCATAAGCTCTCTTTTTCCTATTTAATGATGATGCTCAAGGAAGCTGTGGTAACTGATTGCCTCTTCTATACGGTAAATAGAGTGATAAGTCGATTGTAAAAGTCCGACCATGACTCTATGCAACTGTCAGGGAGGCCATTGAACCATGGTATAGTCGGTCTGACTAGTGTTAATTCTATTACCTAGCATTTGAAGGCTTCTCAACACTGTAGTACTTGAGTCGATCATTGGAGAGTTGGATGTGTTTGTTGGTGTCTCCTTTTCCATTGCACTCTCCTAGTTTTAGAGGCTTTTGAATTGACTTAGGGATTCTGCCATCTAAGATCCAGGGTTAAAGCACCACTGCCTCGGTCTCCTCCCATACTCCGGGGAGGGAAGTCGTGTTTTCCACCTTCAGAATGGTCTTTTGACTTTAATAATTTGCTTCCCTTTGCCGTGGACGGCTCCATAATGTTGGAGCGATTTCGCCCAAATGTTGCCTCTTGATTTGAATTTTCTCGGGATTGAGTGTGGTGGAAACTTTTCTGTAAATGATGGAACCTTTACTCCACTGCTTTGGAGTTTTGTTGATGAAAATTGTTGTATATATAGTTGATCAGTTTGTTTGTGCCTTAAGGGCCTAGTTTCACTTCAAGAATGCCAAAAACCACGCGATATCTCTTGTCGCTCAACAGGAAGAGGAGTACGAACTCCTGGCGGCGGTGCTTGCACAATTTTGGTTCTTGGAGGAGGTAGGATTTAAGTTGGTTTTGGAGGAACGTCGATGCTGAAATTCATTTTTCTAGGAGGAGGAGTGGTGTTCGGTCGACTAACGGTGGTCAGTGCTACATCGATAGCAGCTTGAATAACTTCACGCGCAATGGTGGAATGAGTAGATCTAGATACAACCATTTTCGATGATCGGAAAAGTCAGAAGTATGGAGAGTTGAAGATCTGAGGAATTGGTAAGTCGTTATCGATGTTGAATTTTATTTGATCGAACAATTGAGTTTTATGTTCGACTTGTTGGAGAGAACTTCTCACCAGAAAACTAAATGTCGAGATAGAGAGTTGAAGAGAATACGAAAATCTGAATTTGTTCCTATAGACGACATCATTGTTCCGTTTTGGAACCAGAAATAGAGAGTTGTGGAAGCTGCAACAGAGTGAAGCTTCTAGTGCAACAATTAAATCAACATGTAAAAAAGTAGAGATTGTTCAAAATGCATTTGAAACTTGTTATCTGAAATGACACCATTCCTTATATATAGAATGGAAAAATAACGACCTCGCTATTTCTCAGACGTGAAATGTAAAGGACCGTTGGATATTCGTTTCAATTTATTTTGTAACTATTTTTTAGTTTTTAAGATTAAAAAATAATAAAATTTGTTTAGTAGTAAATTTTACAAAAATATTTCTTAAAATTATTCTCGATTTAAAAGTATTAAAATTAAAATAAATTTTAAAGATTTTGGCTTTTAACTTATAGTTTTGAAAACCAGATTGAGAAACAAATAAATAATAGAAAATTTATAATATTGTACGACTTCAAAATAACTTATAAAAACTAAAACGCATTCAAATAAGTCTCAAGTTTCTTGTTCGAAAGAATTTTAGTTTTTAAAAAACTATTGTGTAAATTAATTTCAAAAAATAATTTGAAATAAAAAAACAAAAAAAAATACATGTTTTATAATTTTATTTTTAAAAGTTATTTTAAAATTATATAATATAATAAATTTTTCATTAATGAAAAGTGTACCAATATTTATTGTTTTTTTCTCTTAATTTCCAAAACTAAAAACCAAAAATAAAAAACTTTATATACTATTTTTATTTTTTATTTTTTAAAACTCTCAAATAAAGAATATTTTTCAAAAATAATTAAAAAAATTAGATTATCAAACAAGTTTATTATTTTCAATCAACTTTTTAATTTTTATGGTTTATTCTAATGAGTCCTATATTTAGGGAAGGTAATACTAAATTCATTAATATTACAAAAATGTTTAACATATGATGTTTAAAAAAGATGTATAAATGATAAGTTCACTTCTGTTCTAAAAACATATGTAGTTTAATAACTTTTTTTATTAGATTTTAATGTTTCACATTCTATTTTTTGGGATATTTTTATAAATGAAGTATTTTTATAATAGGTATAAAGAATTGTTATAAAAAACTGAAGTATATTTATTGTATGTTTTAGACTCAATGATAAACTGTTTATTCAATGATAAATGAAGTATTTTTATAAGACTTTTATGAATTATATTCTAAAAAATAATTTTTTATTAAGATGGATGAGATAGTTGAATTAATATGAATTAATTTAATTAAATATTTATAAGTTATTCATTCAGAGTTTAATTATAAAAATATTAATTTTTTATAATATAATAATATAAACAAGTTGTTGATAAGTATACAACTTAAAAAAAAATCTTGATTAGTCAATGACAAATAATTGAATTTATAATCTCAAAAAAATAAATTTTGGCTTCAAAAATTTTATTTTAATTGATCTTTTATATTTTTTATATATTTGTGTCCTCAAATAGATATTACCAAATGTTTGAAATGAAACTTTTTGACTTTTTATTATTTTATTTAAAAAGTAACATTAAATAAAACTTTATGAATATAAATGATGCGATGAATCCAATATTTACATAAATATCTCTTTATTTATTCTCTTTTGTAAGATAATTAAATAATGGTGGAAGAGATGTAACATGAGGACACAAATATATTTTTATAATACTACCATTCAAACATACTTTAGTCATTATTATTAAAAAAAGTAAAAATAAGTATTGGTTCCTTATTTTTATATATATATATATATATATATATATATATATATATATATATATATATATATATATATATATATATATATATATATATATATATATATATATATATATATATATATATATATATATATATATATATATATATATATATATATATATATATATATATATATATATATATATATATATATATATATATATATATATATATATATAGGATTTATTAAATATATTATAATATATATTATATATAAAGGATTTTAAATATTTTAATACACTCCAAAACAAAAGATTGTTGAATATCAACACTAAATCATAAATCATCAAACGCTTAATGAAGAAGCAAGCTATTTTATAAATATAAAAGATATTTACATATTCTAATAAAAAAACGTGTAATATTATTTAAAAATTGACATTTATTGAATAGTTAATGTGTTTGGACAAAATATATATTATATATATGAATTATTTAATAAATTTATAAAGTAAATTTTATTGAGAAAAAGAAATGAAGGGTGCATTTGTTAGGCCACAGACACTATAAAACCATCATTCGGGTGTCTCTATGAAGCACTCAGAATTAT
Source organism: Vicia faba (assembly GCA_948472305.1). Lineage (NCBI taxonomy): Eukaryota > Viridiplantae > Streptophyta > Magnoliopsida > Fabales > Fabaceae > Vicia > Vicia faba. The sequence continues at coordinate 309,222,395 of OX451740.1, read as the reverse complement.
TTAACCAGTGTTAGCGATCTAGATTAGTTAGAAGATGGGTGAGGGAAGAGGCAGTGTTAGTAGCACAAGTGTTTTTACAATGCTATTAGTATGTATGTTTGTGTTTCATTCTAAGATGATTTATGCAGTAACGTACAGTGTTGGTGATGGGCAAGGTTGGTCCTTTGGTGTTCAAAACTGGCCTTCCGGAAAAAGTTTCAAGGCAGGCGACACACTTGGTAAGCATCCCTTATTGTTTTTTATTCTTGTATATTATTCAAATGCATTAATAATTAAAATGAACTATTATCTAAGACATGTTTTAATTTTAAATTGTTTTTTAAGTGCAGTTTTTAAGTATGACCCTAGGGTACACAATGTAGTGAAAGTGAACCAGAATGGCTACAATTCATGTGTGGCTGGTGGAGGATCAGCAACTTATAAATCTGGAAATGATATGATTACACTTGTTAAGGGAGCCAACTACTTCATATGTGGTGTTCCTGGTCATTGCGATCTTGGACAAAAAATTGCCGTCAACGCAAATTAAGCTCTTAATTAATGTATTGCATTCTTGAATAAAGTTGAGTAATTATTACTCTTACAAATTGTACCTCCTTGCATTTCAATATATAATGTGATTTTATTTTCATACCTATACTTTTGCTACTCTATTTTTCTTGAAACAAGTGATTTGTCCGGTGATGGCTGACTGTTTACCTTTATTTTAAAATTTGACAAGAATCAATTTAAACATCAATAAAAAATTGCTTAATCTTGTAGTCTTGAATAAATAAAAAATTAATATTTATATCTAAGTGGTGAGATTGACGGATAGTCGATAGTTTTGGTCTCCACATCATTCTGAGTTGTATGTTCGTAGGTCTAACTTCATAGATGTTTTGAAGTGTATCGAACCACTAGAATTTCTGTTGTATTTTAGAATTTCTGTTACTGTGGCGGTCATGACCTTCGAGAACACTGTGTCAAGAATTTCTTCAATCTTTATCTGACTTTAGAATCTTTAACATCATTTCTCACCTCATCTTCTCTCATTCTGCAACGCTGATCGGAGGAAATTTTTCACTGAAGTTCCTCTTTATGTGGTAATTGTCCTTCAATCTTATCAACAACTAAAAATTGGTGTTAGGTTAGAAGATTCGAAGGAATTTTCAAAGAGAAATCAGAGATTATCTTCTTCACCTTAACATTATTTGAATTTTGGACCAAACAAGACATGATCGTCAAAATTCACAGGAATTAGAAGCCGATTCCCAAAGATTGCGCCTATGTTCCACTTGGGAGCACAAAATATGGATTAATTGAGGTGGTAGACTCCTGATGTGGTGGCGCAGGTCTCCAATGCGACAACACGAGGTGGATCTATAAGATTAGTACTCCAACACCCTACTCAGTGAGTGAGTCCAGAAAAAGGGTGTAGAAAGAAGTATTAAAAAGTGTGTGTACCTCTCGCCTACGGTTTAAGCATCTAAAAATTTTCACAACCAATTCGTCATTTAGAAATAATTTTTTCTTAGAGTTCTCGTATGACTCACAATATGGGTAAACAATGTTTCCATTTGATTTATGTTCTCTTCAAGTTTAATTCTGAAAAATTCATACTCGTGATGTGCTCAACCTTTCTCTCTTTACTTCAATAGTCCCTTCGATTGTAATTTAAACGACGTCTTACTTTTGTAGTCTCATTGTGAGAACTTTGGAAAAAACTCATTAAGACCGAAAAAGTATAAATGATGATTTTTTTTCCGTCAAAATTTGCTGTATGTTTTCTTTATCATATTTGGTCCAATCTTTTCAGGTTTGTTCACTACATCACCATCTATTTCGTGTGTATGAACAAATTAACCTTCCTTCACAGTCTTCTAAATACCACGATCCATCCCTTTGATGAAGAACTTCATCATTTCTTCATTAAAGGATAGTAGATTTTTTAGTGAATACCTCAAAGTCATTTCCTTCTCGGCCGATTAGTCTTTAGTAGGAGTTAGGTTGTGATGCTACTTGTTAAATAGGTGAATTAAAACACAAAGGGAGGGGTGAATTGTGATATTTAAATTTTTTTTATTAATTTAAAAAATAATTACATAAAACATTAAGTTGTGTTAGTGGCGAGAAAATTCATAGAGAAATCATTACTACGGAAAACTCAATTAACAACAATTGAGAAAGATATATAACAATGCGGGCTCAGGCGTTGTTATGTAGAGTGTCGTTGAATATATGATACTTACAATCATGGCCCAGTAGCCGTTGTAATAAACTGGAAAGCGCGCTCCTTATCACAACAATTTTCCAAAAGACTGTTGTGATACATTTAATGGTCCTGGGTTCGATTCCCATATGTTCTGTTTTGATATTTATTTTTTTATGGACAGCGCGCGAGATATTATAACGGTTATGACTATAACCATTGTTAAATTTTCTACATAATTAACATATATTATCCTGCTTTTATAATTAATCTCATTTTTTAACCTGTATTATTATTCACCATATCACAACAGAAAATAAAACTCACATTTGTGATAAAGTTATCTGAATAATATTAATTGTATCATATTCATAATATCACATAATTGTATCATATTCAATTGTACCATAACAAACATCCTACAATTTATCATAATAAACAATCTACAGTTTATACATTACATAACATCACATAATTGTAACTTGGTATTTTGGTGTCTTGTCTCTTGGTGTCTTGACTATGAAGATCTATATTTTTAAATAATTATACTTGTTAGTAAAAATACTTGGAAACTATAACATACATGAATATATTATGAATAAAGAATAAATTACGTATTTGTTAATTTTCCCAAATGCCTTCTTCATGATCGATTCGAATAGTATGGTCAACATCTCCATCAACTTCATCATATGAGGTAGGAACTTGTGTTGTGTAAGAAGGTGTGGACGGGATATCAAGACTTTCATCACTAAGAGGAATGTGTTTTCCTTGGAGGACGATTGAGCATTTCCTCGATATGTCCGATGGGTCAGTAACATAGAAAACTTGTTTTGCTTGAGAAGCCATGATGAATGATTCGGTCATAAAAGATGCCTTGCCAAGGTCGACCCGGGTGAATTATAAGTTACAATGTGTACACCATTACTATTATTGGGAACCCATTTTCATTTAAATAAATCCATTTTAAAATAACATAATCAATCTCCCAAATCTCATCAATGACACCATAAAATGCAGTAGTTACCAATACAGGATTCTTATCTTTCAAACTAGAGAAATACATCGATCAAGCTTCAACTATAACCCCACTATTTTACATTATACTACGATCATCTTTTGATTTTGTATAAAAGGTATAATGACCAATGTTTTATGCATTCCAAGTAATGACACAAAATTTTGGCTCGTACGAAAACCATTTAAGTATCTCGGATGCACTACGATCATTAGATACACTTTTATTAAACCAATATATGAATCTCTTGTTATGCTCTATCAACAACAACTTATCACTCATTCAGGAATATTTTTCCCTCAAAAGTCTTTTGTGAGTATCTATGAAAGTTTGAACTTCATTTATATTATTGGCAAGTACCATAACACTTTAGCAGGAGGATGCTTCCTACTAACATTGTCATGGTAATTTTCATCACCATTGTCGGCCTTTATCTTGTAACGCGACACACCACATTTTGGACAGTGATACAAGTCTTCATACTTTTTCATGTATAATATACAATCATTAGGACAAGCATGTGTTTTGATATATTTCAGGCCCATTGGACACAATATCTTCTTGGCCTCATAGCAACGATCTGGCAATTTGTTCTCTTCTGGTAACATTTGCTTTAGCAATTCAAGTAATTCCGTGAAACTTTTATTCGACCATCCATTTTTTTCCTTCAGATTAAACAACTTTAACACCACCGACAATTGTGTAAAATTTGTGCATCCCTTATATAAAGGGGTGTCTTTATCACTATATAAGGTATCATAAATATGAGCATTCTTAAAAGAAGATTCCCCAATATCACAAAACATGTTCTCTAGTTGATCCTCCACATATTCATCATCATCCACTCTTTGACTTTGTGGCGCCCGACTTTCCTCCTTATCAACCTCACCATGCCACGTTCATATTATATAATTTTGACATATACCATCACAACAAAGGTGCTGAAATATTTCTTCCTTTGTACCCTTATCGATATTCGTGCAAACAACACAAGGACAATAAAAGATACCATCATTTTCGGGAAGATGTTTATCAATGTATTCAAGGAATTCAAGAACTCATTTCTCATAAACCAGAGCTAATCTATCGTCTTTCATCCAACTATAATCCATAACAACTTTTAAAATTTATACACGTATAGTAATGTGAATGACACACGAAAATCTAAACATAAAGTAAATCTAAACTTAAAGCATGTGAAAAATGTACTCTCATATTGACTTGAGCATATATACAAAGAAAAAATGAATGAAGATGTTAAAGAGTACCGTACTTCGAAGGTGAAGAATCTTATGCACATAAAGAATTAAGATATTAAAGAGTACTGCACTTTGAAGCTGAAGAATCAAATGAACAAAGAGGGTGAAGATTTGAGGATATACAACATAAACCAAGAAAAAACGAATGAAGATATTGAAGATTTCCGTACTAGGAAGTTGAAGAAAAGATGAATGAAGTGTCTGAAGATTTGAGCTCAAATGAATGGATATGAAGAGGGTAACGATTACGCCACCTCTGTCATCTCTGGCTCGCTTGTTCACCTAGGGCGTCTTATGAAAGAAATACGAAATAAGTTTTGTTTTAATTTATCAATAGACCCTTTAATCGTGGTTGGACAAAGCAACCGTAGTGGAAAGTTAAGTCCTCTCTAATAGCGATTGGTGTATTCACCATTGTTAAATCATTTACAATTTATTTTTTAAATAATGGAGATAGGTGACACACACTTAATGTACTCACAAAAATGGAAAAAATGTAGTTGTTGGGAATCGAAGCGTGCTACACATCATTTTTTACTACGATATTTAAAATCAATCATCATTAAACTACTGTTTATAAATCCAGCAACTCACTGGGCGTGAAAATTATAACCTATCACTACGGTGTATATGAATACGTTGTAACCATGGCGTTGTTGTTTGCGCATTTTGTAGTAGTGAATAAAGAAGAAAGAAAATAACATAGTAAAGTAAATGATAAAGATTAAAAGATAGGGTTAGAGAGATGAGACCAATATTTATACAGATTCGGCCAAATGTTGGCCTAGTCCTTTGGCCAAGAGATCTTCTTAAGAATTCCAGTAAAAATTTGAGCTTTTACAGATTATGTTAGGTTTTGTTGTGTTGGTTGCATTTTGCTAAAACAAGTATTTCAGCAAGATGTTGGTCAAAATGTCATGACATGTTGGTATGACATTGTAGCTCAAGGTTTGTTTTACATTTGTGAAGATTTGTTTGTAGTACAAGATCTTTGAAGATTTGATTTATGTTTCGTGTAGACCAAGCTGCACATATGAAGATTTAGTTCTCAGAAGATTTGTTTCAAGTGAAATATCTGATCTAATTTGATTTGTTTCTCAAGCTTGGATGTCGTGACATTCAGGGAAACATTATATTTTGCACCAGAATATTATGTTGAAGATTTGATTTGATTTGTAGAATATTTTAGTCAAATTTAATCTTCAAGCTGAAGCTATTTCTCTTGCTATAAAAAGAAAGACTCTAAAACTAAAGAAGAAGGAAGACTCAAGTGTGAGAATATCCATTAGGGTTCAATTTGTTCTTTGTTATTTATGAGCCACTCTTATATCTCTTTGATGCTTAAGTTGGACTGAGTTTTGAGTTGTAATTGTGAATCACTCATAAGCTTTTACGCAAGAGTGGATTTTGTTTCATTGGAAGTGTGTCTTCTTTTTATTGTTACTGTTGTCATCATTGTTTTGTGATTGAAGGGAAGTGATATGGGTTTCATATATAGGGGTGTCTTAGATAGAAATTATATGGGTAGTGATTAGGTGCGAAGTTTGTAAAACCATAGATTGTTTAGAACTTCAAACTAATACTGCTATAATGGATTTTCTTCCTGGCTTGGATGCTTCCAAATATAGGTGATGTTGCACCGAACTGGATTAATAGTTGACCTGTGTTATTTACTTCTTACAAAGTACTTTGAATTGTTTATTGTTTTGTCTGTTGTTACGATGTCTTATTATTATGCTCGACATTTTGTTTTAACATCTTGGTGTTGTGACATCGTATACAATGTCTATTTTATTGTGACATAATTTCAAATTGGCATCAAAGCATGCACCCTATTTTATTTTTGGGTGAACCCCAGTGAAGATACTTTTGGCACTATATACAAGGAAGGAGGAAATACTAACAGACCATCCATTATGGATGGTACCAACTATGATTACTGGAAGGCGCGTATGGTTGATTTTCTAAAATCTATGGACAGCAAAACATGGAAAGTTGTCATCAAAGGTTGGCGACACCCTGTGATAAAGGACAAATATGGGAAGGAAACACCTAAGCCAGAAGAGGATTGATCTAAGGAAGAAGATGAAATTGCTCTTAGAAACTCCAAAGCTTTAAATGCCATGTTCAATGGTGTTGACAAAAATATATTTAGGAAAAAAAATACATGTAATATGGCTAAAGATGCATGGTAAATTCTTATAACCACTCATGAAGGCACATCAAAAATCAAAATTTCAAGACTTTAACTTCTCACCACAAAGTTTGAAAATCTCAGGATGAAAGATGATGAGTGTATTCATGGTTTTAACATGAGTATTCTTGACATTGTTAATTCATTCAGTGCCTTGGGAGAGAAGATGTCAAAAGAAAAGCTTTTCAGAAAAATCCCCAGGTATCTTCCTAAGAAGTTTGACATGAAGGTCACAACCATAGAAAAAGCCCAGGAAATTTGCAACATGAAAATGGAATAACTGATTGGGTCACTTCAAACTTTTGAATTAGCTATTAATGTTAGATCATAAAAGAAGAACAAGAGCATAAATTTTATCTCCAACTCCGATGATAAATAGGATCTATATGACATTGAAACTAATGATTGAATTTATAATGCTATTGTGCTCCTTGGGAGGAAATTCAATAAGGTTCTGAAGAGAATGGATAGGCAATCAAGACCAAATGTAAAGAACACGTTGTTCGACATCAGTAAGAACAATGAGTTTAAGATAATGCCAAGAACAAGGGAGATTCATAATCAAGGAAAATGTATTAAGTGTCATTAATGTGAAGGTTTTGGTCACATTAGGTCAAAATGTCCCACTTACCTCAAGAAACAAAAGAAGGGGTTCTCTGCTTCTTAGTCTGATGATGATGAGTTTGAAGGTGAACCTGATGTTGAAACTACTAAGCATGTTACTGCCCTCTCTGGAAGATGTGAATTTAATGAAGATTTTTATGATGAGGATTCCTTGTATTAAGAATTAGCTATGGCTTACAAGGAGTCTTGTGTCAGACGTGAAGAAGATTGTCATACAAGAAAGAATCAGAAGAGAATCATAACTTAATTAGAGACTGAAAAATAGGAACTGTCATCTATTGTCTCTGATCTTCAAAATGAGGTAACCTTATTGACCTACAAACTTGAAAGTATGACCAAATCCATAAGAATGTTAACAATGTGTTTGATATGTTAGATGAAATTCTTCAAGGTGGAAAATGGGTTGTAAACTTAAAAGGTATAGGTTTTGATTACCATTCTCTGAAAGGAAAAACCCATGTAGCAAAATTTATTCCTTTAGAAAGGAAGTATGATCCCATGATGTCCAACGAAATATTACAACATCCTGCCAGACATCAGGAAAATCAAACTAAACTCAAGTTTTTGCCTTGGAAATTTCATTACTATGGTAAATATGGACATTTAAAGCCCTTTTGTTACATACTGTATGTTTATCCAAATCATCCAACATATCCTATGGCTAATCTTGGGATGACTAAAACTAGAAAGGAGTGGAAACCTAAGGTTATTGTTTTTTGTCTTATAGCCCATACTTCTTTTATAATTTCATCTAGAGAAGATTGGAACTTTGACAGTAGATGTTCTAGACATATGACAGGGGTCAAGAATCACTTAGTGGACATAAAACCTTATGCCACCAATTTTTTTACTTTTGATGGTAGAGATAAAGGTGAAATCAATGGAGTAGGACAATTAATGTGTATTGGACTTCCTAGACTAGATAATGTTCTTCTTGTGAAAGGATTGGCTGCAAATTTTATTAGTATCAGTAAGTTATGTGATCAAGGCTTAAAAATCAATTTTATCAAGTCAGGATGATGTTCTAATGAATGGAGTTAGGTCTAAAGACAATTGTTATTTGTGGGTACCTCAAGAAACTATCTACTCTTCCACATGTTTAATGGCCAAATAAGATGAAGTCAAGTTGTTGCATCAGAAGCTTGGACATCTAAATATCAAAGGTATGAAGAAGATTATATTTAGAGAAGCTATTAGAGGACTACTAAAGCTCGAAATTGAGGAGGGTAATATTTGTGGTGAGTGTCAAATTAGGACGCAAATCAATATGTCACACCCAAAGTTGCAACTTCAGACTACTTCCAAAGTGCTAGAACTTCTTCATATGGATTTGATGGGACAAATGTAGGTTGAAAGCCTTGGTGGAAAAAGGTATGTCTATGTGATTGTTTATGATTTTTCTTTGGTGAACTTTATCAAAGAAATACAGACACTTTTGAGGTTTTCAAAGATTTGTGTCAACGTCTTCAAAGAGAGAAGGATAATGTGATTGTTATAATCAGAAGTGATCATGTCAAGGAATTTGAGAATGCCAATTTTTTTGAATTTTGTTCTTCTGAAGGTATTAGTCATGAGTTCTTATCTCCCATCAAGCCTCAGCAAAATGGAGTTGTAGAACACAAGAATAGAACCTTACAAGAATAAGCTAGAGTCATGTTACATTTAAAAAAATTTCTTTATCATTATTGTGCTGAAGCCATGAACACTGCTTGCTATATCAACAATCGTGTCACTCTGAGAGCTGGTACATCATCTACTCTCTACGAATTGTGGAAAGGAAGGAAACCTACTGTTAAATTTTTTCATGTGTTAGGTAGTAAATGCTACATTTTGGCTGATCGTGAAATAGAGGAGAAAGATGGATCCCAAAAGTAATGAAGGGATATTTCTTAGTTATTCTACAAACAACAGATCTTACATGGTATTTAACTCCAAAAACAAGGTCATGATGGAATCCATTAATGTTATGATTGATGACTTAATTATTGTGGAAGTAACTGATGTCGAAGAAGATATTGAAACATCATCTCAGCAGACTAATGCTTCATAAAATATGGAAGACATTGAGTCCAACATTGAGCTAGCAGGCACTGAACTTGATAAATCTCAAGCAAACAAAGGTCCCTCTATTATAGTTTAGCAAGATCATCCAAAGGAATTCATTATAGGGAATATTGATGAAGGGGTCACCACTAGGTCTAGAGATGTGATATTCAATTCTTGTTTTTTCTCTAAGCTTGAACCTAAAAATGTAAAGGAGGCCTTGATGATGAATTTTTTAGTAATGTTATACAAGAGGAACTAGGTCATTTCAAAAGAAATGAAGTATGATACTTAGTACCCATGACTAAAGGAATGAATGTTATTGGTACAAAAAAGGATTTACAAGAACTAATATGATGAAAAAGGTATTGTGACCATAAATAAGGCCAGGCTTGTAGCTCAAGGATACACTCAAGTAGAAGTAGTTTATTTTGATGAAACTTTTTCTCTTGTTAGCTGTCTTGAATCATAAGATTGCTTTTGGGAGTGGTTTGCATGCTAAAATTCAAGTTATTTTAGATGGATGTGAAAAGTGCCTTCTTGAATGGGTACTTAAATGAAGAAATATATGTTGAACAACCCAAGGGGTTTATAGATCCTAGCTTTCTAGGTCATGTTTATAAATTAAGGAAAGCTCTGTATTTTTTGAAGCAAGCACCTAGGGCATGGTATGCGAGGTTAACTGTGTTTCTTATCAATAATGGCTACAAGAAAGAAGGAATAATCAATACTTGTTTTGTTAAAGAAGAGCATGGTAAACTCATGATAGCTCAAATATATGTTCATGACACTGTGTTTGGAGGGATGTCGAACCATATGGTCCAACATTTTGTCAAGCATATGCAATCTGAATTTGAGATGAGTCTTGTTGGGGAATTAACATACTTTCTCGGTCTTCAAGTCAAACAGATGGATGATATTATCTTTATTTCTCAAAGCAAGTACGCTAAGAACATAGTGAAGAAGTTTGGTCTTGAAAATTCCAGTCACAAAAGGACACCTGCAACAACACACTTTAAATTAACTAAGGATGAAAAGAGTGTTAATATGGATCAAAGTTTGTACAAGAGCATGATTGGTAGTCTTTTGTATCTTACAACTAGTAGATCTGACATCACTTTTGCTATAGAAGTTTGTACAAGATATCAGGCTGAGACAAAAATGTGCCACATTACTCAAGTGAAGAGGATCTTGATATACATCAAAGATACCAGTGATTATCGAATGTTGTACTCTTATAGTATTGATTCTATGCTTGTAGGGTACTGTGATGCAGACTAGGCAGGTAGTGCAAATAACAAAAAAAAGTACTTCTGGAGGATGTTTCTTTTTTGAAAACAATATGACCTATTGGTTTAGTAAGAAGAAAAATTATGTGTCTTTGTCTACAACTGAGGCTTAGTATATTGATGTAGGAAGTAGTTGCTATCAATTAATTTGGATGAAAAAAATGCTACAAAAATATAATATCAAGTAGGATGTCATGACATTATATTCTGACAATCTGAGTGCAACCAACATATCCAAGAATCTCATCCAACATAGTAGAACAAATCATATTGACATTCATCATCATTTAATTATAAATCTTTTTGAGGACAAAGTTGTATCTCTTGAGCATTTGGCCCCTGAGAAGCAACTGGCGGACATTTACTAAGGCTTCGGATGCAAATCGATTTGAGAAATTAAGGAGTGAATTGGGAATTTTCAATTTTGAGGAGTTATAGAAATTACAAGTGGGGAGGAGTGCAACAAACACTTTTTCCCCTCCATTTAATGGTGCATGAAAATTCTGGTCAGTCTAGTTTTAAGGGTGATATTCATGACACTTGTGCACATTTGTGTGTTGCTGGTCTGCTTGTCAAAATTATGGCTAAAAAGTGGGAGAAGTGGTTATGGCGTGTTTTGGTTTGGTGCAGATGCCTTTTAGGGGTAGTACTACTTGAGGGGGAGTATGAGTTTTATGAGCTTTATGTGTTTATGCATGATCATCTGTTCATGAGGAGCTGGTTGTTATGTGTGATGCCTTTTTTTAGGGTTGTTATTTCGTTGTTGATCTTATCTGATGTCTTGACATCATGTCTGACATCATGACTGTGTTGATTATCCAAATACGAGAGTTTATTTCTCTCTGTTGTTGGGATTTGTAAGGCTGGGATTAATCCCTTTCTACTGCGTATGCCTCTGATGTGTACTGGTCCAGTTCATGTTTCTCTTGTGATTTTGTGTTTTGGTTGAAGATGTTCTTTTGAGGTATTTGTTTGAATTTCTGTCCATCTTGCTCTGGATGTTTGTGGTATTGATTTGTTTTTGCAAGATGTCTTATGCAATAGCTGTTTTAGCCAAAAATTTCCAAAGGGGGAGATTATTAGGGTTTGTTGTGTTGGCTGTATTTTGTTAAAACAAGTATTTCAGCAAGATGTTGGACAAAATGTCATGACGTGTTGGTAAGACATCATATCTCAAGGTTCGTTTTATATTTGTGAAGATTTGTTTATAGCACAAAATCTTTGAAGATTTGATTTACGTTTCGTGTGGACCAAGATGCACATAAGAAAATTTAAGTCTTTGAAGATTTGTTTCAAGCGAAAGATCTGATTTGATTTGATTTGTTTCTCAAGATTGGGTGTCATAACATTCAGGGAAATATTATATTTTGCACCCGAATATTCTGCTGAAGATTTGATTTGATTTGCAGATTGTTTTAGTCATATTTAATCTTCAAGCCCAAGCTGTTTCTCTGGCTATAAAAAGAAAGACTGTAAACCTAAATAAGGCAGAAGACACAAGTGTGAGAATATCCATTAGGGTTTAGTTTGTTCTTTTTTATATGTGAGTCACTCTTATATCTCTTTGATGCTTGAGTTGTATTGAGTTTTGAGTTGTAATTGTGAGTCACTCATAAGCTTTTAAGGAAGAGTGGATTTTGTTTCATTAGAAGTGTGTCTTCTTTTTATTGTTACTGTTGTCATCATTGTTGTATGATTGAAGGGAAATGATAGGGGTCTCATATTTATAATTTTCTTAGATAAAAATTATATGGGTAGTGATTAGGTGCGAAGTCTGTAAAACCAGAGATTTTTAGAACTTTGAACTGATAGTGCTATAGTTACCTTCCTGGCTTGGATGCCCCTAAATGTAGGATATGTTGCACTGAACTAGGTTAACAATTAAGTTGTGTTATTTACTTCCTGGAAAGTACTTTAAATTGTTTATTGTTCTGTCTGTTGTTACAATGTCTTACTATTGCGCTTGACATTGTGTTTTGACATCCTGGTGTTGTGACCGTATATGACATATGTTGTGCCAGAATTTTAGCTTATACCCACAAATCTTTGATACAAGAGAATCAAGAGTTTTTACAATAGCTTATCTCCCCAACAAAAAGTGATCTTTTTCCATGGGATACACTCACAAACTAAATAGAGATTTTATCGGCTAATCTCAATAACCAAATAGAACTTTTACTAGGATGAGTTATATAACCAAAGAGAGGTTTTTAATGATTGATCTCAAGAACCAAACTCAGTTTTTAAAGAGTATCACAATCTTGAAAATAAAATAATGGAACAACATGAGTACAATACTTTCCTCACAAATAGTTTTCACTCACGCGAAACTAAGATAATTTTGGTGAAAGAAAAATATTAAAGAGAAAGGAAGAGAGTATAAAATGTTAAGAAAAGGGAAATTTATAAATTCTAGTACATATTAAAATGAGGAGATACCTCCTTTATATATGAAAAAGTGTTGTTCAAAAAGGAAACAATCCATGTGCCAATTAAATTGGATAATTGATTAGGCATCCCAAATACTTAATTGTTAAATTCTAAATTGTGTAGTTTTGATATCTAGTTGTTACCGGTCATTACAAGATTGTCACAATCAGTTCTAGAATCATCCAAGATAGTCCTAATTGATTAGGTCATTTGTCTATTCGATTATTTAGTTGAAAAATTGGTCCCAACCAATCATACACACTCCTAATTAGTTGGCTAGGCTCAAAAAACATTTTTAGTTGATTTTTTCAAGTAAATGGTGTCCTCAAAACAATCTTAAGTGTGTGTGTATGGTGTGTGTGTGTGTGTGATTTTTTAGTATCTTTGAAATTACTCTCCTACTTTTACAAGACTCTAGTCACTCAGATAGACACGGTAAAACAAGCTTTCACATTTGTTCTCTTTCAAGGAGGGTCTGAAGGTTGTTATGTCTTCTATTGGATGAGTTCTGGAACTCATCCATTTAAATTGCAAGAAATACTTATACACGTTGTTGGAGAGAGCATTCTAAAAAAATTATGTATTCTATTTGAAAATAAAAAATAATAATAACTTGTATATTAATTTGTATGTTAGAGAATCAATTATAATCTATATAATTAAATAGAGATTATATTGAAGTAAATGAAATGAACTTATAATTCTGTTTCGTTCGTAGGATATATATTAGACACAATATCTAGGACAACATGTATAACTTTCTTATAACAGATTGATAGATAATAGAAAAAAATCATAAGACAATAATGAACCCAAAGAATTATTAACCCAGATCAGTGCAATATCACCTACATGTGAGGGGCTTCCAACCCAAGAAATGAAACCCATATTAAATAGTATTAGTAAAAATAGTCTTAGTTGAACAACCTGTGTTCAATTCCTCTCTTCCGAATACTACCATGACTTTCTAGTTAAGACCCCCCCCCCCTAAATATGCAAACACTCTCACTTTCTCTCAATCACTAACACTAATAATCAATATGTAAAACATATTTAGAGATTATTGAATTACAACTCAACTAATATAACCAACCTTTATACCTTAGATATAAAACTTGGGCGCTATAGAGGTGTAAAATAAACAACATGAATAAAGATTCCGAGAACAAACCCCAACACACACTAGATATTCAACTCTTGCTTCGTGTTTTCAAAATTAGGAAAGAGTCTTCTTAAATAACAATTTATCTGTTGGGCTTTTCTCTGATGGGCATTTGAATTGACAACAACATATTTAATTATGATGAATATTAGATTTAATTTGATTTGACCTTAATTCGTTTTAAATCTTCATTTAATTTTATTTGATCTTACTAAATCTTTTTAGCAAATCTTACTAAATAACATATTGCTAAAAGATGCACAACAACTCATTGGAATCAAACATAATTGCCATGCCTCAAATTTGTCCGCCTTATTTCTAATAGTCAAATTATTTTTAACTTGGGCTTTATAAAATTTATGGCTTACTTATACTAATATTTTAATATTAATTTATTTTGCCTTACTTCAAAGTGGCTTCTTATCACAAATAAATGAGTCAGTGCAATTGGTAAAGAGGTAAGAATTTCAAGTATAAGGTCACGAGTTTGAATTTCACTTGAATATATTTTTTTTTTAAATTTTCCTTTCATTTGTTACTAACTTTATTTCCATTTTTAAAATCATAAAATGGCATTTTTTTATTATTTTAATTTTAATTTCAATTTTCGCTTTTTATTTTAGGGCATTTTTTAAAAAATAATTATTTTTTTGATTTTATACATTTTTATCAAAATTGGGTGCAAAAGTTATAATAAATACCAAACATATTTCATTTTCTAGTTAGTTATTTCTTATTGGTCAATCTATGTCAGTCTGTGTCATACTCAGCTTCTGATTGGTTAGCTTACTGAATAAGAAAATTTTGATTTTTCAATTAATTTTATTTCCTAAATTGTTGACCTAATTGTCATTATAAATATGTCATTCTTTCACACTATTAGGACACCGACAATTATTAACAATCATCCACAACACTACAATTTCACTCACACAGCGTCTTTCAAACATTTCTTTTCAAAATTATTTGGCCAATGATTAAAATATGAGACCTCTCACTTATTTTCAATTTTATTTTTTTAATTTGTTTGTTATTTTAACCCCATAATGATTTCCTAATGGATGTGTTTTTGTAAACAATTTCTAATTACTTATTCTTTCAACATACACGAAAATCCACTTTTTTCATTGTCTTTTTTTTTTTTTTTTTTTTTTTTTTACATTTTTACTGATTTATATTCATCAAATCTCTTGTCTTTCTTAGGTCAATGATTGACGAATTAATTGATAGACAAGCATGTGTCTAAATTAATTTAATTTTTATATGAGGCCAACTTAATTATTCACCAATTTCCCAAACCTTATATGGACATATTTTCTAACACAAAAAAACCTCTCTGTATATAAAACTCTTAAATTTCTAAATTAATACACATTTGTATTAGTTTTTTTAGTCAAACCACCACTTATCATGTGAGTCGAAATTTATTCTCATGTGTTAATCCAATTTGTCATCCAAAATATAACCATCGACCACATCACATTTAGATTACAACATACCCAAACTTATACAATTTATTAAACATGTGAATGACAAAAATCTAACAATATTATGATCGTCCTCACAAAACCAAAATCAATCTTTTTTCTAAACATGTAATACATCACTTCACTTTCTTTTCTTTTTTTCTCTTTCATTTTTTAGAACCCTAACAATTTCAAAGCTAACAACAATTCATTGAACATGCACAGTGACAAAAAATTAACAACAATAAGCAGAGTCACAAAAAAAATTAAGAACAACGAAGAATGGAAATTGAATGGTGAAGAAGATAATTCAGCCATTATTCATGCTATCTTATCATCGTCGTCCGTCCGCCATTGAGGAACCAAACTGCTCCAGCCAAACTCACTGCACCCAGATCTTCACAACTATCGGATCCTCCGACACCACCAAGAAGCCCCTCCGACACAAGCACAACCTCCTCCGACCGTGAAGCACCCCGACGGACTGCCATGTACCATGTTTTGGAACTCCACGTGCGAAATTCAATCATCAACACAAAACTCTCAGATCTTCCACAAAATCACCGCACACCAGGCCGCGACCGTCAGAATCTATTCCTGCCCTTACATTCATTGATGAATCCGAAGCTGTGCCTCGTCACCTCCGCAAATTCTCCATCATTGAAACTGCCTCTATATATTGGTTAATAGTTTTATTATGAGATAAATCTGCGCAATGAAGATGAAAGTGGTCCGACCCCTTTTCTCTCTTAGTTGGTTAGTTTATTTTTTTTAATTTTAACATTGTTCTATTTTTTATTTTGTTATTTATTTCATCAAATATACTTAAATTAAGGTTAGAAATATTACTTGGGTTCTTGGGCTCAAAATTATTCTTTTTACTAAATCACCTTCATTCTAATGTGACGTCTGTTGTATTCCAAAATTTGCCCTTCCATTTTCTTTAAGATATTCTCTTAGGGTTCTCAACTATTCAAGACTACCAAAGGCTTCTCAGGCTGCAAGACATGTCAATTGATTCATCAAGGGTTCGGGTCTGCAAGTGTTTCAAAAGAGATTCGTGTTTCTCCTGTCCTTTGGTTTTGAACTAAGGTTTTGACTTTTGAATGTGTTCATGAAGTTTTATTTTCTTTTCATCATACAAGTCGTTTTTGCGTAAGGGTTCTCATATGTGGCATTTAAATATGGTAATTCATCAAATGGGGTTCATTAGATTTACATGATAAGTCGATCTAGGTTATTATTTCCCCGTGTCTCAAGTTCCAGATTCATTTTTAAGTGATTCCTTAAGGCATAGTCGTTATGTCACAAGATACGATTTATGGATCCTAAACATCATCATTATCCTTTTAATTGATTGTTGCTTGAAAATACAAGTATTTGGTTACATAAGGTTTGAAGATAGGGTTTGTTTTGAGGAAATGGAGAGATTTGGATACTTCATTCAATAATATTCAAGTTGCCTAAAGATTTAAAATGAATCCAAAGGGTGTTTAGTGCTTGGCATGGCCCAAATTCAACTTGGTAAAAGAATTCATCATTTACCATCAAAAGTTCTATCAAATCACATTCATAATTCCTTCCAACATAATTCATTTTTAATTCAAGATATTCTAAATCTTTTCTTCTTCATTCATGCTCAGAGAATTCAAAATTGTACAAATTTCATGGTCACTTAAATTTACAAGCATAAATCTATTTCTAGTGTTACTATCAATTACAAGTCTTCAAGTTGTTCAAATTTGATTGAAAATTGGAATTACAAACTACAAGTTCTTATTTATTCTAAAAGATACAAAGAAAAGAAAAATTCTCCACCATTCTTGATCCATCTTCAAGTGTCTTCAAATATTCATCTTGGATCTTGCAAACTCATCCAAATACATGAAACAAAAGAGGAAAAGGAGTCAGTTAGAAAACAATCAAAAGTGAATAAAAAATTGCAAAGTACTTTAGTTCATCACTAGGGTCTGGCTTATGGAATCAGATTTTTAGGGCCTAGCTAAGTCTATTGCAAATCACAATCCAAGTTGGTTCACAAAAAAGACAAAACAGAATTTCAAACTCAGCATCATACAAGCCTCATACAATTTTGTTTCAGATTTTATCATTGGCTAAGGACATTGTTATTGCAAATCACAAAGAAAAAGTTTGGTTCACAATAAGAAAAGACAAAACAGAGTTTCAAACTCAGCATCATACAAGCCTCATACAATTTTCTTTCAGATTTTATCATTGGCTAAGGGCATTGTTATTCCAAATCACAAAAACAAAGTTTGGTTCACAATAAGAAAAGACAAATCAAATCAGAATTTCAAATTCAACATCATGTTTTTCATGCAACAGTCCAAAAAAGAAGCCTCATATTTGTGTTGTTTCAATAAAAAATCAGAATTGTAATGACAAAGTCATAGGCCAAAAACTTTACTGCAAATCTCAAAACAAATGCATAAAAAAGGTTTTGTTTGGTTCACAGTACAAAATCAAAAAGTCAGCATAGCATAGCATAGTAAAAGTACCACAGAGTTGAGAAATCAGATATCAGAAAAGTGACAACTCCAACAAAGGCAGTTCCTCTGAAGTCAATGTCCAAACTTTGCAGAAACAAGTCAAACTGAACGAGCAAGCTCACGGTATAAAAAGAGAGGCGATAGTTCACCAAAGATACAATACATAGCTCACAAAATATACTGAAGCAGGGGCCATGGAACCAAAAACCACCATTCATTCTTTTTCTGTAATACAGAAACAAAGCCACACAATACCCCCCTCAAAAAAATCTTTTTCAACAAGTTTACAAAAACATACAGATACAGAAACCGAGCTACATTTCAAACAAAAACAGAACCACAAACCCTTGTTTCGTTTTTCATCACAAAAAAAACCTAGGTTCAAACCCTTTTAAATAATTTGTTCACTGACAAGAAAAATATATACAACATAGCTACAAAACTAGAAAAAACATCAAAGTCAAAACTTTCCCTTCAAAAATTGTTTTTTTAGCAAGCAGAAACAGGAACTACATAAGATATACGCAAGATAAACAGGAAAGAAAGAAAAATATACAAAGAGGCCTGCTGGCCCAAAATCCAACATACGGCCAATTTCAAGCCAACGTGCATAAGCACATTCATTAGCCAGGAAATAGTTTTTGTTTGGGCTAGCTGAATAGGTGTTCAAACGAAGAAGCCCTAGTGATGAGAACACGAGCCAGTCGAAAGTTACATAAATGGTCCATTCGAGGAGGCAACTCTGGGCCAATTGAAAGGCATGAAATAGAGGGCATTCGAAGGAGCCAAAATGTCCACAAACATTCAAATTTCAAAAAGGACAAGATTCCATGTTTTTGGCCACATTTACAAATTTTCGTTCATGGATTTCAAACACATAATCAAGGTTGTTTAAACCATTTCCTTCTTGTCCCCCTCCTTTCTACTCTATATAAGCAGCATGCTTGCAAGCCAAATGGACGTTTACACGCATAAACAACCTGAAGAGAGCACACTAAATTGCAAAATTTGTCAAAGTTGTGAAATTCAAAAACATAGTTCCAACCTTCCTCAGTCCAAACAAAGGATCCTAATACATTCCTGGAGGTCCCCTGAAGCTATTCCACTCATTACCACGTCCTGAAGCATCATGAAAAGCCTCAACAAAGTTCACACGGTTTGCAATTATTTTAAATGTGTTTTCTTCGATTCATGTAATATAAATCCATTTTGACCATGAATATATGTTCATTTGAGTATTTTTCAAGCTTCCTGCATAGTTAGATTGAAGTTTTGATGCAGGAATCGAATTTGCAATGGTTAAAGTTTGAACCTCTGAATTGGGATTTTCTGTATTAGCCAAAATTAGCCCAAACCAGGGGCACCATAGTGCTCAGGAGGATGAGGCCAATTGATCCATGGCCTCACATGTAATTTATACTGCATATTTTGGATATTTTATGATGTAGGTGCTATAGTGACAAATGAAAACTGTCACTATAGGTTATAGTACCTAAGACGATGAAGGGTGAAGAAGAACAAGCGTGGCATTATCCCATTGGCTCATTCAAATCCAGCGCACATTTTTTTTAAATTTTCAGATATGGACGTTTTGATACGGTGGGAGAATTGACTTGAGGTTTTGCGTTTGTGTTCGCAAATGTTTTGGTTTAGCAAGAGTCACCACCGACTTTTTATTTTATCCAAAGGAAAGGTCAAAAAGCACAAGAAAGACCTTTGAGATGTTTTCTTGAGTTCGGGGGGTAGATTATGAAAAGGGAAGGTGCTAGCACCCTTTTCATCCATGGTTTTCCATGGACTCTTAATTACTTGTTTAGATCACTTGCTTTGCTTTTCCAATTGTTTGAAATGGTGCTTTATGTGGTTTTGAAAGTATTTTGAAAAGAGGCCATCGTTTTGGCAATCTTTGTAATGATTCTTGTTTGAAGAATGTATACAAAGATGTATGTCTTTTGAAAAATGTTTCAATGTTTTGAAAGTTGTTTTGAAATTGTGTGTGTGTTTTTAAAAATAGCAAGGATGGTTTGCAAATTTGATCAAGTAACTAGGAGCTTGTCTACCTACTCAAAAGTCTTTCCTACACATTCTTAACCCTTTGATATTGTTGTTTTACCATTGTATTTGGTAAACAAACCTATCTTTGGATGTTAAATGGGACAGGCGTGGGTCATCGTATGACCATGATAGCAATGGTGCCAAGTATCTTAGCAAGTTTTAGGGACTAAGATCATTTGTTTTTAGGCAACATTTTGATAGCGTCATCGAGGGACTATGATCTTTTTGTTTTGATTGATTTTGCCAAGATACCTAGCATGCATACCATGGCCATTTTAAGGCAACAAAGTGGATGAAACCCTAGGGGTGCTTGTGTGCAATATGTTGTCATTTTTCATGCATTTTTGTCTTGTGTTAGGTCATGCTATTTGTTTGATTTTTGGTCTTTGCATACAAAACCCTAGTTTACTATCATGGTATATGAAAGCGATAAAACGCGTAAAGTAAATCTAAACTATTACAACATTATTATGGGAAGGGGAATACAAGTTTGAATAAGGGATATTGCTCAAAATAAAACCCTAAAACTATTACAACCATATTGAATTTATTGTACAAAATAAATAAATAAACAAATATTTGAATATGCAATAAAATTTAAATATGCAAAAGATGTTTTTGTAATTATTTTTATGTATGTAAAAATAAATTTATTTATGTCTTAAAAATAAGAAAAAATAAAAATGATTATTTTTGAAAGGGTGGAAACCCTAATTTTTGGTTTAAAAGAAAATATATATTCTATTATTATTTATTTCATTTATGTACAAGAAAATAAATAAAAATATATACAAAAATGTTAAAAATAAAATATTGTATGAAAATATTATTTTAAGTGTATAAATAATAAAAATAAAAATATATGATATTGTTATAATATTTACAAGTTTTATTTAAGAAAATAAAAGTATATTAACCTAATAATTTATTTATCATGCAAAAAATAAAATAAAAAATATGATAAAATGCAAAAAATAAAGAAAATATTTTTTATAATTTTAAATGTTTAGAAAAAAAATAAATAAAGTCAGAAATTATAGAATATGCAAAAAAAAATGTAAAAAATATAAGAAAATGCAAAAGGGGGTGTAGAAAGTAAAAGGGGGGTGTGAATAGAAGCAGGCCCAAGGCGCCAGGCCCAGCCAGCTTCGTCCCTGTCCTCTGGCCAAACGACCAAACGCGCGCGTTTCTGAGCTTGATCCTGTTCTTGCTCATGCTTGCATGAAATCAAAAATTTACATGAAAGTTATAGCATTTTCAATCACGATTCCAACCATATCCATTTTGTGACCTAACTCTAAGAAACCAGAGAGAATTTCAATGGCCCTAAATTCTGACCTAGTTTTTTCAGCAACTTCAACTATCAAATACTCCTAGCTCAGTCAATATAAATGGAAGCTATGCATATGTACAACTCAAGCACATTAAAGACTACATTTTTGCTTCACAAACCTAAGCCTAAGGATGTCTAAATAAGGAGATAGAACTTTGAAAATTACCTTGTTCAGTTGAGTTTGGATATGGCAATGTAGCAACTTTGTGTGATGCATGAAGGTCGTGTGAGCTTGCTTGAAGTTCCCTCAAGCTATCCCAATGCTCAGCTTGCCTTGAACTTGCCTGAATGTCCCTGTAGAAGTCAACCTGCAAAAGCTTCAAAATGAAAATGGTGATCCTTGAAACAGAGGTTACAGTTACTGAACAAGGACTTGGATAGTTCAGGTGTGATGTATGGAATGTGTTTGAAGTGGTTCCAAGCAAAACGCACGAGGGAATATGGAAATGGCTTGGTGTTTGCAGAAGTTGCCCAGTTTTGGGCAGAAATGGGGTTTTTGGTGTTTGAGGGTGTTTGAGAGCTTAGCAAATCGTGTTTAGGCTTGTTACAATATGCTGAACTTGTTTCAAATGATAGCAAGACTTGGTTTTATCAGATGGAAGAGTTATGTTCACTTTTGCAAGTTTTCTTGTTTTTGAAGAAAAGGTGAGTTGACAAAGCTCAAAGCCTGTACAGGCTAGCTCAAGGCCTGAACATAGTTGGTGTAATTTTCTTCAAGTTTGTGGATCTTGTTTGTAGCCAAAGATCATGTTCAATGCTCAAGGAATACAAAGTTGTAAAAAAACAAGCTTTATGGAAATGGTATTGTTACCTTTATGTCATAAATGGGTTAATTCATTGTGCAAAGTTCCATAGCTCAGAGCAAAGCCATTTTCCAATGTATTTGCGTTAAATTAAGGAGTGTGGAAAGGATTAAGACCTGTAAAACAAGTACAAGCATGCTTAGAACATATTTGCAACTTGTAACAATGTGAAAAATACCATGGACAAGAGTGAGAAATTGCTATTTTCTTTCCTTCGATTCTCCCTAACCATAAATGATCTTGGAGAGTTCTTTGACATTTTGGAAAGCTTGTAACATGCTCTAAAATACATATTTGAAATTAATTTTGAGATTCCTCTTGGAACTAGGTGAAAAATTGCCATGAAGTTAGGTCAAAAATCTGCCTAAACTAGGGCAAAATTTCACTAAGTTAAAAAGTTTATGGACCCTTATTCACAAAATCATAACTCGAGATCCAAGCATATTTTGGGAAAACTTTGTGAATAAAAGTTGTATATTTTGTGGAGGACTACAACTTTCATGTTGGAATTTTTCTTTGAATCCAATTGCATCATGGTGAAAAAGTTGGGAAAAGTTGGGAAAAAATAAGAAATTTTCATAACTTAGAAAAATTCTAAGTTATGAAAATTTTCAAACTTAAACCCTAATTTCCAAATTTAGGTTTCTTGACCAACAAGTTTCACATTTTGACATGCTTTTGATGAATTATGACCCTTGGCACTTGATTTTGACCAAAAAGTCAAAGTTTGACTTTTCAGTGTACAGTTGATTTTTGATCAGTTGACTGGAAAATTCATCTGTCAATCCAATGCATTTGAGATCTTTTAAACCTTGTGATTGGGTCAAGATGATGCCATGGAGTCCTTGAAACTATGCTTGAACCCAATTTTCCATTGGCTAGGTGAAAAATCAGAAATTACCCTTCTACAGTCAAAACCCTAATTTTGACCATTTTGCCCTTTTGATGATCTGATCAAATTTCTTGAGGAGTTATGGTCCAAACTTGATCAAATGGTACATATGAGCCTATAATGTTGATATGGATAAAAAATTATGAGGTTTGACTGTAAATTGGCCATGGTTGACTTTTTTCCCTAATACAGCTGATTTTTAGGTCAACTATCCAATAGACTGGGCAAAAAAGTGATTCAAGGCTTGAAACTTGGTATGAGCAATCTTAGAGGTTCAACATGAAGTATGAAAGTCATATGAGACATTGGAATTCCAAAAATACCTGCGCAAACTCAAACCCTAATTTCAGGTCATCAGTGCAATGAGATGTCTTGAGCTGAGCAAACCCTAATCTGGTCTTGAGTCCAAAGAGTCTTGTGGGGAAAATCTTGATAAAATGAGAGGGAAAATTTTAGGGTACAACAGCTGCCGCTGTTCAATCTTCTTGAACCTGAAGAGTTATATTGGCGAGATTTTCCGTTCGTGACTCGAAGGTAAAAGATGATTGGACACTAGAGTGCCCGTAAATTTGCACTCATCAAAATGTAGTTGAGGGAATAGGCTTAAAGATGCCATTTGGAGATATGAGAGAATCTTGTTGGAAATGGGATTAAAGATGCCATCCAAGAGTGTTTGCTGAGTTGTAAGTTGTAAATCAGAAGAATGAGTATCAGAATGGTATTCGTGTCTGGAATGTATCTGAACTGTATCTGGAGACTGAATCTGTATGAGCAATGGAATAGCGTCCGTGTTTGGAGCGTATCTGAGCTGTAACTGTACTTGAAACTGAATGAATAACAGAATGACTTCCGTGTCTGGAGTGTATCTGTATTGTATCTGAATCTGAATAAGCAACAAAATGACGTTCGTGTCTGGAGCATCTCTGGGCCGGGGAAAAAGTCAGAATGGCAACCGTGTGGAGTGTATCTGGACTTGAGATCTGTATGAGTAGCAGAATGACTTTCGTGTCTGGAGTGTATCTGAACTGTAACTGGGATCTGAATAAGTGACAGAATGACTTCCGTGTCTAGAGTGTATTTGAACTTGAAATTGATAGTTGAATCTGAATGAGAAATAGAATGGCTTCTGTATCTGGAGCGTATCTAATATGTATCTTGACTTTGAATTCTGAATGAGTAATAGAATGACTTCCGTGTCTGGAGTGTATCTTTATTGTATCTGAATAAGAGATCTGGATGAGTAACAGAATGACTTTCGTGTCTGGAGTGTATCCGTACCGTACCTGAAATCTTTGAATATTTGCTAAAGATAGTTGTTAATCTTATCCTGAAAAAGGGTAAAATGTTAGCTGAAACGCAAAGTTATGTTGTATGAAATGCATGATACAATAAAATGTGCCTTATCAATGTTTATGATATATGAATGTAATGTATGCGCATGTAAGCTGATTTGCTGTATTGCCGAGGAAAATAAATCCTTGACAGCTGGGGATAATGAAATCCTTGACTGCTGCTGGGGAAAATAAATCCATGACCGCTGCTGGAGATTCAAAATCTATGACAACTTCTGTAGGGATGTGAGGATCCTTCATGTCTTGGAGTATTGACAAAATTTCCGCTTGGGGAAGTAATGCCAACCTGCTTGAGGAATCTGCTTGGGAAATCCAGAGAACTTTGGAGACTTCTACTGGAGGTTAAATAACGGGAATCCTTACTCGGATGGGGAATAGGGAAAACTCTGATGATTTCTGCGGGGAACTAAGAATGAGAATCTCCAATCTCCTGGGGAATTTGAATCCTTGGGGACTTCGTGCTGGGGAGTCAAGAATGAGAATCTTCAATCTGCAGGGGATTAAAAATTCTGACAAATTCATGCAGGGGAGTAATGAAGACTCTGGCAACTTCACTGGGGAATCAAGAATGAGAATCTTCATTCTGTTGGGGAGTAAAAACTCTGTGGGGAAGAAGACTTACTGCTGGAGAGTAAGTTCAGGATTCTGGGGGGAAAAGTTATACTGCTGGGGAGTAGCTATCCTGCTGGGGGAGATCAAGAGTTTGGGTTATATGCTAATCTACTGGGGAGTTATCCTAGGTTGGGGATAAAAGTTAATTGTTATCTGGTTGATTTCCAGGCTTTGAGATAAACTTGCTAGGGAAATTGGGGAAAATTGAATGGTTCCCGCTGGGGATTGATAGTTGGAAATTTGACTCGATTGGGGAAGAAGGTTTCATCTCTGCTGAGGGTCTGTCGTTCAAAGTTTTTTTGGCTCCACTGGGGATTGGGAGTTTGAAGCTTTAACTCTGATGGGAATTAAGGATTTGAAATTATAACTCCACTGGGGATATGTATTTCAAGGTTTTAGCTCCGCTGGGGATCTAGATGATGTACTGCAGGGGATTTCTCCTGGAATAGCCTAAATACATTTTCCTATACTTTCAACCTGTCAGTAATTATTCTTTCCCATTTCTTTTATTTGTAAACACGTGATTATATTCAAATGCATATGCTCATTAATAAATCATTGGACGTTTTCAAATAAAACACAAGTGTAAAAAGGAAAAGACAAATAGTTTTCTGCACTTTGAAGTATCTTTGTATTAACTTTGTGTAAGTATTTTGTACAAAGGAGACAAACATCCTAGTAAGAGAATGTTGTCATAAAAATGAGAAAAATTTATACAAAGAAAGATGGCTATGTGTAAAAATTACATGGGGTTCCCATTCTGCTATAGCCTTCGTAACTCTGAATATCTTATCCACTCATTGCTTCGTCCGAAGATGATTGAGTTGATCAGAAGCCTGGAGCTTGTAAGTGAAGAGATTTTCCTTAAAGTGATCCGACGAGACATAGTCATACGCTTTAATTCCCTAACTTTTGCCAGGACTTCCCTTTCGGGTTTTTGATCCACCGGGAAACCCTTTTTTGCCCAAGTCGCCCTTTCGGGTTTTGAACTTGCCGGGTGTACAATTTTTTTTGTTTTATCCCTAACTTTTGCCTGAATCGCCCTTTCGGGTTTTCGATTCACCGGGATGCCCTTTTTTTGCCTAGGTGTGTCAACCTAGAAGGTCATTTATGTGTAGTATCTTTTGACTATGTCTACGTTCGCAGGGTGCGGCAGGTCATCCCCATCCATGGTGTTTAAAATCATTGCCCCACCATAAAAGATGTTCTTGATTACAAATGGTCCTTCGTAAGTAGGAGTCCATTTGCCCCTGGGATCACTTTGCGTCAAGATGATCCGCTTGATTACAAGATCCCCGACTTGATATATCTGGCGTCTGACTTTCTTGTTGAAAGCCTTGATCATCCGTTTTTGATACGTATGACCGTGGCAAACGGCAGTAAGTCGCTTTTCGTCAATTAAGTTCAATTGATCAAGTCGGGTTTGAATCCAATCGTCTTCACTCAAACCAGTATCTCTCATGATTCTCAAGGAGGGAATCTGAACCTTGATAGGTAAAACAGCCTCCATGCCATATACCAAAGAATAGGGTGTTGCCCCAGTTGATGTATGCGTCGTGGTACGGTACCCGTGGAGAGCAAACGGTAACATCTCATGCCAGTCCTTATAGGTGAATGTCATCTTTTGTATGATCTTCTTGATATTTTTGTTCGCAGCTTCGACAACACCGTTCATCTTTGGCCGATAGGGAGATGAATTGTGATGTTGAATCTAGAACTGCTCGCACAAGGCGATGATCATAGTGTTGTTAAGGTTTGTACCGTTGTCAGTAATGATGCTTTCGGGGATACTGTACCGGCAAATGAGGTTCTGGTTGATGAAGCGGGCGACAACATTCTTTGTGACGGATGCGAAGGAAGCTGCTTCGACCCACTTGGTAAAATAATCAAGGGCCACAAGAATGAAGTGGTGTCCATTGGATGATGTAGGCTTGATCTCTCCAATCATGTCGATTCCCCACATAGCGAATGGCCAAGGAGCTGTTAATACATTGAGAGGAACTGGAGGTATATGTACCTTGTCCGCATAGATTTGACATTTATGGAAAGTACGGGAGTATTGATAGCAGTTAGCTTCCATGGTAGACCAGTAATAGTCTGCCCGTAGAATCTTCTTAGCCATCGTATGCCCACTAGAGTGAGTGTCAAAGGTACCATTGTGTAGTTCAGCCATGATCTGTTCAGCTTCAATCTTGTCCACACAACGGAGCAGAATGCAACCATGATTGCGCTTGTACAGGATACCATTGCTCAAGAAGAACTTGGCAGAGAATCTCCTTAAGAACTTTTTGTTGTTGACTGAAGCTCCTTCAGGATATTCTTGAGTCCCGAGATACCTTTTGACTTCATGAAACCAAGGCCGGTCCACTACTTCTTCGGTATTAATCTTGTGATAATGCGCAGGTTCGTCCATCCGTTCAATGGTGATTTGGGGAGCCTCATTATCCCAGTTAAGTTTAAACATGGATGACATTGTAGCTAGAGCATCTGCTAGTTGATTTTCTTCTCGCGGGAAGTGCTCGAAGGTAATCTGCTCGAAATGTGGTAGCAATGTCAGGACATGTTCTTTGTAAGGGATGAGGTTTGGATGGTTAGTGTCCCATTCTCCTCTGATCTGACTGATGACCAAAGCTGAGTCCCCAAATACAATCAAAGATTTGATTCCCAAGTCTATGGCAGCCTTGAGTCCAAAGATGCAAGCTTCATACTCTGCCATGTTGTTGGTGCAGTTAAAGCAAAGTCTGGCTGTGAAAGGTGTATGGCAACTTTCTGTAGATATGAGTACCGCGCCGATACCGTTGCCAAGCGCATTAGAGGCGCCATCAAAGTACAGGGTCCATCGGGATCCTTGTTCAGGTCTGTCATATGGTCTGAAATCTTCAATGTTGTCCAATGTCATAATGTCCTCGTCAGGGAAGTCAAACTTCATGGATTGGTAATCTTCGAAGGCTTGATGAGCCAGATGGTCAGCTAGCACACTCCCCTTTATAGATTTTTGGGTCGTGTACTATATATCGTATTCTGTCAAGATCATCTGACATCTAGCTATTCTTCCAGACAAAGCAAGCTTCTCGAAGATGTACTTGATCGGATCCATCTTAGATATCTGCAAAGTGGTATGAGTCAACATATACTGCCTTAGCCGGCGAGCAGCCCATACCAAAGCGCATCAAGTTTTCTCGAGCAGTGAGTATCGGGTCTCACAGTCGGTAAACTTTTTGCTAAGGTAATAAATGGTACGCTCTTTTCGGCCAGACTCGTGATGTTGGCCCAGTACGCACCCCATTGAATTCTCTAGGACGGTCAGATACATGATTAGCGGTCTTCCTTCAACGGGTGGCATCAAGATAGGAGGTTCTAGCAAATACTCCTTGATTTTATTGAAAGCAAATTGACAGTCATCATTCCATTTAACTACCTGATCTTTCTTCAACAATTTGAAGATTGGCTCACAGGTAGATGTTAGGTGAGAGATGAACCTAGAAATGTAGTTTAGGCGTCCCAAGAAACCTCTGACCTCCTTCTCAGTGCGAGGAGCAGGCATTTCTTGTATAGCTTTGACTTTGGCAGGATCAACCTCGA
The DNA here is from genome assembly GCA_948472305.1 of Vicia faba. Lineage (NCBI taxonomy): Eukaryota > Viridiplantae > Streptophyta > Magnoliopsida > Fabales > Fabaceae > Vicia > Vicia faba. The sequence goes on along the minus strand of OX451740.1, from coordinate 309,193,580 downwards.
TGCCTTTGTTGCTGACAATGAAACCTAGGAGTTTACCAGACCGGACCCCAAAGGTGAACTTGTTTGGATTCAGTCTGAGCTTATACTCCTTTAACCTGACAAACAGCTTTTGCAAATGGTCGATGTGTTCTTCTTCTGTTTGTGATCGGGCTATCATGTCGTCGACGTAGACCTCTATCTCATGATGTATCATATCATGAAACAAAGCTACCATGGCGCGTTGATAGGTTGCCCTGGCATTCTTCAGTCCAAATGGCATCACCTTGTAGCAGAACGTACCCCACTGTGTAACAAAAGTAGTTTTCTCCATGTCTTCAGGTGCCATTTTGATCTGGTTGTAACCTGAAAATCCGTCCATGAAATAAAATACCTTGTGTTGAGCTGTATTGTCGACCAGAATGTCAATGTGCGGAAGTGGAAAGTCATATTTAGGGCTGGCCCTGTTTAAGTCTCTGTAATCCACGCACATTCTGACTTTGCTGTCCTTCTTAGGCACGGGCACAATGTTAGCAACCCATTGTGGATAGGAAGTAACAGCAAGAAATCCAGCATTGAACTGCTTTATAACTTCTGCTTTGATCTTTTCAGACATGTCGGGCCTCATGCGGTGGACCTTTTGTTTAACTGGTGGACAGTCTTCTCTTGTAGGGAGACGGTGAACCATAATATTTGTATCGAGTCCCGACATGTCTTCGTAAGACCAGGCGAAGATCTCAATATATTCATTCAACAGCTGAATTAAGCGCTCCTTGACACTTGGCTCTAGGTTGGCACCCACTCTGACTTCTTTTCCGTCATCCTCAGTACCAAAGTTGATTGTCTCTAACAGCTCCTCATGAGGCAGAATTGCTCTTTCTTCCTGTTGTAGTAGCCTAGCCAATTCTCCCGGCACCTCACAGTCTCCCTCACCTTCGTATTCGGCATGGTAGACCAGATCTTCAGAGTCACTGAAGGCCATAGAAGAATTGTTACCCATGGAATCCGGAATGGAAGGGTACCTGCATTTGCGAGTGTGGGTGTGTGTAAGGGATAGCCACCTTTAAACAAATAAAATGTAAAAAGAAAGACAATGAACACAAAAGTTTATATGTGAAAACGCCCATGATTCATTAAAATGGCATATGAAGATGAAAAATCAATCCCTTACAAATGGACCTATGTGCCTCGGGTAAGGCACAAGGCTAAAAGTATACGAATTGTTTGAGAATTATTACAAACCAACAGAAATGTTTGAAAGATAAGTTACTGCGGTATGAAAGTAATCGGAATGAAGTCCTTTGCTTCCCAATTGTATAGTCCTCCGTCAACAGTAGGGAAAATCTAATCTTCCAGGTTGATCTCTTCTTCACTATCCTCTAGAGCATTGACTCCATGATGTGTGATCTTCACTGGTGGCCCTCCGGCGTGGGAGTGGCGCACAGCCTTTTGACTAGCCGAAGTAAACCCTAGGTCGAACTTGTATGATTTGAAAGGAAAGTCTGGGAGCTGCCCCCAGATTGTACTTCCTCCTTCTTCAATCACAACCTTTGCATACTTAAGAGATGGCATCCGAGGCACAGGTTTGGTAATCACAGGAGCTGAAGATACTACTTTAGTCGCCGCTACTTCCTTTGAAACCTCTTCAAAGTGTTGGAAACGGGTCTCGATGAATTCGCCATCCAATTCTACATAGCGGAAAGAATTTAGATGGCTTATCATGTATTCCTCTTCGCCATGAACAGTTATAATTTCCCCTGGACAGGGTACTTGAGCATTTGATGCAGAGTAGAAGTGACGGCTCCAGCATTGTGAATCTAGGGTCTTCCCAATAAGCAAGAATAGGAAGAACGGATGTCCATCACATAGAACGTGGAGTTGAAGGTTTCAGTTCCCACTTTGATCGGGATGTCCACCTCCCCGTGGACCATCCTTTTAGAACCATCAAAGGCTCTGACAATGATATTACTGGGTTTCAGGGTTAGGCCTTCACAATCCAGTTTATCCAAGGCTTTCTTTGGCAAGACATTTAAAGACGAACCAGTGTCTACCAGAACGTGTGCTAGGATAGTCCCTATACATTCCACCGAGACATGCAAAGCGTCATTATGTTTTCTCCCTTTTGAAGTTAAATCAGCATCGGAGAATCCTAGACCATTGTCAGCTGTTAGGCTAGCTACACATTCCTGGAACTGATCTGCGGAGGTTTCCTGTGGCACATGGGCCGTCTTCAAGAATCTTATCAAAGCTTTAGCATGAGCCTCTGAACAAAGCAGCAAGGCCAACATAGATATCTTTGAGGGGGTTTGCCCCAGTTGTTCCACAACATTATAATCGCTTTTATTGATTATATTCAAAATCTCTTCCATTTCTTTTTGCGAGGTCTCAGGGATGACCAACGGCTGAGCCCTCGTCCTGACAGGCTCTTCTTGGATCCCTTTCCCTCTATCTTAGCAGCAGCAGAGGGGACAACAACAGGAGTTACAACTTCTTCAATAATTGGAGTTCTTGCAGATATGTTTACCGGTGCAGGGGTAACCTTAGGAGCAGCTGAGGGTCCGAAGATTTCCTTTGGATGGGCAATCTCCGGAGAGAAAATTCTTCCACTGCGGGTGATTTTGCTCGTTCTAGCAATGTTTCCAATGTCATAAGTTTCTTCATCAGAACTCTCTTCATTTGATTCAATTTGTTTAATACTGTGGTAATAGATTTCTCCACCATAGTTCCACGGTATTGATCTGTCGGACTTGTATGGGACGGGCCCGGGCATAGTTATCTTCAAAGGTATAGTCTTCGGAGAGGATGTAATCTTAACAGGTCTTTTGGAGACCTTGGAAAGATTGGCGGATATGGTTATTATTGAAACATCATTGACAGGAGTCGGTGTAACAAGAGTCTTTTCAAAAAGGATTTCTTGGTTATCCATTAGGCGTTGGATGCCTAACTTCAACAATGGACAGTTGGTTGGTAAGGATAAACAAAGGCAGCAATCTTTTTCACAACCTGGGAAAATCCCAGCCTTCAACAGATTCAACTTGATTATCAGTAGCAGAGTCATCAAATCATCAACAGTAACAACAAAAAGATCCTCTTCAACAGCATGGGCATTGTGGCCATGCTTTGGCATTGGAGCAGAGATTACATTCGGTTTTTCAGGGGCGTCGAATTCAACTTCTTTAGCGTCTATCAAATCCTGAATCTTATTCTTGAGGGCCCAACAATTGTTGGTGTCGTGCCCCAGGCTATCTGAATGATAAGCACACCTGGCGTTCGAATGGTAGTATGGAGAAGTAGTATTCGGGTTCTTCAGAGCCTCTTTCAAAGTTGCAAGGTTTAACTTCAAGAGATGGGGTAGAACCTGAGCAGGAATCATGTTTATCTGGGTGAATTGTCGTACATGCCTTTCCACCCTTGCTTGGTTGGTTCTGGGTTGATTGTTTCTGGACTGATCAGCTGCAGACTTCTGAATCATTACGGCCCCCATCGCTGGTCGGCGCTCAACTCTTCCTTGACTTCTTTGGGAGTAGACAGCTGATACTTCCTTCTTTGCTGGAAAAGTTTTTTGATGGCAGCGAAAGCAGATGCATCTTTCTGAATTTTGCCGCTTCTGATGTCGGCTTCAACTCTCTCACCAGTTAGAATCAACTCAGTGAAACCTGCAGAAGAGCTTCCTATCAGGTGATTAAAGAAAGGACCTGACAGCATCCCCAAGAACATATCAACTAGCTCTCTTTCAGATAAAGGTGGTTGCACCCTTCCTGCCAAGTCTCTCCATTTCTGGGCATACTCTTTGAACCCTTCATTTGAGACCATGCCCATACTCTGTAATTGAGTACGGGTTTGTGCTAAGTCCACATTGTATTGATACTGTTTGTAGAAGGCGGCCGCCAAATTTCCCCAATTATGCACATCAGACCTCTCTAGCTGGTAGAACCAATCTAACTGCGTCCCCGACAAACTGTCCTGGAAAAAGTGGACCCACAGGTCTTTGTCAGAAGAATGTGGTTGAATTTTCCTGACATAAGATCGTAGGTGCATCTTTGGGCAAGACACCCCGTCATACTTAGCAAACAGTGGTATTTTAAATTTAGGAGGGATTACAATTCCAGAAACCAAGCCTAACTCCTCAAAATTCAGCCCAGGCACTCTCTGTATCTCCATGGAAGCTAGACGCTCTTCCAAGTTCTTGTATTTGTCATTGGCCGGAGGATACTGTTGTTTAGAGTTATCCTCATCTTCCTCTTCTTCAACTTCAAAATCAGATGGCACTGCAGCGCCTTTACCCTTTCCTTCCCCCTCTTTAGATGTTGATGGGAAATCTAGGACCCTTCTAGCTTGACCTTCAAATCTTCTACCCAAGGTAGCCACACCAACCCTCTTCTTCTTCTTTTTCTCTTTTTCCTTCTCTAGTAGAGTCTTGAGCTCCTCCTGCCCCTTGGTCAAGGTCAGAAGTAGCTGTTGGAATTGTGAATTCTGAGCTTGCAAATCTTTGACTGTTTGTTCAATATCCATCTTGCTGAAATAAACAGAAGAGAGATGAGGAAACTTGGTGTGAAGACCTGTTTATGCATATGATGAATGATATGTATTCATGTAACGCATTCAAGGATTCAGAAATTCAAATTTGTTTTAAACAAAAAAGAAACCCACGTCATATTAATAAGATAGAATTGTTAGTACATCAATGCCCCATGGGCAAAATAATACAAAATTCTAAGGTAAAAATACGTTGCACATCCTCTTTGGTGCAATGTAGGTGTTGAGAGTCTGCTCTTCGTGAAGTTGACGAGTAAGTTCCAAAACCTTCTTCTCGCTGGCGTAGAATTGGGCTTCAAAAGTATCGCGTTCTCCCTTGAGCTGTATCCGACTCCTTTGCAGATCTTCAAGTGATGTTGGCATGTCAGGATATAGGAGGGTGTATGGAACCTCTCCTTCCATAACAGGCTCTATAATCACAGGGAGAATGAAGGGGTAAGGCATCATAAGACTTTGGGCGCGGGTTCGTAACCACTTGAGGTAAGGATCAAGGGGGATGGAATTCTTGTGTCCCAGGGTCTTACTGTCTACCTTGTTTGGCATCCTCCAAGCTCGGATGAACCTTTGTCGAAATCCTTGATCGTCGTTGTCGAAGTCAAAAACCAAATATGGAATCAACATGTCATGTGGGCCATCCCTTCGGGCATAACCAAACTATCTCAGAGCCAAGCTGGGGTTGTAGGTGATGCCTCCCCTATGCCAAGTAGAGGGACATTAGGGAATTCCCCACAACAGTCAATGATGATAATATTTTCTCTGGATCAAGAACACCAATGGACATCTGAATATGTAAGAGTCATCAATCGTTGTGACCACCTCAAACCTTGTTCATTCTTCAAGACTGATTGGGGAAGATGAGAAATAAACCATCTTGCCAGTAGAGGAGTGCAACACATGAGAACACCTTTTTTCCTCATTGTTCGAGTGTGAAAAGAGTGGAGGATATCTCCAAGCAATGTAGGCACTGGGTTGCGAGCCATGAAGATTTTGACAGCATTGCCATCTATAAGTTGATCAGGATTTGGGAACAAGACCAACCCATAGATGAGAAGGGCTACAATCTCCTCAAAAGCTTGCAGGTCTAGAAAATTCCAGCATTCTTGAGCTTTCTCAAATAGGAACTTTGCCAAGAAACCCTTGACACCACTTCTGCTTTCCCAATGACTTGTGACATCTGATGGTTGCAAGTGCAGGGCTTGAGCAACATCTTCAGGCTTTGGATCTCTTTCCGTACCGTTGAAAGGTAGTTGATGGAGAATAGGAATCCTCAAGAGTTGAGAAAATTCCTCCAAAGTAGGCACCAGCTGGTAATCAGGAAATGTGAAGCAGTGGTGTAGGGGATCAAAGAACTGGAAGAGAACTTTCACCATGTCTTCCTCTGTGTTGGTGTTGACCAAGTTGAGAAGTCGACCATGTCTTTCAGTGAATGGAGAATACTCTGGAATCTTGGAAGCAAGCTCCTTGAGTTGTGGAGGAATTCTCACAAGGTTGACTTGGATCGTTTTCCTGCGAAGTGAATCCATAACCTATAAAACAGGAACAAAGATGAAAATCCAAAATCCTTGAAATGGTTAGTGGATGCATATGATGCTTCATGATGTCCATGATGTTATGCACAAGTATATATGTACAAACAAGACACACAAGTTCCTAGTTTAGGCTTGCATGGGGTTTCATAGGTAAGTACCCTCTTGAATTTTAGTTGGCTCAACCTGTCCTTGAAATAGTAATCGGGTTCTAAGGAGCTCAATATCACAGGATTATTTTCTGTGTTCATAGTTTCAGTTTAGCCACTTTACTGGCGACCGAAATATTCCAAGAAAACAACCCTCAATGAGTGTAGTATCGAGTATCTACCAACTTCGGACTGCACCAAAGCCCGTCATCTCACTACATCCTAAAAGGCCAAGTTGGTGAAGTAAAGGTTCTAAAAGTCCATTAGTGCTTCATGACATCACTCAGCGGCCCCGTATTCTCTTTGATTAACTCAAAGGCTACCGGTACCCACGAATATGTTGCACTAATATAGCTATTGCTTAGACCATGTCGGTATACCCCGCACAGTTTCCACAACGTATTTCTATTTATGTTTCGTGTGTGTGATCGGTGGAAATAGAACTGACTGTTTTGGAATGCTGGTTCGCGAAATGTCACGGTAAGCAAGAGTCGCCACCGTCTTTTATTTTCTCCAACAAGGAAAGGACAAAAGCACAGCAAAATTCCTTTTCGAGATGTTTCTCGGTTCGGGAGGTAGATTTATAGAAAGGGAAGGTGTTAGCACCCTTTCTATCTGTGGTTATCCACGGGCTCTTAGGTACTTGCTCACTATGTTTTCAAAAATTGTTTGCTTTTTAAGTGTTCGTGGGTTTTGAAAAAAAGTTTCGTTTGAAAACTTCTAGGTAACTCTTGTATCAGTCCTCAAGAGTGTATGAAGTGTTTGTTTGAAAACTTTTTGAAAGTGTAGGTGCGAAAAGTTTTTTTTTTTTGAAAGAGCAAGTACCCAGGAGAAATCTACCTACTCTAAGGAATTAAGCTGTGTAAATGTCCTTTAGACAGTACTATCCCACTATTGAGAAGTAGGTAGCACCGTCGTTGGAGTTATTCGGGTCAATTCGATTATAGGGACATGTGTGGTCACCAAAGCAATAGTAGGACGCCTTAGCGGTAACCCTAATGTCCTAGATCCTTTTTATCCGAGGCAACCGTTTCGAGGCAACTGGATCTTTAGACAGGAGGGCGACCTCTAAAACACCCTATACTCAATGACCACCTCGAGGCAACCAAGTGAGGCGTACCCTAGGAGTGGCATGTGCACGTGTGTCAGGATTCAGTTTACATTATCTTTGCACATGTATCATTGTGAGCTACAAGTTGATTTTATTTTCAGGCAAGTCTTGTCATGCATAATTAACAGTTAATAATTTGCAGAAAGGTAAATTGTAGAAAGTAAATCTACGCTATTACAAGGCGTCAGGTATTTACATCGCCAAAAACATAACCCTTTGGAAAATAAATGCGAGAAAATAAATAAAGAGATAAAAGCCCTAATTATCTATTACATTCTTGGAACAGATACATAAATATGATCAAAATAATAAAGTGCACGCAAAGAAATTGAATCGGGAAAAGTCTTAGGGTTTTGACCCTTTTTGAGAAAAGAATGGAATTTTGGTCCCTTTTGCAATTAATTAAATATTAAACCTAATTTACTAATTAATTAATTAATTAATTAAAAGAAAAAAAAAGTATTTTTTAGTTTTTTAAGTCTTTAATGAAAATAAAAATAAAAAAGGAAATTAAAAGTTATCAAAAGAAAAAACCTAATTCTAATTTATTTTAAGTTATTGAGAAAAAAGTCAAATTTAACCTAATTAAACTAAATAAATTTATGTTAGTATTTATTTACAAAATAATAATTAATAGTGAATTTAATAAATAATAATAATAATAATATTAGTTTTCAGAATTTATTATGAAAAATATTAGTTAAGTTAATTAAATAATAGTAATAATAATTAATAAACCAATTAAAAGAAAATTAAAATATAAAGAGAATAAGAAAATAATGAAACCAACGGGGTGTTGGGCCCATTAGGAGGTTTGTTCTGGAAATTTCAGGCCCATTAAGCCACCAATCCATTTGACTTTGGCAATTGTCCAGGCGTGCTTTGACTAGAGAGCATGGTAGTCACTCATCTTTTGCCTTCAGATCTGCCTTGCCAGCCACCTGGCGCTTGGATGAGTGGGGTATATGGTGGAAAACATTCAGCAACCTGCATGTGAATACATTGGAAAAAATAGAAACAAGGGATTTGGGGGACCTAGGAATCGAACCCAGGTCCCAATGATTCTTGGACAACGCATCCACCACTGAGCCATTCACTTGCATTTGTTATTATGACACTGAGTAATTATAATATATAAAAATCAACACTTATGCTGTAACAAAACACGCGCGCCCTTTTTATTTGAATGAACCAATAGCACATCACCAGCTCATCGTCTTCTTCGTTTACCTGTAAAAAAGATAAAGAGATAGCGGGGGTTTTTAACCCCCACAAAGCAGAACGACCAATAATAGCGAAGAACCCTACGCTAAATATAAATATGTCGCGATGGTCTCAATGTGTTCATCTCGTTCCAACGATTTCAACCATAGGCATTAGAGGTTCTAATTTTTCCTAGATAACAAAGCCCCAATTTGGAGGCTCAAGAACCCTAAATTTCTTCAATGGTGATTCACGATTCTGGGCATTATAATCCAATTAATTAATATCATTAGCTTTAGATGGATGCAAGCAATACAAAATAAACCATAAATCACATCAAATGCTTATGAATCATGAGTTTCGATCATGACAAAAGTATGCAAACCGTGTGACTGTTTGGAGTGATTTCTTAAGCTTTAGCGTGTGATTTTGATTGCAAAAGGTCCCTGGGAGTTCCTGTAAGGTGTTAGAAACAAGAAAAAGCTTTGAATCACGTTAGAATGTGGAAATCAGTTTTCACTTTTCTTTGATTTTTCTTGAATGTGATTATGGTTTTTCTGCAGAGATTTCACGTCCAATGCATTAGGGTTGGCTTCTGTATATATAATGGAAGGGAATTAGGTTACAATCTTGCACAAAAGATCCATGGAATGATGATTCAATATTTGATTGAAAATCAAATATTTTTGAATCTTTTTGATTGAAGAAAGTTGCTTAATTGGGAGATTCTTGTCCCCTTGATGTGCACACGAGTTTTCCAGCTCTTCTAGGTCATATTTGCTTCATGAAAAGATTGAAAAACCATATCTTGATATTTCCTACAATTTAAATTAATTAAATGGATTAAAATTGATTAAAAATCCAATTAATTAATAAAAAATAAGAAAATAAATCAATTTAAGCTTGATGGGTCGTGCATAGGCCTTGGATAAAGTTTCAAGAAGAAATTTGAGGCCCATTAGCAAAAACAAAGTGTTTTGGGAAAAGTTGACTTTTGCAAATTCACAAAAATTTCCCAACTTCTCCAATGCATATCTTGCTCAATTTTGGTCATATGAACATGTTCTTAGACATTTTGGAAAGGTCTTGAAGTCCTCTAACCAATTCCTTTGGTCCCATATCATTTGGATTTACCAATCTCAAGTTATGGTCTTTGACTTAAAGTGCCTTTTTGTTGACTTTTGAAATTGACCTATAATGTAGAAATTGATAACTTTTTGTGAGAGCATTTCTTGGACCTGGAATGTGAAGATGAGTTGTATGAAATGTCATCCCCTTCAAAATGAGCATTGGATGGGATTTTTCTGATGAACCATGAAAAAGTTATGCCTTGTTCAAGATACAGTTGACTTTTCTACTGTCCAAAAATAGTAACTTTTTGCATCTTGATGATTTTTGAGCCATGCTTGTGGAATCATGATCAAGACTTGATCAAATGATGATTGTGTGCTCAAAATAAGATGTTGACCAAAAATTCTGACTTTTGACTGTAAAATGACCATTTTGCCCCTGCAGTTGACTATGAAGCAAATGGAGCTTTTGACTGTGCAATTTGACACTGTGAGTCTTGAGGCTTGGCATGTAGGTGCTTGAGGATGTATGTAGGCCTATGGGACTTGATTGATCCATTGAAAACTTCAAATTCTTTGAAAGAATCAAAACCCTAATTTTGACTGGCTTAGGAGGCATTTGGACTGTGCAACCTTTGGGCAATCTTGAACCATTTGAAGATGATTCTTGACAAACCTTGAAGGATATGGGAGGGCAAATTTTGGGGTACAACAGTTTCCCCTGTTCAATCTTCTTAGACCTGAGGATGTTGATTGGCTTGCGTGCCTTTCGTGATCCGAAGGTGGAAGATGATTAAACACTAGAGTGCCCAGAAATTTGCACTCACATAGTGTAGTATCAACAATGTGATGTCGGGAATGGGCTTACAGATGCCATTTGGAGCGATGGTGGATAGGAGGATGGGCTTATAGATGCCATTTGGAGATGTGACAGAATCTTGTCGGGAATGGGCTTATAGACGCCATTTGGAGATGTCGATCGCGTAAGAGATTCCTTAGCAAGAACTTGCGTACCTGAGAAAGAAAGATAATTTCCTGGCCTGTTACAGGTGTTGATCTTCAAACTCTTCATGAAGATACTTTCCTGGCTAGATACAAGTATAGATCTACAATCAGTCGCTCACAGATATGCCCTGGCTAGATACAGGTATCAAATCTGGAAATTCAAAAGGTTGGTAGAGATAGCTTTCCTGGCTGGATACAGGTGTAGACCTCTGACCTGAGAAAGAAAGATGACTTCCTGGCTAGATACAAGTATTGATCTTCAAACTCTTCATGCATATACTTTCCTGGCTAGATACAGGTATAGATCTACAATCAGTCGCTCACAGATATGCCTTGGCTAGATACAGGTATCGAATTTAGAACTTCAAAAGGTTGGTAGAGATAGCTTTCCTGGCTGGATACAGGTGTAGACCTCTGACCTGAGAATGAAAGATAATTTCCTGGCCTGTTACAGGTGTTGATCTTCAAACTCTTCATGTAGATAACTTTCCTGGCTTGTTACAGGTATAGGTCTACAATCCGTCGTCCACAGATATTTCCTGGCTAGTTATAGGTGTTGATCTTCAAACTCTTCATGCAGTTACTTTCCTGGCTAGATACAGGTATAGATCTACAATCAGTTGCTCACAGATATGCCCTGGTAGATACAGGTATCGAATCTGGAACTTCAAAAGGTTGGTAGAGATAGCTTTCCTGGCTGGATACAGGTGTAGACCTCTGACCTGAGAAAGAAAGATGACTTCCTGGCCTGTTACAGGTGTTGATCTTCAAACTCTTCATGCAGATAATTTCCTGGCTAGATACAGGTATCGATCTACAATCAGTCGCTCACAGATATGCCCTGGCTAGATACAAGTATCGAATCTGGAACTTCAAAAGTTGATAGTAATATCTTTTGATTTACCTTTTCCTGAAAATGCAAAACATTAGCCGTATGTAATGTCATGATGTATGGAATGCATGATGTCATGAGATCGTGTTGTATGCACTTTATCATGTATGTAAATAGGAGATGTGAAATGTTTATGAATGTGTTTTTGTCTGGGAAAATAAATCCTTGACGAATGCCGGGAAGTTAAATCTCGGGCTGACGTTGAAGAGTAGGGTTCCTCATTTCCGCTGGGGACGATGATTGTAAGAATAAACCTGTAGGAGAAGATGACTCCGTTGGGGAATAAACCTGGCGAAGAGATTACTCTGCGGGGAATTGCTCTGTGGGGAGAGGTACTTCGCTGAGATTTAAACAATAACTCCGTTGGGGATTCCGTTGATAAGCTCTGTTGGGGAATTTGATGAACTCTGCTGGGGATAGGAAGAACTTCGCCGAGGATGATCTTTCCATTGCAATTTGCTGAGGATAACCCAGTTAGGCTCTGGTGGGGAATAACCTTTGAATAAGGCTGGGGAGAGATATTTGCATTCTGCAGGGGACAAGCTTCCAAACTCTACTGGGGATAAGCTTCCAGACTCTACTGGGGATAAGCTTCCAGAATCTACTGGGGATAAGCTTCCAGAATCTACTGGGGATAAGCTTCCAGAATCTACTGGGGAGTATGATTCAACTCTCCTGGGGAAACTTTTGGACTGTACTGGGGAAGTGGCTCCACTGGGGTGTCTGTATTCCGCCGGGGAACAATCTTATATTAAGAATGCCGGGGATGCTTGCTTAGGAACATCTGTATACTCTGCTGGAGAATATTGAGATCTTCTGGGGATACCCAACTTCTTTGGGGATGACAGTAGCCTAACTCTGCTTGGGGAGAGTGCTGCTAATTTGCTAGGGATATTGTGCATTTTTAGGGCTAATGGGAGACCAACTCTGCTTGGGGGAGAGTATTGTTGATTTGTCTTACTCCCGGGGAGTGAAGGTGTCTTGGTCAAATTCTTCAGCCGAACCTACCTTGGTACCTTGGTGGGCAGAGCAACTAGATCACTTAGACAACTTCTTATTGCCCCTGTTTCTGATGTCACCTGTAATTAGTCCTTTGTTTCGCATGCAAATATTTATGATTAGAAATTAATGTCAAATGCATATATCAAAAATGAACATTGGACGTTCTTCGCAAAACAAAATAGATAAAGGAAAAATAGTTGGCAATTTGTCTGGAAAAGCGAGCTTGTATTGATTTTGAAATTTGCCTGTAAATAGGCGCTTTGTGTACAAGAGGCTGACGTCCTAGTAAGAGAACGCCGCTGATCAACATAGATTTTATACAGTTTGTGAAAAGGAAAACAAAACAGCTATGTGAAAAAAATAATCCCACTGGGTTCCAACTCTGCTATTGCCTTTATATCTTCAAGCGTCTCATCACTTTGCTGCTTAGTTGGAGATGAAGCTGATTGCTTGATGCCGTCTGAGCTTGATAGTTGATGCCGAAGTCTGGATGCAAGGTGATCCAATGAGACATAGTATTACGCTATCCCTAACTTTTGCCTGGACCACCCTTTGGGGTTTTCAGTCCACCGGGATACCCATTTTTGCCCAAGCCGCCTTTTCAGGTTTTCGACTTGCCGGGTGTACAGATTTTTTTCATTTTCATCCCTTATTTTCCCCGAACCCTTTTGGTTCTCCGGGAAGCCCTTATTTTTGCCTAGGCGTGTCAACCTAGCGGGTCTTTTATCATGCGTAGTATCTTTTTACTATGTCTGCATTGGCGGGGTGAGGAAGGTCGTCACCATCCATGGTGGTTAGAATCATCGCTCCTCCTGAGAAGATATTCTTAACCACAAATGGCCATTCGTACGTAGGGGTCCATTTGCCCCTGGGATCACCTTGAGGTAGAATGATGCGCTTGATTACCAGGTCTCCGACTTGATACTCTTGGCGTCTGACTTTCTTGTTAAATGCCTTGATCATCCGTTTTTGATACGTCTGACCATGAAAAATAGCAGTGAGTCTCTTTTCGTCAATTAGGTTTAATTGATCAAGCCGAGTCTAGATCCAGTCATCTTCTCTCAAACCTGCATCCTTCATGATTCGGAGAGAGGGTATCTGAACTTCGATGGGTAGGACTGCCTCCATGCCATACACCAAGGAAAAGGGTGTTGCCCATGTTGACGTCCGTACTGAGGTACGGTACCCATGAAAAGAAAACTGTAACATCTCGTGCCAATCTTTGTAGGTCATTGTCATCTTCTGCACAATCTTCTTGATATTCTTATTAGCTGCTTCTACAGCCCCATTCATCTTCGGCCGGTAGGGAGAAGAGTTGTGATGCTGTATCTTGAATTGCTCGCAGAGCTCAGTGATCATATTGTTGTTAAGATTGGTACCATTGTCTGTAATGATCCTCTCTAGTACACCGTATCGACAGATCAGGTTGTGTCGGATGAACTGTGCCACTACGTTCTTGGTTACCGTAGCGAAGGAAGCTGCCTCAACCCACTTTGTGAAGTAATCAATCGCTACCAGGATGAAGCGATGCTCGTTGGATGCCGTAGGTCTGATCTCGCCGATCATATCAATGCCCCACATTGCAAAAGGCCAAGGTGATGTCAAGATGTTCAGAGGGACTGGAGGAATGTGCACCTTATCAGCGTAGATCTGGCATTTATGACATGTCCGAGAATGTTGGTAACAGTCGGCTTCTATTGTGGACCAGTAATATCCTACCCAAAGGATTTTCTTTGCCATGGTGTGTCCACTGGAATGCGTTCTGAAGGTACCTTCATGCAGCTCTTCCATGATCCTTTCTGCTTCAGTCTTATCCACACAACGCAGTAAGGTCGAATCATGGTTTCTCTTGTAGAGAATGTCATTGCTGAGGAAGAACTTCGCTGCGAACCTTCTCAGAAACTTCTTGTCGTTGACGGATGCACCCTCGGGGTATTCCTGAGCTTCAAGGTACCTCTTCACTTCATGATACCAAGGTTTTTCAGTTACCTCTTCAGCCTCAAGATCACAGCAATGTGCAGGTTCATCCAACTTCCAGATAATGATCCGGGGAGCCTCGTTGTCCCATTTGACTTTAAACATAGAAGACATCGTAGCCAGCGCGTCCGCCAACTGATTCTCCTCTCTTGGGAAGTGTTCAAAAGTTATCTCCTCGAAATGGGGAATCAATGTCAATACATACTCCTTGTAGGGAATAAGATTTGGGTGTTTCGTATCCCACTCGCCTTTGATCTGACTGATCACGAGAGCGGAATCTCCGAAGAAGCTCAGAAACTTTATCCTTAGGTCAATTGCAGCTCGAAGACCCATGATGCATGCTTCATACTCCGCCATGTTGTTGGTGCAGTTGAAACATAGTCGGGCAGTAAGTGGAGTATGAGTTCCTTTTGGAGATATGATCACAGCGCCAATACCATTACCCAAAGCGTTTGAGGCTCCGTCAAAGTGCATAGACCATCGGGATCCTTCCTCGGGTCCTTCATCCGGTCCAGGTACTTCACAATCAGTTACCACCATGATATTCTCGTCTGGAAATTCAAAGTTCATCGACTGGTAGTCATCCACTGCCTGGTGTGCCAAATGATCTGCCAACACACTTCCCTTGATTGCTTTTTGAGTCGTGTACTGGATATCATATTCAGTCAAGATCATCTGCCATCTTGCTATTCTTCCGGACAAGGCAGGCTTTTCGAATATGTACTTGATTGGATCCATCTTTGAAATCAATAGAGTGGTGTGAGTCAACATATACTGTCTCAGCCGGCGAGCAGCCCATACCAAAGCGCAGCAAGTTTTCTCGAGCAGTGAGTATCGGGTATCACAGTCGGTAAACTTTTTGCTAAGGTAATAAATGGCGTGCTCTTTTCGGCCAGACTCGCCATGCTGCCCCAGCACACACCCCATTGAGCTGTCAAGTACTGTTAAGTATAAGATTAGAGGTCTCCCTTCAACCGGTGGCATAAGAATGGGTGGTTCTTGGAGATACTCTTTGATTCTTTCGAAAGCGGCCTGACATTCATCATTCCAACGTACCACTTGATCTTTCTTCAGTAGCTTGAAGATTGGTTCACAGGTAGCAGTTAGATGTGAGATGAATCGGGAAATGTAGTTCAGACGTCCTAGAAAGCCTCTAACTTCTTTCTCTGTCTTGGGAACTGGCATCTCTTGTATGGCTTTCACTTTGGCAGGGTCCACTTGAATACCTTTGTCGCCTACGACGAAGCCTAGCAATTTTCCAGATCTCACCCCGAAGGTGCACTTGTTCGGGTTCAACCTCAGCTTGTACAACTTCAGACGGTCAAACAGCTTCTGTAGATGGTCAAGGTGTTCCTCCTCAGTTTGGGACCTTGCAATCATATCGTCGACATATACTTTTATCTCATGATGGATCATGTCATGAAACAAAGCAACCATGGCACGTTGGTAGGTTGCCCCAACATTTTTCAACCCAAAAGGCATGACCTTGTAACAAAAGGTGTCCCACTGAGTAACAAAAGTGGTCTTCTCCATGTCTTCAGGAGCCATCTTGATTTGATTATAACTGGAGAACCCGTCCATGAAGGAGAATACCTTATGCTGAGCAGTGTTGTCAACCAGAACGTTGATGTGAGGCAGAGGGAAGTCATCCTTAGGGCTCGCCCTGTTCAAATCCCTGTAGTCAACACACATTCTGACCTTACCATCTTTCTTCGGCACTGGAACCACGTTGGCAACCCACTGAGGGTAAGAAGTCACTGCTAGAAAACCGGCGTCGAATTGCTTCATAACCTCAGCTTTGATTATCTCGGACATCTCTGGACGCATACATCGGACCTTCTATTTTACCGGAGGGCATTCTTCCTTGGTAGGCAGGTGATGAACCACAATGTCGGTATCCAACCTAGGCATGTCTTCGTAAGACCAGGCAAAGATTTCCATGTAATCATGCAGCATCTGAATCAACCGTTGTTTCACACTATACTCCAGATTGGCACCAATCTTGACTTCCTTTCTGTCTGTCTCAGTACCCAGATTTACCGTTTCCACTGACTCTTCATGTGGCTGAATGGCCCTCTCTTCCTAGAGTAGCAATCTTGCAATCTCACCAGGCACTTCACAATCATCTTCACCTTCGTCTTCGGCTAAGTTGATCGGATTTTCGAAGTCATAACTGGCAGTAGCAGAGTCGTTACCAGTGAGATCCAGAGTGGATTGGAACCTGTATAGGTGAGTGTGTGTAAATATAGTTGTTTTGCAATATATAACAAAGAAAGAAAAGGAGCGCAAGATTTGAAATGCAAAAAACGTCCAATGCTTTTATTAATGATATATGCAAATGACACACAAAAGCCCTCACAAATGAAGCCACGGTGCCCCGGGTAAGACACCGGGCCATAAAGTTTCAAATTATTGTTTGTTACAAATTCAAAACAAAGGAGTTCATTACTGAGTGACAAAAGTAATAGGTGTGAAGTCTTTCGCAGTCCAGTTGCTTGGTCCACCGTTGGTCGTTGGGTAGATCTAGTTGTCGAATTCAGATTCCTCCACGTCATCATCATCCCTAATAGCATTTACTCCATGGTTGGGCATGGGAGCTGTCACCACATTAGGCCTCTCGGGCGCCTCGAACTCAACCTCTTTAGCATCAATAAGGTCTTGAACCTTATTCCTCAAAGCCCAACAATCATCTGTGTTATGCCCCGGGCTGTCAGAGTGATAAGCGCAGCGGGCGTTAGGATTGTACTTTGGAGATGTTGTGTTCACAATCTTCGGAGCTTCTTTGACAGTTACCAGATTGGTTGACAGTAGTTGTGGCAATATCTGAGACAGGGTCATACTGAGCCGAGTGTACTTCCTTTTAGGTCTCTCACCCCTTGGTTGGTTATATTGCTGAGGAGGAGCGGCAGGCTTTGAAATTACCACCGCGTTAACAGCTTGGCGGCGTTCCATTTTGTTCTGTCTCCTTGAACCATAAACAGCACTAGATTCTTTCTTGAATGGCTTCTTTTCAGTACTCGATGAGGCACCTTTATGTATCTTCCCAGACTTGATACCAGCTTCTATCCTCTCACCGGTCAAGATCAAATCTGTAAACCCAGCAGAAGAATTCCCAATCAGATGGTTGAAGAACGGACCCGACAGGGTCCCCAGTAACATATCAATAAGCTCACAGTCTGTCAAAGGTGGCTGCACCCTTCCAGCCAGGTCTCTCCACTTTTGCGCATACTCCTTGAATCCTTCACCCGTCCCCAGTGACATACCCTGGAGTTGGGTACGCGTAGGAGCGAGGTCGGAATTATACTGATACTGCTTATAAAATGCAGTAGCCAAGTCCTCCCAGTTACGAATACTGGCTCCATCCAGCTGATAGAACCATTCGAGTTGAGTCCCTGAAAGACTATCCTGAAAGAAATGGATCCATAAATTCTTGTCAGCAGTATACGGTTGGATCTTCCTTACATATGATCTGAGATGCAGTTTAGGACAGGAAGCTCCGTCGTACTTTGCAAAAGCAGGTGCCTTGAACTTGTGTGGGATCACCACCCCAGAAGATAAGCCTAGGTCTCCGAAGTCCAACCCGGGCACATGTTGAATCTCCATAGCACTCAGGCGGTCCTCCAGCTGTTTGTACCTGTCCTCAGCAGGAGGGTACTGTTCATCATTGTAATCCGTCTCGTTGTCGGAGACCACGGGACTAGGAACCCTTCTCTCTTGGGGACTGTCTTTCCCTACAGAGGAAGTATCCAGATCAGCCTCATTCTGCAGTGCATTCCCGAATCTCCGTCCAGTGTTGAATAGCATAATCCTCTTCTTCTTCTTCTTCAGAATCAGAGTCTTCAACTCTTGTTGACCCTGGGCTAAGCTCATGACCAACTCTTGGAACTGGGCGTTCTGGGCCTGGAGGGCCTTGATAGCTTGTTCAGTAGTAGGCTCAGAAGACATGATGATTGCTGAAATAAACAGCGAAGAAGATAAGTGACCTGTGACAAAGGGTACCTGTTATGCATATGATGAATGGAATGCGTATGATTTATGTTTTCAAAGATAATCGGGATTCAACTTTGTAGACAAAAAGGAAACACACTTTATTAGATTCGACTTTAAATTGTTCAAGAAATTGCCCTTAGGCATTACAAGAATGAAAATACTGAAAAGGAAATAAAAGCTGTAAAAGAAACATCAAATGCCCATCAGTGCTCCCATGGCCTCCTATTCTCAGTACAGATATAGTCATTCAGGATCCGCTCATTCTCCAATTGCTTGGTCAGCTTCTGGATTTTCTGTTCTTGTTCATTGAACCTTTCCCGATAAGAATCCCGTTCTTCCTGCAGTTGCGCCCAAGACCTCTTTAGTGTATCAACATCAGTGGGTATCTGAGGAGGGAGAACGGTTGGAGGAACCCCGTCTCTATCAGGAAATTCAAGAATGATAGGCCTGACAGCTTCGTATGGCATACCTAACTTCTGAGCACGGATGCGTACCCATTTGTAGTAGGATTCCATAGGCAGAGAAGTCTTCGGTCCCAACTCATGTGGGTCAGCTTTGTGAATTCTGTCCCAAGCCCGGATGAATCTACGACGCAACTCGTCACTATCTACCTGAAACTTAAAACTGATGTGAGGTATCAACATCTCATGAGACCCTGCTCTTCTGGATCTTCCAAACTGACGGAGAGCTAAACATGGATTATAAGAGATTCCTCCCTAGGTACCGATCAATGGAACATTAGGATATTCTCCGCAACGATCAATAACAGCCACCTCATCTAAACCTCTGAGAGTCCAAATGATGTCATTATCAGTGAGAGACATTATCCTATGATCCCAGCCCCTTCCTTCTTTGTTCTTCAGCACGAACTTAGGGAGGTGCGAAATAAACCACCTCACTAACAAAGGATCACAACACCACAGAGTTCCCCGTCTTCGGGCAGTACGAGCATAGAGTTGTTGCAGGATATCACCCAAGAGAGTGGGCACAGGGTTCCGAGACATGAAGATCCTTATGGCATTGACATTGACAAAGTTATCAGGATTTGAAACAGTACTAGACCATAGATTAGGAGAGCCAGAATGTCTTTGTACGTCCTGAAGTCTAAGTCATTCCAGAAACTGTTAGCTTTACCGATTAGAAACTTAGCCAAAAAACCCTTAACTCCGATTCTAGTCACCCAGTTATCCATTACCTCTTTGTTGGTCAAGGGAAGGGCTGCAACCATCTCCTCAAGCCTAAGAGTCTTTTCCCAACCAGTGAATGGAGTCTGCTCTAAAACAGGGATACCAAGCAAATCAGAGAATTCTTCCAGGGTAGGGACCAACTGAAAGTCTTGAAAGGTGAAGCAATGGTATAGGGGGTCATAAAACTGGGTCAGGACACTCATCAGCTGTTGGTCCCACTTTGAAGTGACTAAACCGAGAAGAGAACCATGCCTCTGGATGAAGGAAGTAGTGTTTGGAATTCTATCAACCAATTCTTTAAGCAAATCAGGTGGGTGAACAAAGTTGAGCCGGATAGTGTTCCTTCGCATGGGCATCATAATGTCCTACAAAACAGAGCAAAGATGAAACCCTCTTGTCTTTGAAATGGGTCAGTCCTTATGCAGGATGCATGCAATGTTATGATGGTATGATGTTATGGTAAAGCACACCACAAGTATTCACAAAGGCAAACATGGTAAGGCACACAAGTCACACAAGACAACCCTTAGAGTTTAGGCCAGCATGAAGTTTAGGTACTACCCTCTTTCAGTTTTGTTGGTTAAGACCTATCCTAGAAAATAGTAACCGGGTTCTAGAGGATCTCAATATCACTGACTACCCTCAATCGGTCATAACTTCAGCTTCGCAATCTTTTCTTGCGGCCAGAACCATCGCGAGAGTTTAGCCTCAATGAGTGTAGCATACTGCTACTGTTCTATGGCCAAGTTGGGTCAATTTAGGGTTCTAAGGTCGGTTGGTGCTTAATGACTCCTTAGAAGACCCATATTCTCCTTGTTCCAACACAAGGGATATCGGTACAGACCAAGGTGTCACACCAACGTAGCTACTGCTTCACCCGTGTCGGTCTATGCCGGACAGGTCCCTCACAGCTTATGCTACCTAAAGGGTATTCCCCATATCCGAGTTAGGATCTATGAAACTCTGATGCAAGCCCACAAATATAAATCAAACAAAGCATGCAATTGAAAACATAGAATGATCTAATCCTAAGGTACACCTCACTTATTAATATCCCCAGCAGAGTCGCCAGTTCTGTGATCGGTGGAAATAGAACTGACTATTTTGGAATGCTGGTTCGCGAAATGTCGCGGTAAGCAAGAGTCGCCACCGTCTTTTATTTTCTCCAACAAGGAAAGGACAAAAGCACAGCAAAATTCCTTTTCAAGATGTTTCTCGGTTCGGGAGGTAGATTTATAGAAAGGGAGGGTGTTAGCACCCTTTCTATCTGTGGTTATCCACGGGCTCTTAGGTACTTGCTCACTATGTTTTCAAAAATTGTTTGCTTTTTAAGTGTTCGTGGGTTTTGAAAAAAAGTTTCGTTTGAAAACTTCTAGGTAACTCTTGTATCAGTCCTCAAGAGTGTATGAAGTGTTTGTTTGAAAACTTTTTGAAAGTGTAGGTGCGAAAAGTTTTTTTTTTTTAAAAGAGCAAGTACCCAGGAGAAATCTACCTACTCTAAGGAATTAAGCTGTGTAAATGTCCTTTAGACAGTACTATCCCACTATTGAGAAGTAGGTAGCACCGTCGTTGGAGTTATTCAGGTCAATTCGATTATAGGGACATGTGTGGTCACCAAAGCAATAGTAATAATAATTAATAAACCAATTAAAAGAAAATTAAAATATAAAGAGAATAAGAAAATAATGAAACCAGGGGGGTGTTGGGCCCATTAGGAGGTTTGTTCTGGAAATTTCAGGCCCATTAAGCCACCAGTCCATTTGACTTTGGCAATTGTCCAGGCGTGCTTTGACTAGAGAGCATGGTAGTCACTCATCTTTTGCCTTCAGATCTGCCTTGCCAGCCACCTGGGGCTTGGATGAGTGGGGTATATGGTGGACAACATTCAGCAACCTGCACGTGAATACATTGGAAAAAATAGAAACAAGGGATTTGGGGGACCTGGGAATCGAACCCAGGTCCCAATGATTCTTGGACAACGCATCCACCACTGAGCCATTCTCTTGCATTTGTTATTATGACAATGAGTAATTATAATATATAAAAATCAACACTTATGTTGTAACAAAACACGCACGCCCTTTTTATTTGAATGAACCAATAGCACATCACCAGCTCATCGTCTTCTTCGTTTACCTATAAAAAAGACAAAGAGATAGCTGGGGTTTTTAACCCCCACAAAGCAGAACGACCAATAATAGCGAATAGCCCTACGCTAAATATAAATATGGCGCGATGGTCTCAATGTGTTCGTCTCGTTCCAACGATTTCAACCATAGGCATTAGAGGTTCTAATTTTTCCTGGATAACAAAGCCCCAATTTGGAGGCTCAAGAACCCTAAATTTCTTCAATGGTGATTCACGATTCTGGGCATTATAATCCAATTAATTAATATCATTAGCTTTATATGGATGCAAGCAATACAAAACAAACCATAAACCACATCAAATGCTTATGAATCATGAGTTTCGATTATGACAAAAGTATGCAAACCGTGTGACTGTTTGGAGTGATTTCTTAAGCTTTAGCGTGTGATTTTGATTGCAAAAGGTCCCTGGGAGTTCCTGCAAGGTGTTAGAAACAAGAAAAAGCTTTGAATCACGTTAGAATGTGGAAATCAGTTTTCACTTTTCTTTGATTTTTCTTGAATGTGATTATGGTTTTTCTGCAGAGATTTCACGTCCAATGCATTAGGGTTGGCTTCTGTATATATAATGGAAGGGAATTAGGTTACAATCTTGCACAAAAGATCCATGGAATGATGATTCAATATTTGATTGAAAATCAAATATTTTTGAATCTTTTTGATTGAAGAAAGTTGCTTAATTGGGAGATTCTTGTCCCCTTGATGTGCACACGAGTTTGCCAGCTCTTCTAGGTCATATTTGCTTCATGAAAAGATTGAAAAACCATATCTTGATATTTCCTAAAATTTAAATTAATTAAATGGATTAAAATTGATTAAAAATCCAATTAATTAATAAAAAATAAGAAAATAAATCAATTTAAGCTTGATGGGTCGTGCATAGGCCTTGGATAAAGTTTCAAGAAGAAATTTGAGGCCCATTAGCAAAAACAAAGTGTTTTGGGCAAAGTTGACTTTTGCAAATTCACAAAAATTTCCCAACTTCTCCAATGCATATCTTGCTCAATTTTGGTCATATGAACATGTTCTTAGACATTTTGGAAAGGTCTTGAAGTCCTCTAACCAATTCCTTTGGTCCCATATCATTTGGATTTACCAATCTCAAGTTATGGTCTTTGACTTAAAGTGCCTTTTTGTTGACTTTTGAAATTGACCTATAATGTAGAAATTGATAACTTTTTGTGAGAGCATTTCTTGGACCTGGAATGTGAAGATGAGTTGTATGAAATGTCATCCCCTTCAAAATGAGCATTGGATGGGATTTTTCTGATGAACCATGAAAAAGTTATGCCTTGGTCAAGATACAGTTGACTTTTCTACTGTCCAAAAATAGTAACTTTTTGCATCTTGATGATTTTTGAGCCATGCTTGTGGAATCATGATCAAGACTTGATCAAATGATGATTGTGTGCTCAAAATAAGATGTTGACCAAAAATTCTGACTTTTGACTGTAAAATGACCATTTTGCCCCTGCAGTTGACTATGAAGCAAATGGAGCTTTTGACTGTGCAATTTGACACTGTGAGTCTTGAGGCTTGGCATGTAGGTGGTTGAGGATGTATGTAGGCCTATGGGACTTGATTGATCCATTGAAAACTTCAAATTCTTTGAAAGAATCAAAACCCTAATTTTGACTGGCTTAGGAGGCATTTGGACTGTGCAACCTTTGGGCAATCTTGAACCATTTGAAGATGATTCTTGACAAACCTTGAAGGATATGGGAGGGCAAATTTTGGGGTACAACAGTTTCCCCTGTTCAATCTTCTTAGACCTGAGGATGTTGATTGGCTTGCGTGCCTTTCGTGATCCGAAGGTGGAAGATGATTAAACACTAGAGTGCCCAGAAATTTGCACTCACATAGTGTAGTATCAACAATGTGATGTCGGGAATGGGCTTACAGATGCCATTTGGAGCGATGGTGGATAGGAGGATGGGCTTATAGATGCCATTTGGAGATGTGACAGAATCTTGTCGGGAATGGGCTTATAGACGCCATTTGGAGATGTCGATCGCGTAAGAGATTCCTTAGCAAGAACTTGCGTACCTGAGAAAGAAAGATAATTTCCTGGCCTGTTACAGGTGTTGATCTTCAAACTCTTCATGAAGATACTTTCCTGGCTAGATACAAGTATAGATCTACAATCAGTCGCTCACAGATATGCCCTGGCTAGATACAGGTATCAAATCTGGAACTTCAAAAGGTTGGTAGAGATAGCTTTCCTGGCTGGATACAAGTGTAGACCTCTGACATGAGAAAGAAAGATGACTTCCTGGCTAGATACAGGTATTGATCTTCAAACTCTTCATGCAGATACTTTCCTGGCTAGATACAGGTATAGATCTACAATCAGTCGCTCACAGATATGCCTTGGCTAGATACAAGTATCGAATCTGGAACTTCAAAAGGTTGGTAGAGATAGCTTTCCTGGCTGGATACAGGTGTAGACCTCTGACCTGAGAATGAAAGATAATTTCCTGGCCTGTTACAGGTGTTGATCTTCAAACTCTTCATGTAGATAACTTTCCTGGCTTGTTACAGGTATAGGTCTACAATCCGTCGTCCACAGATATTTCCTGGCTAGTTACAGGTGTTGATCTTCAAACTCTTCATGCAGATACTTTCCTGGCTAGATACAGGTATAGATCTACAATCAGTTGCTCACAGATATGCCCTGGTAGATACAGGTATCGAATCTGGAACTTCAAAAGGTTGGTAGAGATAGCTTTCCTGGCTGGATACAGGTGTAGACCTCTGACCTGAGAAAGAAAGATGACTTCCTGGCCTGTTACAGGTGTTGATCTTCAAACTCTTCATGCAGATAATTTCCTGGCTAGATACAGGTATCGATCTACAATCAGTCGCTCACAGATATGCCCTGGCTAGATACAAGTATCGAATCTGGAACTTCAAAAGTTGATAGTAATATCTTTTGATTTACCTTTTCCTGAAAAGGCAAAACATTATTCGTATGTAATGTCATGATGTATGGAATGCATGATGTCATGAGATCGTGTCGTATGCACTTTATCATGTATGTAAATAGGAGATGTGAAATGTTTATGAATGTGTTTTTGTCTGGGAAAATAAATCCTTGACGAATGCCGGGAAGTTAAATCCTGGGCTGACGTTGAAGAGTAGGGTTCCTCATTTCCGCTGGGGACGATGATTGTAAGAATAAACCTGTAGGAGAAGATGACTCCGTTGGGGAATAAACCTGGCGAAGAGATTACTCTACGGGGAATTGCTCTGTGGGGAGAGGTACTTCGCTGAGATTTGAACGATAACTCCGCTGGGGATTCCGTTGATAAGCTCTGTTGGGGAATTTGATGAACTCTGCTGGGGATAGGAAGAACTTCGCCGAGGATGATCTTTCCATTGCAATTTGCTGAGGATAACCCAGTTAGGCTCTGGTGGGGAATAACCTTTGAATAAGGCTGGGGAGAGATATTTGCATTCTGCAGGGGACAAGCTTCCAAACTCTACTGGGGATAAGCTTCCAGACTCTACTGGGGATAAGCTTCCAGAATCTACTGGGGATAAGCTTCCAGAATCTACTGGGGATAAGCTTCCAGAATCTACTGGGGAGTATGATTCAACTCTCCTGGGGAAACTTTTGGACTGTACTGGGGAAGTGGCTCCACTGGGGTGTCTGTATTCCGCCGGGGAACAATCTTATATTAAGAATGCCGGGGATGCTTGCTTAGGAACATCTGTATACTCTGCTGGAGAATATTGAGATCTTCTGGGGATACCCAACTTCTTTGGGGATGACAGTAGCCTAACTCTGCTTGGGGAGAGTGCTGCTGATTTGCTAGGGATATTGTGAATTTTTAGGGCTAATGGGAGACCAACTCTGCTTGGAGGAGAGTATTGTTGATTTGTCTTACTCCCGGGGAGTGAAGGTGTCCTGGTCAAATTCTTCAGCCGAACCTACCTTGGTACCTTGGTGGGCAGAGCAACTAGATCACTTAGACAACTCCTTATTGCCCCTGTTTCTGATGTCACCTGTAATTAGTCCTTTGTTTCGCATGCAAATATT
Source organism: Vicia faba (assembly GCA_948472305.1). Classification (NCBI taxonomy): domain Eukaryota; kingdom Viridiplantae; phylum Streptophyta; class Magnoliopsida; order Fabales; family Fabaceae; genus Vicia; species Vicia faba. Next base: position 309,167,767 of record OX451740.1, on the reverse strand, counting down.
TATGATTAGAAATTAATGTCAAATGCATATATCAAAAATGAACATTGGACGTTCTTCGCAAAACAAAACAGATAAAGGAAAAATAGTTGGCAATTTGTCTGGAAAAGCGAGCTTGTATTGATTTTGAAATTTGCCTGTAAATAGGCGCTTTGTGTACAAGAGGCTGACGTCCTAGTAAGAGAACGCCGCCGATCAACATAGAGTTTATACAGTTTGTGAAAAGGAAAACAAAACAGCTATGTGAAAAAAATAATCCCACTGGGTTCCAACTCTGCTATTGCCTTTATATCTTCAAGCGTCTCATCACTTTGCTGCTTAGTTGGAGATGAAGCTGATTGCTTGATGTCGTCTGAGCTTGATAGTTGATGCCGAAGTCTGGATGCAAGGTGATCCAATGAGACATAGTATTACGCTATCCCTAACTTTTGCCTGGACCGCCCTTTCGGGTTTTCAGTCCACCGGGATACCTATTTTTGCCCAAGCCGCCTTTTCAGGTTTTCGACTTGCTGGGTGTACAAATTTTTTTCATTTTCATCCCTTATTTTGCCCGAACCCTTTTGGTTCTCCGGGAAGCCCTTATTTTTGCCTAGGCGTGTCAACCTAGCGGGTCTTTTATCATGCGTAGTATCTTTTTACTATGTCTGCATTGGCGGGGTGAGGAAGGTCGTCACCATCCATGGTGGTTAGAATCATCGCTCCTCCTGAGAAGATATTCTTAACCACAAATGGCCCTTCGTACGTAGGGGTCCATTTGCCCCTGGGATCACCTTGAGGTAGAATGATGCGCTTGATTACCAGGTCTCCGACTTGATACTCTTGGCGTCTGACTTTCTTGTTAAATGCCTTGATCATCCGTTTTTGATACGTCTGACCATGAAAAATAGCAGTGAGTCTCTTTTCGTCAATTAGGTTTAATTGATCAAGCCGAGTCTGGATCCAGTCATCTTCTCTCAAACCTACATCCTTCATGATTCGGAGAGAGGGTATCTGAACTTCGATGGGTAGGACTGCCTCCATGCCATACACCAAGGAAAAGGGTGTTTCCCATGTTGACGTCCGTACTGAGGTACGATACCCATGAAAAGAAAACTGTAACATCTCGTGCCAATCTTTGTAGGTCACTGTCATCTTCTGCACAATCTTCTTGATATTCTTATTAGCTGCTTCTACAACCCCATTCATCTTCGGCCGGTAGGGAGAAGAGTTGTGATGTTGTATCTTGAATTGCTCGCAGAGCTCAGTGATCATCTTGTTGTTAAGATTGGTACCATTGTCTGTAATGATCCTCTCTGGTACACCGTATCGACAGATCAGGTTGTGCCGGATGAACTGTGCCACTACGTTCTTGGTTACCGTAGCGAAGGAAGCTGCCTCAACCCACTTTGTGAAGTAATCAATCGCTACCAGGATGAAGCGATGCTCGTTGGATGCCGTAGGTCTGATCTCGCCGATCATATCAATGCCCCACATTGCAAAAGGCCAAGGTGATGTCAAGACGTTCAGAGGGACTGGAGGAATGTGCACCTTATCAGCGTAGATCTGGCATTTATGACATGTCCGAGAATGTTGGTAACAGTCGGCTTCTATTGTGGACCAGTAATATCCTACCCAAAGGATTTTCTTTGCCATGGTGTGTCCACTGGAATGCGTTCTGAAGGTACCTTCATGCAGCTCTTCCATGATCCTTTCTGCTTCAGTCTTATCCATACAACGCAGTAAGGTCGAATCATGGTTTCTCTTGTAGAGATTGTCATTGCTGAGGAAGAACTTCGCTGCGAACCTTCTCAGAAACTTCTTGTCGTTGACGGATGCACCCTCGGGGTATTCCTGAGCTTCAAGGTACCTCTTCACTTCATGATACCAAGGTTTTTCAGTTACCTCTTCAGCCTCAAGATCACAGCAATGTGCAGGTTCATCCAACTTCCAGATAATGATCCGGGGAGCCTCGTTGTCCCATTTGACTTTAAACATAGAAGACATCGTAGCCAGCGCGTCCGCCAACTGATTCTCCTCTCTTGGGAAGTGTTCAAAAGTTATCTCCTCGAAATGGGGAATCAATGTCAATACATACTCCTTGTAGGGAATAAGATTTGGGGGTTTCGTATCCCACTCGCCTTTGATCTGACTGATCACGAGAGCGGAATCTCCGAAGAAGCTCAGAAACTTGATCCTTAGGTCGATTGCAGCTCGAAGACCCATGATGCATGCTTCATACTCCGCCATGTTGTTGGTGCAGTTGAAACATAGTCGGGCAGTAAGTGGAGTATGAGTGCCTTTTGGAGATATGATCACAGCGCCAATACCATTACCCAAAGCGTTTGAGGCTCCGTCAAAGTGCATAGACCATCGGGATCCTTCCTCAGGTCCTTCATCCGGTCCAGGTACTTCACAATCAGTTACCACCATGATATTCTCGTCTGGAAATTCAAAGTTCATCGACTGGTAGTCATCCACTGCCTGGTGTGCCAAATGATCTGCCAACACACTTCCCTTGATTGCTTTTTGAGTCGTGTACTGGATATCATATTCAGTCAAGATCATCTGCCATCTTGCTATTCTTCCGGACAAGGCAGGCTTTTCGAATATGTACTTGATTGGATCCATCTTTGAAATCAATAGAGTGGTGTGAGTCAACATATACTGTCTCAGCCGGCGAGCAGCCCATACCAAAGCGCAGCAAGTTTTCTCGAGCAGTGAGTATCGGGTCTCACAGTCGGTAAACTTTTTGCTAAGGTAATAAATGGCGTGCTCTTTTCGGCCAGACTCGTCATGCTGCCCCAGCACACACCCCATTGAGCTGTCAAGTACTGTTAATTATAAGATTAGAGGTCTCCCTTCAACCGGTGGCATAAGAATGGGTGGTTCTTGGAGATACTCTTTGATTCTTTCGAAAGCGGCCTGACATTCATCATTCCAACGTACCACTTGATCTTTCTTCAGTAGCTTGAAGATTGGTTCACAGGTAGCAGTTAGATGTGAGATGAATCGGGAAATGTAGTTCAGACGTCCTAGAAAGCCTCTAACTTCTTTCTCTGTCTTGGGAACTGGCATCTCTTGTATGGCTTTCACTTTGGCAGGGTCCACTTGAATACCTTTGTCGCCTACGACGAAGCCTAGCAATTTTCCAGATCTCACCCCGAAGGTGCACTTGTTCGGGTTCAACCTCAGCTTGTACAACTTCAGACGGTCAAACAGCTTCTGTAGATGGTCAAGGTGTTCCTCCTCAGTTTGGGACCTTGCAATCATATCGTCGACATATACTTTTATCTCATGATGGATCATGTCATGAAACAAAGCAACCATGGCACGTTGGTAGGTTGCCCCAACATTTTTCAACCCAAAAGGCATGACCTTGTAACAAAAGGTGTCCCACTGAGTAACAAAAGTGGTCTTCTCCATGTCTTCAGGAGCCATCTTGATTTGATTATAACCGGAGAACCCGTCCATGAAGGAGAATACCTTATACTGAGCAGTGTTGTCAACCAGAACGTTGATGTGAGGCAGAGGGAAGTCATCCTTAGGGCTCGCCCTGTTCAAATCCCTGTAGTCAACACACATTCTGACCTTACCATCTTTCTTCGGCACTGGAACCACGTTGGCAACCCACTGAGGGTAAGAAGTCACTGCTAGAAAACCGGCGTCGAATTGCTTCATAACCTCAGCTTTGATTATCTCGGACATCTCTGGACGCATACATCGGACCTTCTGTTTTACCGGAGGGCATTCTTCCTTGGTAGGCAGGTGATGAACCACAATGTCGGTATCCAACCTAGGCATGTCTTCGTAAGACCAGGCAAAGATTTCCATGTAATCATGCAGCATCTGAATCAACCGTTGTTTCACACTATACTCCAGATTGGCACCAATCTTGACTTCCTTTCTGTCTGTCTCAGTACCCAGATTTACCGTTTCCACTGACTCTTCATGTGGCTGAATGGCCCTCTCTTCCTAGAGTAGCAATCTTGCAATCTCACCAGGCACTTCACAATCATCTTCACCTTTGTCTTCGGCTAAGTTGATCGGATTTTAGAAGTCATAACTGGCAGTAGCAGAGTCGTTACCAGTGAGATCCAGAGTGGATTGGAACCTGTATAGGTGAGTGTGTGTAAATATAGTTGTTTTGCAATATATAACAAAGAAAGAAAAGGAGCGCAAGATTTGAAATGCAAAAAACGTCCAATGCTTTTATTAATGATATATGCAAATGACACACAAAAGCCCTCACAAATGAAGCCACGGTGCCCCGGGTAAGACACCGGGCCATAAAGTTTCAAATTATTGTTTGTTACAAATTCAAAACAAAGGAGTTCATTACTGAGTGACAAAAGTAATAGGTGTGAAGTCTTTCGCAGTCCAGTTGCTTGGTCCACCGTTGGTCGTTGGGTAGATCTAGTTGTCGAATTCAGATTCCTCCACGTCGTCATCATCCCTAATAGCATTTACTCCATGGTTGGGCATGGGAGCTGTCACCACATTAGGCCTCTCGGGCGCCTCGAACTCAACCTCTTTAGCATCAATAAGGTCTTGAACCTTATTCCTCAAAGCCCAACAATCATCTGTGTTATGCCCCGGGCTGTCAGAGTGATAAGCGCAGCGGGCGTTAGGATTGTACTTTGGAGATGTTGTGTTCACAATCTTCGGAGCTTCTTTGACAGTTACCAGATTGGTTGACAGTAGTTGTGGCAATATCTGAGACAGGGTCATACTGAGCCGAGTGTACTTCCTTTTAGGTCTCTCACCCCTTGGTTGGTTATATTGCTGAGGAGGAGCGGCAGGCTTTGAAAATACCACTGCGTTAACAGCTTGGCGGCGTTCCATTTTGTTCTGTCTCCTTGAACCATAAACAACACTAGATTCTTTCTTGAATGGCTTCTTTTCAGTACTCGATGAGGCACCTTTATGTATCTTCCCAGACTTGATACCAGCTTCTATCCTCTCACCGGTCAAGATCAAATCTGTAAACCCAGCAGAAGAATTCCCAATCAGATGGTTGAAGAACGGACCCGACAGGGTCCCCAGTAACATATCAATAAGCTCACAGTCTGTCAAAGGTGGCTGCACCCTTCCAGCCAGGTCTCTCCACTTTTGCGCATACTCCTTGAATCCTTCACCCGTCCCCAGTGACATACCCTGGAGTTGGGTACGCGTAGGAGCGAGGTCGGAATTATACTGATACTGCTTATAAAATGCAGTAGCCAAGTCCTCCCAGTTACGAATACTGGCTCCATCCAGCTGATAGAACCATTTGAGTTGAGTCCCTGAAAGACTATCCTGAAAGAAATGGATCCATAAATTCTTGTCAGCAGTATACGGTTGGATCTTCCTTACATATGATCTGAGATGCAGTTTAGGACAGGAAGCTCCGTCGTACTTTGCAAAAGCAGGTGCCTTGAACTTGTGTGGGATCACCACCCCAGAAGATAAGCCTAGGTCTCCGAAGTCCAACCCGGGCACATGTTGAATCTCCATAGCACTCAGGCGGTCCTCCAGCTGTTTGTACCTGTCCTCAGCAGGAGGGTATTGTTCATCATTGTAATCCGTCTCGTTGTCGGAGACCACGGGACTAGGAACCCTTCTCTCTTGGGGACTGTCTTTCCCTACAGAGGAAGTATCCAGATCAGCCTCATTCTGCAGTGCATTCCCGAATCTCCGTCCAGTGTTGAATAGCACAATCCTCTTCTTCTTCTTCTTCAGAATCAGAGTCTTCAACTCTTGTTGACCCTGGGCTAAGCTCATGACCAACTCTTGGAACTGGGCGTTCTGGGCCTGGAGGGCCTTGATAGCTTGTTCAGTAGTAGGCTCAGAAGACATGATGATTGCTGAAATAAACAACGAAGAAGATAAGTGACCTGTGACAAAGGGTACCTGTTATGCATATGATGAATGGAATGCGTATGATTTATGTTTTCAAAGATAATCGGGATTCAACTTTGTAGACAAAAAGGAAACACACTTTATTAGATTCGACTTTAAATTGTTCAAGAAATTGCCCTTAGGCGTTACAAGAATGAAAATATTGAAAAGGAAATAAAAGCTGTAAAAGAAACATCAAATGCCCATCAATGCTCCCATGGCCTCCTATTCTCAGTACAGATATAGTCATTCAGGATCCGCTCATTCTCCAATTGCTTGGTTAGCTTCTGGATTTTCTGTTCTTGTTCATTGAACCTTTCCCGATAAGAATCCCGTTCTTCCTGCAGTTGCGCCTAAGACCTCTTTAGTGTATCAACATCAGTGGGTATCTGAGGAGGGAGAACGGTTGGAGGAACCCCGTCTCTATCAGGAAATTCAAGAATGATAGGCCTGACAGCTTCGTATGGCATACCTAACTTCTGAGCACGGATGCGTACCCATTTGTAGTAGGATTCCATAGGCAGAGAAGTCTTCGGTCCCAACTCATGTGGGTCAGCTTTGTGAATTCTGTCCCAAGCCCGGATGAATCTACGACGCAACTCGTCACTATCTACCTGAAACTCAAAACTGATGTGAGGTATCAACATCTCATGAGGACCTGCTCTTCTGGATCTTCCAAACTGACGGAGAGCTAAACATGGATTATAAGAGATTCCTCCCTGGGTACCGATCAATGGAACATTAGGATATTCTCCGCAACGATCAATAACAGCCACCTCATCTAAACCTCTGAGAGTCCAAATGATGTCATTATCAGTGAGAGACATTATCCTATGATCCCAGCCCCTTCCTTCTTTGTTCTTCAGCACGAACTTAGGGAGGTGCGAAATAAACCACCTCACTAACAAAGGAGCACAACACCACAGAGTTCCCCGTCTTCGGGCAGTACGAGCATAGAGTTGTTGCAGGATATCACCCAAGAGAGTGGGCACAGGGTTCCGAGACATGAAGATCCTTATGGCATTGACATTGACAAAGTTATCAGGATTTGAAACAGTACTAGACCATAGATTAGGAGAGCCAGAATGTCTTTGTACATCCTGAAGTCTAAGTCATTCCAGAAACTGTTAGCTTTACCGATTAGAAACTTAGCCAAAAAACCCTTAACTCCGATTTTAGTCACCCAGTTATCCATTACCTCTTTGTTGGTCAAGGGAAGGGCTGCAACAATCTCCTCAAGCCTAAGAGTCTTTTCCCAACCAGTGAATGGAGTCTGCTCCAAAACAGGGATACCAAGCATATCAGAGAATTCTTCCAGGGTAGGGACCAACTGAAAGTCTTGAAAGGTGAAGCAATGGTATAGGGGGTCATAAAACTGGGTCAGGACACTCATCAGCTGTTGGTCCCACTTTGAAGTGACTAAACCGAGAAGAGAACCATGCCTCTGGATGAAGGAAGTAGTGTTTGGAATTCTATCAACCAATTCTTTAAGCAAATCAGGTGGGTGAACAAAGTTGAGCCGGATAGTGTTCCTTCGCATGGGCATCATAATGTCCTACAAAACAGAGCAAAGATGAAACCCTCTTGTCTTTGAAATGGGTCAGTCCTTATGCAGGATGCATGCAATGTTATGATGGTATGATGTTATGGTAAAGCACACCACAAGTATTCACAAAGGCAAACATGGTAAGGCACACAAGTCACACAAGACAACCCTTAGAGTTTAGGCCAGCATGAAGTTTAGGTACTACCCTCTTTCAGTTTTGTTGGTTAAGACCTATCCTAGAAAATAGTAACCGGGTTCTAGAGGATCTCAATATCACTGACTACCCTCAATCGGTCATAACTTCAGCTTCGCAATCTTTTCTTGCGGCCAGAACCATCGCGAGAGTTTAGCCTCAATGAGTGTAGCATACTGCTACTGTTCTATGGCCAAGTTGGGTCAATTTAGGGTTCTAAGGTCGGTTGGTGCTTAATGACTCCTTAGAAGACCCATATTCTCCTCGTTCCAACACAAGGGATATCGGTACAGACCAAGGTGTCACACCAACGTAGCTACTGCTTCACCCGTGTCGGTCTACGCCGGACAGGTCCCTCACAGCTTATGCTACCTAAAGGGTATTCCCCATATCCGAGTTAGGATCTATGAAACTCCGATGCAAGCCCACAAATATAAATCAAACAAAGCATGCAATTGAAAACATAGAATGATCTAATCCTAAGGTACACCTCACTTATTAATATCCCCAGCAGAGTCGCCAGTTCTGTGATCGGTGGAAATAGAACTGACTGTTTTGGAATGCTGGTTCGCGAAATGTCGCGGTAAGCAAGAGTCGCCACCGTCTTTTATTTTCTCCAACAAGGAAAGGACAAAAGCACAGCAAAATTCCTTTTCGAGATGTTTCTCGGTTCGGGAGGTAGATTTATAGAAAGGGAAGGTGTTAGCACCCTTTCTATCTGTGGTTATCCACGGGCTCTTAGGTACTTGCTCACTATGTTTTCAAAAATTGTTTGCTTTTTAAGTGTTCGTGGGTTTTGAAAAAAAGTTTCGTTTGAAAACTTCTAGGTAACTCTTGTATCAGTCCTCAAGAGTGTATGAAGTGTTTGTTTGAAAACTTTTTGAAAGTGTAGGTGCGAAAAGTTGTTTTTTTTTAAAAGAGCAAGTACCCAGGAGAAATCTACCTACTCTAAGGAATTAAGTTGTATAAATGTCCTTTAGACAGTACTATCCCACTATTGAGAAGTAGGTAGCACCGTCGTTGGAGTTATTCAGGTCAATTCGATTATAGGGACATGTGTGGTCACCAAAGCAATAGTAATAATAATTAATAAACCAATTAAAAGAAAATTAAAATATAAAGAGAATAAGAAAATAATGAAACCAGGGGGGTGTTGGGCCCATTAGGAGGTTTGTTCTGGAAATTTCAGGCCCATTAAGCCACCAGTCCATTTGACTTTGGCAATTGTCCAGGCGTGCTTTGACTAGAGAGCATGGTAGTCACTCATCTTTTGCCTTCAAATCTGCCTTGCCAGCCACCTGGGGCTTGGATGAGTGGGGTATATGGTGGACAACATTCAGCAACCTGCATGTGAATACATTGGAAAAAATAGAAACAAGGGATTTGGGGGACCTGGGAATCGAACCCAGGTCCCAATGATTCTTGGACAATGCATCCACCACTGAGCCATTCTCTTGCATTTGTTATTATGACAATGAGTAATTATAATATATAAAAATCAACACTTATGCTGTAACAAAACACGCGCGCCCTTTTTATTTGAATGAACCAATAGCACATCACCAGCTCATCGTCTTCTTCGTTTACCTATAAAAAAGACAAAGAGATAGCTGGGGTTTTTAACCCCCACAAAGCAGAACGACCAATAATAGCGAATAGCCCTACGCTAAATATAAATATGGCGCGATGGTCTCAATGTGTTCGTCTCGTTCCAACGATTTCAACCATAGGCATTAGAGGTTCTAATTTTTCCTGGATAACAAAGCCCCAATTTGGAGGCTCAAGAACCCTAAATTTCTTCAATGGTGATTCACGATTCTGGGCATTATAATCCAATTAATTAATATCATTAGCTTTATATGGATGCAAGCAATACAAAACAAACCATAAACCACATCAAATGCTTATGAATCATGAGTTTCGATTATGACAAAAGTATGCAAACCGTGTGACTGTTTGGAGTGATTTCTTAAGCTTTAGCGTGTGATTTTGATTGCAAAAGGTCCCTGGGAGTTCCTGCAAGGTGTTAGAAACAAGAAAAAGCTTTGAATCACGTTAGAATGTGGAAATCAGTTTTCACTTTTCTTTGATTTTTCTTGAATGTGATTATGGTTTTTCTGCAGAGATTTCACGTCCAATGCATTAGGGTTGGCTTCTGTATATATAATGGAAGGGAATTAGGTTACAATCTTGCACAAAAGATCCATGGAATGATGATTCAATATTTGATTGAAAATCAAATATTTTTGAATCTTTTTGATTGAAGAAAGTTGCTTAATTGGGAGATTCTTGTCCCCTTGATGTGCACACGAGTTTGCCAGCTCTTCTAGGTCATATTTGCTTCATGAAAAGATTGAAAAACCATATCTTGATATTTCCTACAATTTAAATTAATTAAATGGATTAAAATTGATTAAAAATCCAATTAATTAATAAAAAATAAGAAAATAAATCAATTTAAGCTTGATGGGTCGTGCATAGGCCTTGGATAAAGTTTCAAGAAGAAATTTGAGGCCCATTAGCAAAAACAAAGTGTTTTGGGCAAAGTTGACTTTTGCAAATTCACAAAAATTTCCCAACTTCTCCAATGCATATCTTGCTCAATTTTGGTCATATGAACATGTTCTTTGACATTTTGGAAAGGTCTTGTAGTCCTCTAACCAATGCCTTTGGTCCCATGTCATTTGGATGTACCAATATCAAGTTATGGTCTTTGACTTAAAGTGCCTTTTTGTTGACTTTTGAAATTGACCTATAATGTAGAAATTGATAACTTTTTGTGAGAGCATTTCTTGGACCTGGAATGTGTAGATGAGTTGTAGGAAATGTCATCCCCTTCAAAATTAGCATTGGATGGGATTTTTCTGATGAACCATGAAAAAGTTATGCCTTGGTCAAGATACAGTTGACTTTTCTGCTGTCCAAAAATAGTAACTTTTTGCATCTTGATGATTTTTGAGCCATGCTTGTGGAATCATGATCAAGACTTGATCAAATGATGATTGTGTGCTCAAAATAAGATGTTGACCAAAAACTCTGACTTTTGACTGTAAAATGACCATTTTGCCCCTGTAGTTGACTGTGAAGCAAATGGAGCTTTTGACTGTGTAATTTGACACTGTGAGTCTTGAGGCTTGGCATGTAGGTGCTTGAGGATGTATGTAGGCCTATGGGACTTGATTGAGCCATTTAAAACTTCAAATTCTTTGAAAGAATCAAAACTTTAATTTTGACTGACTTAGGAGGCATTTGGACTGTGCAACCTTTGGGCAATCTTGAACCATTTGAAGATGATTCTTGACAAACCTTGAAGAATATGGGAGGGCAAATTTTGGGGTACAACAGTGTGGACCAAGATGCACATATGAAAATTTAAGTCTTTGAAGATTTGTTTCAAGCGAAAGATCTGATCTGATTTGATTTGTTTCTCAAGATTGGGTGTCATAACATTCAGGGAAATATTATATTTTACACCAGAATATTCTGCTGAAGATTTGATTTGATTTACAGATTGTTTTAGTCAGATTTAATCTTCAAGCCCAAGCTGTTTTTCTGGCTATAAAAAGAAAGACTGTAAACCTAAATAAGGCAGAAGACACAAGTGTGAGAATATCCATTAGGGTTTAGTTTGTTCTTTTTTATATGTGAGTCACTCTTATATCTCTTTGATGCTTGAGTTGTATTGAGTTTTGAGTTGTAATTGTGAGTCACTCATAAGCTTTTAAGGAAGAGTGGATTTTGTTTCATTAGAAGTGTGTCTTCTTTTTATTGTTACTGTTGTCATCATTGTTGTATGATTGAAGGGAAATGATAGGGGTCTCATATTTATAATTTTCTTAGATAAAAATTATATTGGTAGTGATTAGGTAAGAAGTCTGTAAAACCAGAGGTTTTTTAGAACTTTGAACTGATAGTGTTATAGTGGATTTCCTTCCTGGCTTGGATGCCCCTAAATGTAGGATATGTTGCACCAAACTAGGTTAACAATTAAGTTGTGTTATTTACTTCCTGGAAAGTACTTTAAATTGTTTATTATTCAGTCTGTTGTTACAATGTCTTACTATTGCGCTTGACATTGTGTTTTGAAATCCTGGTGTTGTGACTGTATATGACATATGTTGTGTTGTGCCAGAATTTTAGCTTATACCCATAAATCTTTGATACAAGAGAATCAAGAGTTTTTACAATAGCTTATCTCCCCAACAAAAAGTGATCTTTTTCCATGGGATACACTCACAAACTAAATAGAGATTTTATCGGCTAATCTCAATAACCAAATAGAACTTTTACTAGGATGAGTTTTATAACCAAAGAGAGGTTTTTAATGATTGATCTCAAGAACCAAACTCAGTTTTTAAAGAGTATCACACTCTTGAAAATAAAATAAAGGAACAACATGAGTACAATACTTTCCTCACAAATAATTTTCACTCACGCGAAACTAAGATAATTTTGGTGAAAGAAAAATATTAAAGAGAAAGGAAGAGAGTGATAAAATATTAAGAAAAGGGAAATTTATAAATTCTAGTGCATCTTAAAATTAGGAGAGACCTCCTTTATATATGAAAAAGTGTTGTTCAAAAAGGAAACAATCCATGTGCCAATTAAATTGGATAATCGATTAGGCATCCCAAATAATTAATTGTTAAATTCTAAATTGTATAGTTTTGATATCTAGTTGTTACCGGTCATTACAAGATTGTCACAATCAGTTCTAGACTTATCCAAGATAGTCCTAATTGATTAGGTCATTTGTCTATTCGATTATTTAGTTGAAAAATTGGTCCCAACCAATCATACACACTCCTAATTAGTTGGCTAGGCTCAAAAAACATTTTTAGTTGATTTTTTCAAGTAAATGGTGTCCTCAAAACAATCTTAAGTGTGTGTGTGTGGTGTGTGTGTGTGTGTGTGTGATTTTTTAGTATATTTGAAATTACTCTCCTACTTTCACAAGACTCTAGTCAGTCAGATAGACACGGTAAAACAAGCTTTCACATTTGTTCTCTTTCAAGGAGGGTCTGAAGGTTGTTATGTCTTCTATTGGATGAGTTCTAGAACTCATCCATTTAAATTGCAAGAAATACTTATACACATTGTTGGAGAGAGCATTCTAAAAAAATTATGTATTCTATTTGAAAATAAAAAATAATAATAACTTGTATATTAATTTGTATGTTAGAGAATCAATTATAATCTATATAATTAAATAGAGATTATATTGAAGTAAATGAAATGAACTTGAAATTTTGTTTCGTTCGCAGGATATATATTAGACACAATATCTAGGACAACATGTATAACTTTCTTATAACAGATTGATAGATAATAGAAAAAAAATCATAAGATAATAATGAACCCAAAGAATTATTAACCTAGATCAGTGCAATATCAGCTGTGTGTGAGGGACTTCCAACCCAAGAAATGAAACTCATATTAAATAGTATTAGTAAAAATAATCTTAGTTGAACAACCTGTGTTCAATTCCTCTCTTCTGAATACTACCATTACTTTCTAGTTAAGACCCCCCCCCCCCCCCTAAATATGCAAACACTCTCACTTTCTCTCAATCACTAACACTAATAATCAATATGTAAAACATATTTAGAGATTATTGAATTACAACTCAACTAATATAACCAACCTTTATGCCTTAGATATAAAACTTGGGCGTTATAGAGGTGTAAAATAAACAACATGAATAAAGACTCTGAGAACAAACCCCAACACACACTAGATATTCAACTCTTGCTTCGTGTCTTCAAAATTAGGAAAGAGTCTTCTTAAATAACAATTCATCTGTTGGGCTTTTCTCTGATGGGCATTTGAATTGACAACAACATATTTAATTATGATAAATATTAGATTTGATTTGATTTGACCTTAATTCATTTTAAATATTCATTTAATTTTATTTGATCTTACTAAATCTTTTTAGCAAATCTTACTAAATAACATATTGCTAAAAGATGCACAACAACTCATTGGAATCAAACATAATTGTCATGCCTCAAATTTGTCCGCCTTATTTCTAATAGTCAAATTATTTTTAACTTGGGCTTTATAAAATTTATGGCTTACTTATATTAATATTTTAATATTAATTTATTTTGCCTTACTTTAAAGTGGCTTCTTATCACAAATAAATGAGTCAGTGCAATTGGTAAAGAGGTAAGAATTTCAAGTATAAGGTCACGAGTTTGAATTTCACTTGTATTTTTTTTTCTTTAAATTTCCTTTCATTTGTTACTAACTTTATTTCTATTTTTAAAATCATAAAATTGCATTTTTTTTTTATTATTTTAATTTTAATTTCAATTTTCGCTTTTTATTTTAGGGCATTTTTTAAAATATAATTATTTTTATGATTTTATGCATTTTTATCAAAATTGGGTGCAAAAGTTATAATAAATACCAAACATATTTCATTTTCTAGTTAGTTATTTCTTATTGGTCAATCTATGTCAGTCTGTGTCATACTCAGCTTCTGATTGGTTAGCTTACTGAATAAGAAAATTTTTATTTTTCAATTAATTTTATTTCCTAAATTGTTGACCTAATTGTCACTATAAATAGGTCATTCTTTCACACTATTAGGACACCGACAATTATTAACAATCATCCACAACACTACAATTTCACTCACACACCGTCTTTCAAACATTTCTTTTCAAAATTATTTGGCCAATGATTAAAATATGAGACCTCTCACTTATTTTCAATTTTATTTTTTTAATTTGTTTGTTATTTTAACCCCATGATGATTTCCTAATGGTTGTGTTTTTGTAAACAATTTCTAATCACTTATTCTTTCAACATACATGAAAATCCAGTTTTTTCATTATCTTTATTTATTTTATATTTTTACTGATTTACATTCATCAAATCTCTTGCCTTTCTTAGGTCAATGATTGACAAATTAATCGATAGACAAGCATGTGTCTAAGTTAATTTAATTTTTATATGAGGCCAACTTAATTATTCACCAATTTCCCAAACCTTATATGGACATATTTTCTAACACAAAAAAACCTCTTTGTATATAAAACTCTTAAATTTCTAAATTAATACACATTTGTATTAGTTTTTTTAGTCAAACCACCACTTATCCTGTGAGTCGAAATTTATTCTCATAAGTTAATCCAATTTGTCATCCAAAATATAACCATCGACCACATCACATTTAGATTACAACATACCCAAACTTATACAATTTATTAAACATGTGAATGACAAAAATCTAACAATATTATGATCGTCCTCACAACCAAAATCAATATTTTTTCTAAACATGTAATACATCACTTCACTTTATTTTCTTTTTTTCTCTTTCATTTTTTAGAACCCTAACAATTTCAAAGCTAACAACAATTCATTGAACATGTACAGTGACAAAAAATTAACAACAATAAGCAGAGTCACAAAAAAAAATTAAGAACAACGAAAAATGGAAATTGAATGGTGAAGAAGATAGTTCAGCCATTATTCATGCTATCTTATCATCGTCGTCCGTCCGCCGTTGAGGAACCAAACTGCTCCAGCCAAACTCACTACACCCGGATCTTCACAATTGTCGGATCCTCCGACACCACCGAGAAGCCCCTTCGACACAAGCACGACCTCCTCCGACCATGAAGCACCCCGACGGACTGCCATGTACCATGTTTTGGACCTTCACGTGCGAAATTCAATCATCAACACAAAACTCCCAAATCTTCGACAAAATCACCGCACACCAGGCCGCGACCGTCAGAATCTGTTCCTGCCCTTACATTGAATCCGAAGTTGTGCCTCGTCACCTCCGCAAATTCTCCATCATTGAAACTGCCTCTATATATTGGTTAATAATTTTATTATGAGATAAATCTGCGCAATGAAGATGAAAGTGGTCTGGCCCCTTTTCTCTCTTAGTTGGTTAGTTTATTTTTTTTAATTTTAACATTGCTCTATTTTTTATTTTGTTATTTATTTCATCAAATATACTTAAATTAAGGTTAGAAATATTACTTGGGTTCTTGGGCTCAAAATTATTCTTTTTACTAAAACACCTTCATTCTAATGTGACGTTTGTTGTATTCCAAAATTTGCCCTTCCTTTTTCTTTAAGATATTCTCTTAGGGTTCTCAATTATTCAAGACTACCAAAGGCTTCTCAGGCTGCAAGACATGTCAATTGATTCATCAAGGGTTCAGGTCTGCAAGTGTTTCAAAAGAGATTCGTGTTTCTCCTGTCCTTTGGTTTTGAACTAGGGTTTTGACTTTTGAATATGTTCATGAAGTTTTATTTTCTTTTCATCATACAAGTCGTTTTTGCGTAAGGGTTCTCATATGTGGCATTTAAATATGGTAATTCATCAAATGGGGTTCATTAGATTTACATGATAAGTCGATCTAGGTTATTATTTCCCCGTGTCTCAAGTTCCATATTCATTTTCAAGGAATTCCTTAAGGCATAGTCGTTATGTCACAAGATACGATTTATGGATCCTAAACATCATCATTATCCTTTTAATTGATTGTTGCTTTAAAATACAAGTATTTGGTTACTTAAGGTTTGAAGATAGGGTTTGTTTTGAGGAAATGGAGAGATTTGGATACTTCATTCAATAATATTCAAGTTGTCTAAAGATTTCAAATGAATCCAAAGGGTGTTTAGTGCTTGGCATGGCCCAAATTCAACTTGGTAAAAGAATTCATCATTGAACATCAAAAGTTCTATCAAATCACATTCATAATTCCTTCCGACATAATTCATTTTTAATTCAAGATATTCTAAATCTTTTCTTCTTCATTCATGCTCAGAGAATTCAAAACTGTACAAATTTCACGGTCACTTAAATTTACAAGCATAAATCTATTTCTAGTGTTACTATCAATTACAAGTCTTCAAGTTGTACAAATTTGATTAAAAATTGGAATTACAAACTACAAGTTCTTATTTGTTCTAAAAGATACAAAGAAAAGAAAAATTCTCCACCATTCTTGATCCATCTTCAAGTGTCTTCAAATATTCATCTTGGATCTTGCAAACTCATCCAAATACATGAAACAAAAGAGGAAAAGGAGTCAGTTAGCAAACAATCAAAAGTGAATAAAAAATTGCAAAGTACTTTAGTTCATCATTAGGGTCTGGCTTATGGAATCATATTTTTAGGGCCTAGCTAAGTCTATTGCAAATCACAATCCAAGTTGGTTCACAAAAAAGACAAAACAGAATTTCAAACTCAGCATCATACAAGCCTCATACAATTTTGTTTCAGATTTTATCATTGGCTAAGGACATTGTTGTTGCAAATCACAAAGAAAAAGTTTGGTTCACAATAAGAAAAGACAAAACAGAGTTTCAAACTCAGCATCATACAAGCTTCATACAATTTTGTTTCAGATTTTATCATTGGCTAAGGGCATTGTTATTCCAAATCATAAAAACAAAGTTTGGTTCACAATAAGAAAAGACAAATCAAATCAGAATTTCAAATTCAACATCATGTTTTTCACGCAACAACCCAAAAAAGAAGCCTCATATTCGTGTTGTTTCAATAAAAAATCAGAATTGTAATGACAAAGTCATAGGCCAAAAACTTTACTGCAAATCTCAAAACAAATGCATAAAAAAGGTTTTTTTTGGTTCACAGTACAAAATCAAAAAGTCAGCATAGCATAGCATAGTAAAAGTACCACAGAGTTGAGAAATCAGATATCAGAAAATTGACAAGTCCAACAAAGGCAGTTCCTTTGAAGTCAATGTCCAAACTTTGCAGAAACAAGTCAAACTGAACGAGCAAGCTCACGGTATAAAAAGAGGGGCGATAGTTCACCAAAGATACAATACAGAGTTCACAAAATATACTGAAGTAGGGGCCATGGAACCACAAATAACCAAAAACCACCATTCATTCTTTTTCTGTAATACAGAAACAAAGCCACACAATACCCCCCTCAAAAAAATCATTTTCAACAAGTTTACAAAAACATACAGATACAGAAATCGAGCCATAGTTCAAACAAAAACAGAACCACAAACCCTTGTTTCGTTTTTCATCACAAAAAAAACCGAGGTTCAAACCCTTTTAAATAATTTGTTCACTGACAAGAAAAACATATACAACATATCTATGAAACCAAAAAAAAAAATCAAAGTCAAAACTTTCCCTTCAAAAATCATTTTTTTAGCAAGCAGAAACAGGAACTACACAAGATATACACAAGATAAACAAGAACGAAAGAAAAATATAAAAAGAGGCCTGCTGGCCCAAAAGCCAATATACGGCCAATTTCAAGCCAACGTGCACAAGCACATTCATTAGCCAGGAAAGAGTTTTTCTTTGGGCTAGCTGAATAGGGGTTAAAACGAAGAATCCCTAGTGATGAGAACACGAGCCAGTTGAAAGTTACATAAATGGTCCATTCGAGGAGGAAACTCTAAGCCAATCGAAGGGCAGGAACTAGAGGGCATTCGAAGGAGCCAAAATGTCCACATACATTCAAATTTCAAAAAGGACAAGATTCCATGTTTTTGGCCACATTTACAAATTTTCGTTCATGGATTTCAAACACATAATTAAGGTTGTTTAAACCATTTCCTTCTTGTCCCCTCCTTTCTACTCTATATAAGCAGCATGCTTGCAAGCCAAATGGACGTTTACACGCATATACAACCTGAAGAGAGCACACTAAATTGCAAAATTTATCAAAGTTGTGAAATTCAAAAACATAGTTCCAACCTTCCTCAGTCCAAACAAAGGATCCTAATACATTCCTGGAGGTCCCCTAAAGTTATTCCACTCATTACCATGTCCTGAAGCATCATGAAAAGCCCCAGCAAAGTTCACACGATTTGCAATTATTTTAAATGTGTTTTCTTCGATTCATGTAATATAAATCCATTTTGACCATGAATATATGTTCATTTGAGTATTTTCAAGCTTCCTGCATAGTTAGATTGAAGTTTTGATGCAGGAATCGAATTTGGCAATGGTTAGAGTTTGAACCTCTGAATTGGGGTTTTCTGTATTGGCCAAAATTAGCCCAAACCAGGGGCACCATCGTGCTCAGGAGGATGAGGCCAATTGATCCATGGCCTCACATGTAATTTATACTGCGTATTTTGGATATTTTATGATGCATGTGCTATAGTGACAAACGAAAACTGTCACTATAGGTTATAGTACCTAAGACGACGAAGGGTGAAGAAGAACAAGTGTGGCATTATCCCATTGGCTCATTCAAATCCAGCGCACTTTTTTTTTAAATTTTCAGATATGGACGTTGTGATACGGTGGGAGAACTGACTTGAGGTTTTACATTTGTGTTCCCAAATGTTTCAGTTTAGCAAAAGTCGCCACCGAATTTTTATTTTATCCAAAGGAAAGGTCAAAAAGCACAGGAAAGATCTTTGAGATGTTTTCTTGAGTTCGGGGGGTAGATTATGAAAAGGGAAGCTGCTAGCACCCTTTTCATCCATGGTTTTCCATGGGCTCTTAGTTACTTGTTTAGATCACTTGCTTTGCTTTTCCAATTGTTTGAAATGGTGCTTTGTATGGTTTTGAAAGTATTTTGAAAAGAGGCCATCATTTTGGCAATCTTTGTAATGATTCTTGTTTGAAGAATGTATACAAAGTTGTTTGTCTTTTGAAAAATGTTTCAATGTTTTGAAAGTTGTTTGGAAATTGTTTTGGAATTGTGTGTGTGTTTTTAAAAATAGCAAGGATGGTTTGCAAATTTGATCAAGTAACTAGGAGCTTGTCTACCTACTCAAAAGTCTTTCCTACACATTTTTAACCCTTTGATATTGTTGTTTTACCATTGCATTTGGTAAACAAACCTATCTTTGGATGTTAAACGGGACAGGCGTGGGTCATCATATGACCATGATAGCAATGGTGCCAAGTATCTTAGCAAGTTTTAGGGACTAAGATTATTTGTTTTTAGGCAACATTTTGATAGCGTCATCGAAGGACTATGATCTTTTTGTTTTGATTGATTTTGCCAAGATACCTAGCATGCATACCATGGCCATTTTAAGGAAACAAAGTGGATGAAACCCTAGGGGTGCTTGTGTGCAATATGTTGTCATTTTTCATGCATTTTTGTCTTGTGTTAGGTCATGCTATTTGTTTGATTTTTGGTCTTTGCATACAAAACCCTAGTTTACTATCATGGTATATGAAAGTGATAAAATGCGTAAAGTAAATCTAAACTATTAAAACATTATTATGGGAAGGGGGATACAAGTTTGAATAGGGGATATTGCTCAAAATAAAACCCTAAAACTATTACAACCATATTGAATTTATTGTACAAAATAAATAAATAAACAAATATTTAAATATGCAATAAAATGTAAATATGCAAAAGATGTTTTTGTAATTATTTTTATGTATGTAAAAATAAATTTACTTATGTCTTAAAAATAAGAAAAAATAAAAATGATTATTTTTGAAAGGGTGGAAACCCTAATTTTTGGTTTAAAAGAAAATATATATTCTATTATTATTTATTTCATTTATGTACAAGAAAATAAATAAAAATATATACAAAAATGTTAAAAATAAAATATTGTATGAAAATATTATTTTAAGTGTATAAATAATAAAAATAAAAATATATGATATTGTTATAATATTTACAAGTTTTATTTAAGAAAATAAAAGTATATTAACCTAATAATTTATTTATTATGCAAAAAATAAAATAAAAAATATGATAAAATGCAAAAAATAAAGAAAATATTTTTTGTGATTTTAAATGTTTAGAAGAAAAAAAATAAAGTCAGAAATTGTAGAATATGCAAAAAAAAATATAAAAAATATAAGAAAATGCAAAAGGGGGTGCAGAAAGTAAAAGGGAGGTGTGAATAGAAGCAGGCCCAAGGCGCCAGGCCCAGCCAGCTTCGTCCCTGTCCTCTGGCCAAACGACCAAACGCGCGCGTTTCTGAGCTTGATCCTGTTCTTGCTCATGCTTGCATGAAATCAAAAATTTACAACATGAAAGTTATAGCATTTTCAATCACGATTCCAACCATATCCATTTTGTGACCTAACTCTAAGAAACCAGGGAGAATTTCAATGGCCCTAAATTCTGACCTAGTTTTTTCAGCAACTTCAACTATCAAATACTCCTAGCTCAGTCAATATAAATGGAAGCTATGCATATGTACAGCTCAAGCACATTAAAGACTACATTTTTGCTTCACAAACCTAAGCCTAAGGATGTCTAAATAAGGAGATAGAACTTTGAAAATTACCTTGTTCAGTTGAGTTTGGATATGGCAATGTAGCAACTTTGAGTGATGCCTGAAGGTAGTGTGAGCTTGCTTGAAGTTCCCTCAAGCTATCCCAGTGCTCAGCTTGCCTTGAACTTGCCTAAATGTCCTTGTAGAAGTCAACCTGCAAAACTTCAAAATGAAAATGGTGATCCTTAAAACAGAGGTTACAGTTACTGAACAAGGACTTAGATAGTTCAGGTGTGATGTATGGAATGTGTTTGAAGTGGTTCCAAGCAAAACGCACGATGGAATATGGAAATGGCTTGGTGTTTGCAGAAGTTGCCCTGTTTTGGGCAGAAATGGGGTTTTTGGTGTTTGAGGGTGTTTGAGAGCTTAGCAAATCGTTTTTAGGCTTGTTACAATATGCTGAACTTGTTTCAAATGATAGCAAGACTTGGTTTTATCAGATGGAAGAGTTATGTTCACTTTTGCAAGTTTTCTTGTTTTTTAAGAAAAGGTGAGTTGACAAAGCTCAAAGACTGTACAGGCTAGCTCAAGGCCTGAACATAGTTGGTGTACTTTGCCTCAAGTTTGTGGATCTTGTTTGTAGCCAAAGATCAGTTTCAATGCTCAAGGAATACAAAGTTGCAAAAAAGCAAGCTTTATGGAAATGGTATTGTTACCTTTATGCCATAAATGGGTTAATTCATTGTGCAAAGTTCCATAGCTCAGAACAAAGCCATTTTCCAATGTATTTGCATTAAATTAAGGAGTGTGGAAAGGATTAAGACCTGTAAAACAAGTACAAGCATGCTTAGGACAAATTTGCAACTTGTAACAATGTGAAAAATGCCATGGACAAAAGTGAGAAATTTCCATTTTCTTTCCTTCGATTCTCCCTAACCATAAATGATCTTTGAGAGTTCTTTGACATTTTGGAAAGCTTGTAACATTCTATACAACCCATCTTTGAAATGAATTTTAAGATTCCTCTTGGAACTAGGTGAAAAGTTGCCATGAAGTTAGGTCAAAAATCTGCCTAAACTAGGGCAAAATTTCACTAAGTTAACAAGTTTATGGACCCTTATTCAGAAAGTCATAACTTGAGATCCAAGCATATTTTGGGAAAAATTTGTGAATAAAAGTTGTAGAATTTATGGATTAATACAACTTTCATGTTAGAAGTTTTCTTTTAATCCAATTGCATCATGGTGAAAAAGTTTGGAAAATTTGGGAAAAAATAAGAAATTTTCATAACTTAGAAAAATTCTAAGTTATGAAAATTTTCAAACTTAAACCCTAATTTCCAAATTTAGGTTTCTTGACCAACAAGTTTCACATTTTGACATGTTTTGATGAATTATGACCCTTGGCACTTGATTTTGACCAAAAAGTCAAAGTTTGACTTTTCAGTGTACAATTGATTTTTGATCAGTTGACTGGAAAATTCATTTGTCAATCCAATGCATTTGAGATCTTTTGAACTTTGTGATTAGGTAAAGATGATTCCATGGAGTCCTTGAAACCATGCTTGAACCTAATTTGCCATTGGCTAGGTGAAAAATCAGAAATTGCCCTTCTACAGTCAAAACCCTAATTTTGACCATTTTGCCCTTTTGATGATCTGATCAAATTTCTTGAGGAGTTGTGGTCCAAACTTGATCAAATGGTACATATGAGCCTATAATGTTGATATGGATCAAAAATTATGAGGTTTGACTGTAAATTGGCCATGGTTGACTTTTTTCCCTAATACAGTTGATTTTTAGGTCAACTGTCCAATTGATTGGGCAAAAAAGTGATTCAAGGCTTGAAACTTGGTATGAGCAATCTTAGAGGTTCAACATGAAGTATGAAAGTCATATGAGACATTGGAAGTCCAAAAATCCATGTGCAAACTCAAACCCTAATTCCAAGTCATCAGTGCAAGGAGATGTCTTGAGCTGAGCAAATCCTAATCTGGTCTTGAGTCCAAAGAGTCTTGTGGGGAAAATCTTGATAAAATGAGAGGGCAAATTTTGGGGGTACAACAGACGTGTTTTTGTATATTATATTATTGTTGTATTATATGTAGGAATGACCAAGTGGATCAGTTGGCAGGCAAGGCGTGTGTATGAGGAGAGGATCTGGGTTTGAGTCCTAGGTCCAGTATTTTCTTATTTCTTAACATTTTCATGCAGATCTGGTGTTCCTATTGGCTTGACGTATACCATGCACCATTAAATCTAACCATCCAAATAATGTTGTCTATGGATCTAAGGGTTTTAATTTGAAGATCTATCATGCGCCCTCAGAGTTTCACCTCACTGGATCCAAGCAGATATGGGCTTTCCTCCTTTGGGCCAGCGAATTTTCAAACAATATCCCATATTTGCTTCATAACACCCAGACCCATTTGCATTTGTTTTGTATTCTTTTTGTTTTATCATGTTTATTTTCTTTTAATCTTTTTCTAACAAATCATTAAAAAAAAAATAGATTTAGGTTTTCTAAAATTATTTTAATTAATTAGTTAATTATTTTTATTTTATTTTATTAACTTTAAAGTCAATTAGACTTAGATTATTTCATTCAAATATTTTCTTAAATAAAAAATGTAAAAAATGTCAGGTCTTTATTTAGAATTTAATTTTGATCAATAATTTTCTTTTTATTTTAATTAATTAAATTTTGGTTTAATTTAATTTAGTATTTTCCTAAATAAATATAAACAACCAAAAAGATTTTTACTTAGCAATTACTTAGGTTTCTTTTAGAAGTAATATTCGTTTCGCACGCATTTATTTATTTTCGCATTTTTTCCATATTATTGTATCTGCCTACTGGATGTAATAGATTAAAACTAGGATATTTACTGCTTTATCCCCTTCATTTTTGTACATTGTAAATCTCCTCCCCGAAGCCATGTAATAGTGTAGTTTTATACTTCCGCATTTTATATTATGTATATATTAACTGTTAGTAATTAGGCTTGTATGTAAAGACTAATAATCAAATGTTAGCAAACCAAACACAAAATACAAAAATGACTGAATATAACACGCTTGCACATATACACCTCTAGGGTACCCCACTTTGGTTGCCTTCGAAAATAAAACAGTCATGTCCCTCGAAATGGGGACGCTTTACCAAATACCCATAAATCAAAAGATCATAGTCCCTCGATGACCCTACAGTTGCCTCTCGGTAAATGATCTAGTCCCTAAACAAAATTGCTAAAGCGTCTCCACAAGATGCCTTTGTGACTGTAACTTCCCTTCGAATGTCCCGTATACATCCAACGATAAGGTTACCTGCTTACTAATAGTAGGATAACACTGTCTAAAGGATAGGAGGAAAAGAACTACCTTTTCGAGTACAAAGTAGATAACTGTTAGACGTTTGCTCAAAAACATTTTGCACTTACACAAATACTACTTTTAAAAACAATTTTCAAAAACATTTGATTTGTTAACACTCTTAAGGACTGATACAAGAGTTAAACACAAAGCAAATCGATGCACTAAGGCATTTCAAAACATTTTTTCAAACACGCAAAGCACAAAGGTCTTTCAAAATGAGCAAACCTCTAAGAGCCTGTAGATAACTACGGATGGAAAGGGTGCTAACACCTTCCCATTCCATAATCTACCCCCCCTTACTCAGAATAATCTCGAAAAGGTCTTTTCTGTTCTTTTCACCCTTTCCTTAATTTGGATAAAAGAAAAGTCGGTGGTGACTCTTGCTTACCGCAACATTTGCAAATACAAATGCAAAACCAGTATATAACAGTCGGTTCTTCCACCGTATCATAGAACTGGCGACTCTGCTGAGGAATATAAAAATTAGGGTTTACCTTAGAGTTAGTTCATTATTTAACTGCTTTTGTATGCTCTGTTTACTTTACTTTTGAGGGCTTTGTTTGGGTTACTATAGATCCTACACCCGGATCTGGGGCACTTTTTAGGTAAGTAGCAATAGATCATGAAAACTGTGCGGCGTATACTGGCACGGTTAAAGCGATAGCTACGTTGATATGACACTTTGGTTGATACCGGTAGCCCTTGAGTAGTCAAGGAGAATATGGGGCTGCTGCGTGGTGTCATGAAGCATCAACTAACCTTAGAACCTTTAATTGAACAACTTGGCCATTAGGAAGTAGTGAGATAGTCGTCTTTGGTGTAGCCCGGAGTCGGTTAATACTCGATACTACACTCATTGAGATTTGACTCCCGAGTTTTGTTTGGTGGCAAGTCAGTTGTCGATCAGAATGAAACTTGTGGGAAAGATCAGTGATATTGAGGTCCCTTAGAACTCGGTTACTATTGATAGGATAGATTGATCCAACTAAACATCAAGAGGGTACTTACCTGAAAACCCATGCAAGTCTTAAACCTAAGGTCTTTATGTGATTTTCTTGTGCTTGTTATATTTGTGTTTTCTTAGCATAATCATGATATTATAACATCATAACATGGCATATCATACTAACCATTTCAAGGATTTTTAGGGCTTATCTTTGTGTTGTTTTGTAGTACATGGAATCCATTCGCAGGAATACTATCCAAGTAAACCTCATAAGGGTACCTCCTCAACTCAAGGAGTTAGCATAAAGGGTTCTTGAAAGCTCTCCATTCACTGAAAGACATGGCCGACTTCTCAATCTGGTTACCTCAAGCCCTAATGAAGAAATGTTGAAGGTGCTCTTTCAGTTCTTCGACCCTTTACATCACTGCTTCACCTTTCCTGATTACCAATTGGTGCCTACCATGGAGGAGTTTTCTCAGTTATTAGGGGTGCCCATTCTTGACCAGTCACCTTTCAATGGTATGGAAAGAGACCCAAAACCTGAAGAGATTTCTCATGCTCTGTCTTTACAATGCTCCGATGTAGTGGCAAATTGGGAAACAAGAAGAGGCGTCAAAGGGTTTCTAGCTAAGTTTCTTTTTGAGAAGGCTCATCATTTTTTGGATACCCTAGATTTACAAGCTTTTGAAGAAGTGTTGGCCCTTCTCATCTATGGTAGGGTACTATTTCCTAATCCGGACCAACTCATAGATATGAATGCAGTCAAGGTTTTTCTGTCTCATAATCTGGTGCCTACTTTACTTGGAGACATCCTACACTCTCTGCATACCCGCACTGTAAAGAGAAGAGGGACTCTGCTGTGTTGCACTCCTCTGTTGGCTAGGTGGTTTATTTCGCACCTACCTCAATCCTTGTTGAAGAATGAGCAGGGCTTGAGATGGTCTAATAGGTTAATGTCCCCCACACATGCGGATATTCATTGGTGTCCTCGATCCTTGGAGAATGTTACCATCGTTGACCGTTGTGGGGAATTCCCTAATGTCCCTCTCCCAGGCATTAGGGGAGGAGTCACTTATAATCTTTGTTTGGCATTGTGACTGTTTGGCTATGCTAGGAGGGATGGTCCTTATGATAAACTTGTCCAAGGAATCATGTTCGACTATGAGAATGATGTTCAGGGTTATCGCTAAAGGTTCATAAGAGCTTGGGACATGGTGAACAAAATTGATAGCAAAACACAGAGGCATAAGAACTCCATTCCTTTGGAGCCTTATCTTAAGTGGGTACGAACCCGCGCTCAAAGTCTCAGGATGCCTTATGATACCACTCTACCCATCATCATGGAGCCCGTTGCTGAGGGAGACACTCCTTACATTGTTCTTTATCCTGACATGCCAGCTAATTTTGAGGAGTTACAAAAATCCTAGATTCAACTCAAAGAGGAACGAGATACCTTTGAAACCCAATTCTACGCCAACAAGAAGAATGTTTTAGAGCTCACCAGGATACTTCACGAAGAGAAGAGTATAAATGCCTACATTGAACTAAAGAGGATGCGCCTGTGGGAAACTTGAGTCCCTTTTTACTTTGAGATTTCATTTTTTCTTTGCTAATGTAAGCCCAAGAGGCATCATTGTAACCGCTTGAACTTCTTAATGCAATTAACGTTTGTTTCCCATTGGCTAAGCAAATTTAGGTCTTAGAAATCCTTGAAAACATTTCATACATATATCATACATATCATTTCATAAACAGGTTTCAGGACAAGCTTCTTATCTTCTTCGCTGTTTATTTCAGTAATGGCTCTTGGACAAATAGTTAGGGAGCTTCGGGCACAAAATGTCCAATTACAAGAATTGTTCCTGAATCTGGCTAAGGGATAAGAAGATTTGAAAGCTCCGATTCTCAAGGACAAGAAGAAGAAAAAGAAACCAGGTGGTGTAGTGAATTTGGGAAGAAGGATCAAAGGACCAGTTAAGCGAGCTCTATATTTCACAAACACGTCGGAAGAAGGGGACAATCAAGATGGAGAGCCCAAGGAAGGGGACAACAACCCTGGGTCTGAAGAAGATGAACCTGACTATTTTGAGGAGTAGTATCCTCCTGCTAATGATAAATACAAACAACTAGAGGATCGACTCAATGCCATGGAGATCCAAAAAATACTCGGGTTGGATTTTGAAGAGCTAGGACTGGTCTCAGGGGTGGTCATCCCGCGGAAGTTCAAGGTCCCTACATTTTCTAAGTACGACGGTGTCTCCTGCCCTAAGCTGCATTTAAGGTCGTATGTCAGGAAAATTCAACCCCACACTACTGATAGAGATTTGTGGGTACACTTCTTCCAAGAAAGTTTGGCAGGAACTCAGCTGGAATGGTTCTATCAACTAGAAAGAACCAATGTGTATAATTAGGAAGATCTGACTGCTGCTTTCTACAAGTAGTACCAATATAATGATGACCTCTCCCCTACTCGTACATAATTGCAAAGTATGTATATGGGTTCCAACGAGGGTTTTAAGGACTATGCCTAAAAATGGAGAGACCTTGCGGGAAGAGTCCAACCTCCGTTGTCTGATAGGGAGCTAGTGGACATGTTCTTCGGCACATTATCTGGGCCATTCTTTAACCACCTGATTGGAAGTTCTTGTAAGTATAAAATGCGCCTAAGAGGGGGGGGGGGGGGGGGGGGTGAATTAGATACTTTAAAATTTTTATGGTTTTAGTGATGATGGATATTATTTTTTTGGTTTATGGTGAGTTTATGAAAGAGTAAAATGCAGAAAAATAAAGAGACACAATCGATATATCCTGGTTCCCCTCACAGTTCTAGATTACTCCAGTCCCCTTTCAACATGAAAGATATTTCCTTATAGTTGGCAAACTTAAACAAGAACTACCAAAACCAAGAACAATCCTCTTGGACCAAGAACAACCCCCTTGGATTTTCACTATGTCAACGATGAGAACAATCCTCTCAAGGTGACCTTACTTGTATCCAACAATCCTGGAAAAACAAGATTACAAAACCACTTGAACTTATTTTCAACAATCCTGAAAAATAAGAAAGTGTATAGCAATATTTGATTGATAGAGTTTGTAGTGCAATAATCACTTTGAGTGATTTTATCAATGACTTGATTTTATCTTCCAATAACAATAATATACAATGACTCAATACTATAGACTGCTCAAACTTTTCAGTTTAACAATATATGAAAATGTGCAGAAAAATTTTGTGTATGAAAGTGAAGAGAAAGCTTGAGTTTTAATATTTTTTAAAATTCAGAAACTATTGATTGGAAGAGGTAAAAAATGATTTTGAAAATTCAGTATTTATATGTTCATAGCACCTCTTTGAAACAGCATAGATTAATGCAAATGAATCATGAGCAATTGCCAAGATTCAATGAAAAGTTTCCATGAAATGGTGTTTTAAAAAGGTATGTTCAAAGCTGCTGATTTTCAAAAACGTTCAGCATGCAATCGATTGCACCCTTGTGTAAATCAATTGCAGGGATTTTAACAGCTAAAATATTCAAATATTTTCAGTGAGCAATCGATTGCGCATGTGTGTAAATCGATTGCACTTTAAAACAGTAGAAAAATTTGATAGGGAGCAATCGATTTCACAAACATGCAAATCGATTGCACTTAGAAACAATAGCTAACATTTTGAAAACGTGAAACATGCAATCGATTGCACCAACATTCAAATCGATTGCACCCAAGTAAAATTGAATTTTTGCTTAGAAAACTCGAGAGAAAGTTTGGACAAGATAAAAACACTTCTTTTGATCATTGAGCATCTAAGACTTAAGTTCATAGCAAGAATTGTTATTTTACCTTATGAAATTTTCCAAGAGCTTGAACCAAAGACTTTTATCCATTTGTGCTTTTAACTTGATCAACATCTTTTCCTTCTTGCCAATATAGTTTGTCTTCATCAAAACAAAATGCATTGAGAATCATTTGAGAAGCTTGATATTACATTCTCCCCATTTTTGATGATGACAAACAATCTTTCTTGAAGCTTTGTTATTTCAGGAAAGAGACTTCTCCCCCCTAAGGTGTATAACTCTCCCTTTGTATGAGAAGCTTTGAAATCATTTGGATTTGCTCATCTTGAAGGATTCTTTGTACCTTAAAAGTTTAAGACAAAGAAATACACAAGCATAAAGTATAACATCCTTCTCCCTCTTTGAAATTATCAAAAAGAAGGGAAAGATGCATAAAAATATACATACATACATATACTAAACCTTCTCCCCTTTGTCATTAGCACAAAAAAAATGGGGAAAGACTTAAAATATATAATAAAATTATAAACACAAAAACAATTTTTACCTATGAGTTTTACCTCAAGAGTGACTTCATAAACCATTCATCCTTTATGAGTTTGAAGCCTTTTCAACAAAGTTATCTTTTACTTAGAAGTTGTCTTTTGTTCTTCAACATAAAGTACATCTTTAATGGATATGAAAGTTAGTGTATAAACTTTTCCAATGCCAAGAATTCTTCCTTCAAGGTATTTCCCATATGTGAAATAATCCTTGGACTTGAACTAGATTTGAAAGTTAGTTCATGTCTTCCATCAAATGTTTAGAGCCACCACTTATCAAAACATCATAGATTTAAAGTGGTCCTCAAGCAAACCTAAAAAATAAATTAAGTTTGATTTGGTGCCCAATGTGCTTTGGGTCCATCATAGTTAGTTCCCTTCTTAACCCACACATAATGCCCACTTGCTACACTAAAGTTTCTAACATAGCAAACATTAGGTGTATGACCAACAATACCACAATAAAAACAAGTAGGTTCATAGTTACTTCTATATCTAGGAGGATAAGATTTGTTCTTAACAAATCTTTTCTTTTTAGGATATTGATGAACTACTTTAGGTTTGTTTACTTTCTCTTTGGATGATTGATCACTAGCCTTAACAAAGATAGTTTTATTAGAACTTGGTTTTGAAAACTTTGAATATCCAAGTCCACTTTTATCATTGGAATATCTTTGTTGGCTAAGAACACCTTCCAATCCAGTTTGACCTTTTTCATATCTCTCAATAATTATTTTTAATTGGACAATTTAGAAAGAGAGCGATTCACAATTTTTGCATACAAAATTCTGCTTTTGCTCACTAAATTTTTGTTTTTCATCTTTGGGATCTTTTTCCATAGATTCACATTTTTCTTCTAAAGATGAAATTTGTTTCTTTTGAGTTGAAATAGTTTTGTATAAAATTTTGCATTCATTTAACAATTCATCTATTGCACCTTGTACATCATTATCATAAAGAGAAAATTCATTACTAACCTCGTCATTTTCATCATTCGAATGATGTGAATCCATTAGTGCAATATTAACACGTTGATTGCTTTCAGAATCGGAAGATGAAATTTCCCATGCTATATATGCTTTCTTTGACTTCTTATCTTTATTTCTCTTGAAATATTTCTTCTTCTTTTCAAGTGTAGGGCATTCACTTTTAACATGTCCCTTTTCTCCACATTCAAAGCATATAACCTTCCTTGGGAATCATTCCCCTCTGCTATGTACATCTTCAGCGAGGGATTCAATAGGCACACCGTAGGATCTGTCAAAAGAAGATTTGACCAACTGATCAAGGTCAACTCTGACATGGACGCCATGCTATAAAAGTTTTGAGGAGGTTCTCACCCCTCGCTTTCTATAGGGAAGAACTACCGGGCGGGGCCCCTAACTCGACCATCCCACTGCTCATAAAGGCTCGCATGGAAAATTTCGACGTGCGACGTATTCTGGTCGACCAGGAAAGATCGGTAAACATTATTGTGATCGGTGGATCTGGAACTGACTGTTTAACGCTGGTTTTGCGAAATGTCGCGGTAAGCAAGAGTCGCCACCGTCTTTTATTTTCTCCAAATGGAAAGGACAAAAGCACAGAAAAATTCCTTATAGAGATTGTTTCTCGGTTCGGGAGGTAGATTTATAGAAAGGGAAGGTGTTAGCACCCTTTCTATCCATGGTTATCCATGGGCTCTTAGATACTTGCTCATTTGTGTTTTCAAAATTGTTTGTTTTCTTTTCAAGGTGAGTGGGTTTGAAAAAGTTTCTTTGAAGATTTCAGTTCGACTCTTGTATCAGTCCTCAAGAGTGTTTGAAAAATTGCTTTTGAAAGCTTTTTGAAAGGTGTCGGTGTGAAAAGAAGTTTTGATTTGTTTTGAAATTAGAGCAAGTATCTATGAGTCGTCTACCTACCCTAAGGAATTCGTCTGTGTAAATGTCCTTAAAGTAGTGCCATCCCACCATTGAGAGGTAGGTAGTACCACCGTTGGAGGTGTTTGGGTCAATTCGAGGATTAGGGACAGTGTGGTCACCGGGCAATAGTAAGATACCTTAGAAGCTACCCTTATGCCATTGATCTTTTTATTCCGAGGCGACCGTTCCGAGGCAACTTATTCGAGGCAACTTAGATCAATGGAACATAAGGACTCACTAAGACGTCCTGTACTCGACGACCACGTTTCGAGGGGCAAGGCAACAGTGTGATCACCAGAGCAACAGTAGGACACCTTAGAAGCTACCCTTATGCCATGTTCATGGACATAAGGACTTACTAAGACGTCCTATACTCGATGACCACCTTTCGAGGGGCAAGGCAACAGTGTGATCACCAGAGCAACATTAGGATACCTTAGAAGCTACCCTTATGCCATGTTCATGGACATAAGGACTTACTAAGACGTCCTATACTCGATGACCACCTTTCGAGGGGCAAGGCAACAGTGAGGCGTACCCTAAGAGTGGTGTGTGAATTGTGTGTCATTTTCAGTTTATTATTTGTCTTGTCATGCATTGGTGATCTACGTTTTGATTTTATTTTTGGGCATTCATTCTTTCATGTGATTGTTAATAGTTAAAGGTGCGGGAATTTAAAGTGCGGAAAAGATAAAGGTCCTACGCTATTACAAAGGCGCGGGTCTACATCGCCAAATTAAACCAAGACCCGATTTAAAATAAAGTGCAGAAAGTAAATGCCTAATTAACTATTACAGGGCTTTGGGGAAAATACATTACATTTATAAAAGAAATAAAGTAAACGCGCGAAAGGAAATTATAATCGAATGCGAGGGCGTTGGACCCTTTAAAGAAATTAAATTGAAATTATGAAATTAATTAAATTTAAATAAAAGAAAGAATTTTTTGGAGTTTTTGTATTTTATGAAATTAAGAAAATTAATGGAATTAAAAACCCTAATTCTAAACTATTTTTTAATTTATTGAAAAATGTTTAAATTGTACCTAGTTTTAACCTAATTATTTAATGATAAATTTATTTACAAGATAATTAATAATTAAATATGGTAAAAGAAAATAAAAAGAATAAAAGTATTTAAAACCCTAATTCTACATTTTTTTAGTTTATTAAAAAGAACATTAAAATTAAACCTAGAATTAAAACTAAATTAATTAATAAAATTTATTTACAAAAACATTTAAATAAAATATATTTTTATTTTTGTCTTTCTGATTTTTTTTATTTTTTTATATTGTAAAAATTAATTTGTGGAATTAAGAGAAAAGAATTAAAACAAAACAAAAAAAAAGGAAAAAATAAAGGAAGAAATACAAACAAAAGGGGTGGTAGACCCAATTCTGGAGGTTTGTAGCAAGCAATTAGGCCCATGCAACGCTAGCCCACGTGGACTTTCCTGGCTTGTATGTGGAGGCGTTGACCTATGCACATGGTGGTCTGCAGCTTCTGACCATTGGATTGATCTTATGGGGCGCGTGGCAAGCACAAACTTGAAGCTGCATGGTAGGCCCTTATGTGTGGTGATCACCTGAATACGTAAACATGAAAAATATAGAGGAATATGGGGACCTGGGAATCGAACCCAAGTCCCAATGATTGCATGACAACACATTAACCACTCAGCCAAGCGCATTGGTTTTTATGTATACTGGACAATAAGCATTATATTTGAAAAGGCCACGTTATGCTGAACCACAAAAAAGCGCGCTATCATTCAAACGTCCCAGTAGCAATAGGCCACGTTAGCATCTTCTCCGTTTTGCCTGCAAATATAAATCAAATAGCGGGGGTTTTAAACCCCCACTAACTTCAACCTGTAAAAATAACGATTAGGCTATACGCAAATATAAAAAGAGCGCGACTAGTGGTTCTGAATCGTCCAAATGCACTGAGTTCAATGGTCCTGGTCCTGCTGCCTAATTTTTCCTTATGCAAGAAGCCCTAATTTTTGACCTCTGCAACCCTAACGAGCTCCAATGGCAACTTTGCATACAGGCTATAAAAACTTAATTAAAATACACCATTAGTTTCAGGGAGTGCATATTAGTACAAAACGATCATTAAAATGTATGAATATGGCATATAAATCAAAGCACGAATATGAGAAAAGTTTGAAAGAAATGGACTTTGTTCTACCACTTCTTGATGTGTGGGGATTGGAAAAGAATGCAGTTATGTCCAGGAAGGCCTCAGCAAGCTTTTTGGATGGATTATAGGCTTTGAATCACGCCCTATGAGTGTTTTCAGTTTTGGAATTTTTGACAAAAATTGCAAAGTTTGTATGAGGACTGAGGCGCAGCTTCTGTGTTATTCTTGTGTCTGATGACTTGCATATGTGTTATGTAACATGTTTTGATAGGAATTATGGCCTCATAATGCAAGGCATTCAAACTTGAGATTTTCCATAAACCTCCATTAACAACCTTCCATTTTTGAACCTATTTTTGAATTCTTGCTTGATTAGGCCTTGAAACGAAATTGGGATGTTGCATAATGATGATTCAAAGCTAGTTAAGACCAAATATCCCCCTTAATTAAACTTCTTGATTTTTATTTGATTTTAAAGGATTTAAAATGAATTAAATCCAATAAAATCAAATAAAAATGAAAAAATTAAATTTAAAATTTGAAATAAAATGTGGGACACGTGGGGAGCATGGCCAAGCTGATTCAAGTGAAAAAAGTGGGGCCCTTTTGTCAAAAATGAAGTTTCAAGGATAAATGATTTTGGCCATTTCACAAAAATTTCCCAACTTCTCCAATGCATATCTTGCTCAATTTTTAAGCTTTGATCATTTTCTTGGACATTTTAGAAAGGTCTTGAAGTCCTCTAACCAATGTCTTTGGTCCCATGTCATTTTGATTTATCAATCTCAAGTTATGGTCTTTGACTTAAAGTCCCTTTTTGTTGACTTTTGAAAATGACCTATAATGTTGAAATTGATAACTTTTTGTGAGAGCATTTATTGGACTTGGAATGTGAAGATGAGTTGTAGGAAATGTACTCCCCTTCAAGATGAGAATTAGATGAGATTTTTCTGATGAACCATGAAAAAGTTATGCCTTGGTCAAGTTACAGTTGACTTTTCAGCTGTCAAAAAATAGAAACTTTTGCATCTTGAGACTTTTTGAGCCATACTTTGAGAATCATGATCAAGCATTGATCAAATGATGTTTGTGGCTTCAAAATAAGATGTTGACCAAAAATTTTGACTTTTGACTGCCAAATGACCATTTTGCCCCTACAGTTGACTGTTGAGCAATTAGGTTTTTTTGACTGTGCAACTTGACCTTGTGAGCCTTGAAATTTGACATGTAGGTGCTTGACAAAGTTTATGAGCATATGGGACTTGATTGAGCCCTTGAAAACCTCAACTTCCTTGCAAGAACCAAAACCCTAATTTGACTGGCTTAGGAGGATGGTTGACTGTGTAGCCCTTGAGTAGACTTGAACCATTTGTGGATGATTCTTGTCAAAACTTTGAAGATTATGGGAGGGCAAATTTTGGGGTACAACAATTATGTACTCCCAGTTGTTCACCACTCTGCAGCTGAATGAAAGCCATGTGACCCCGTATGTTGGGTCAGATCTCTAGGGCTTCAACGGGGCCAATACAAAATCCTGGGGATATGTCGAGCTAATCGTCACCTTCGGGAGAGGAGTGACAGCTAAATCCATCAAGACCCAATTTCTGGTAATAGACTTCCCGTCTCTTTACCAGTGCATCTTCGGGAGACAAACTCTAGTTGAGCTGATCGCAGTAACCTCCACCGTGCACCTCAAGAAAAAGTACTACACTGCTGACGGTTTGGTCGCCACCCTCCACGGGGACATCCAAGCGGCGAGGAGATGTTTTGAAGCCTCAGCCAGATGTCTCAGTTCCATCAATGTGCAGCCTCGAATGACCACTGGAAATGTGCTGCCCTTTAGCTCCAAGGGGGTCAAGCCATTACCGAGGGTCGACGCCATCGATCTCGATAGCCGCTTCTCCAAAGATGATCGCACCAAACAGAGAAACAAGGGCAAAGAACCCATGATTGAAGGCGAGGAATCTTCCTCATCTGTAGGTAGCACGGAGCTCTCACGACCCATTCTGGATGGAGATTTTGAGCTCGTCCCCCTCAGGAACGACCCCGCCAGAGGAGTGAAGATTAGGGGTGTTCAAATCCAAACCAATCCAAATAAAAAACCGAAAACCGATCCAAAAAACCGAAAACCATAAAAAACCGAAAGTTATTGGTTGTGTTTGGATGTTATTTAATGAAAATCGATCGGTTCGGATTGGATTTCGGATGAATTTTTCAAAACCGATCCAAACTAAACTGAACCGCATAAATATATTTTGATACTTATTTACTTTTTATTAGTATGACATGTTATGTGAATTTATTATTAGATGATAATAATTTTTTTAATAATATTTATTAGTTTGGTATAATCTATTTATTTTTATTATTTCAAGCATAATCAATCACTCTCATTTTGTAATATTAACTTTTAATATACTATATGTTATATATTATATAAAATCTATGATTTATTAGTAGTTTTATAATATTAATAAAAATATAATGTGTAATTTGGATATCCAAAAACCGATCCAAATTAAACCGCATAAAATTGGATCGGATCAGATTGGATTTTTTTAAATATATCATCCAAAACCAAACCAAACCTTAAGTGAATTAATCTTTGGATCAGATGAGTTTTTGCTTTAAAACCGACCCAAACCGAACCACGAACACCCCTAGTGAAGATAGGAGTTGGCCTCCCCGACTTGGCGAAGAGGCAGCTAGAAGCTTACCTAAGGGAGAATGCCGACTTATTCTCCAGGAGCACGACCGAGATGCTCAGAATAGATCCAAAAATCACAAGCCATCACTTGACCATAGATCTTTCCCTCAAGGCGGTCACTAAGCGCAGAAGAAAGTAGTCTGTCGAAAAAATGGAGGCTGCCGAACTAGCTGTAAAAGACCTCCTAGAGGAACATTTTATTTCTGAAGCCCAGTACACAACCTGGCTTTCAAATGTAGTCCTTGTAAAAAATCTAATAGAAAATTCCGCATGTGCATTGATTATATTGATCTCAATCGATTTTAAATTACTGTCATTTATGGATGCATATTCTGGATACAACCAGATTCTGATGTCGAAAACAGACAAAAAATACACTACTTTCATGACTGAATCGGCCAACTATTACTACAACGTAATGCCCTTCATCTTGAAAAACGCGGGCGCTACATATCAACGCATGATGAATAAAGTCTTTCGCAACGAAATGGGCGATATGCTCGAAGTCTATATAGACGACATGATCGTCAAATCCACTAAAGAGGTCGACCATGCCCTCCACTTAAATAAAGTGTTCGAGCAAGCCCGAAAATGCTGAATGCAGTTCAATCCAGGAAAATGCACCTTTGGGGTATGAGCAAGCAAGTTTCTTGGATTCTATCTAATGGAACGAGGCATTAAGGTGAACCCCGACAAATGTCGAGCATTATGTGAATTTCCAACGCCCACTTTGAAAAATTCCATTCAAATCTTGAATGGCATGCTCACTTCTCTCTCTCTCTCGATTCGTGGAAAAATCTGCCCAACACGCGCTCCCCCTTTTCAAGCTCTTCTGCAAAGAGGCGATTTTTGAATGGACGCCCTAATGCGAGCAAGCTCTTGTTCACTTGAAGCAGGCGCCATCGCAGCCACCCGTCCTCTCCCGACTAGAGAAAGATGAAACCCTCTATCTTTATCTAGCTGTTTCCTCCGAGGCAGTAAGCGCAACGCTGACCAGAGAAACTCCTGAAGGACAAAGACCAATTTATTTCACGAGCAAAGCCTTACAAGGCCCTGAAATGAGATATCAGTGAATTGAAAAAGGTGGTGTTGTACCCCAATTTTTTCCCCTAAGATTCCCCTATCATATCATATTAACTCAATCATGACAAGATCACATTAGGGTTGGTTCTTCCTCTTTTTCTATCTCCTATCTTTAAGTTTGATCTTGAGGGATCTCCAAGCACCTTGGTTGTGTATTTTGTATATGTGTTGATTGACTAACCTCTAACCAAAAAACAATTTTTTGTCTTTGTCCTTGCACAATTTGTGTTTTGTAGGTACCAAGTCAAAGCATCCAACAAATAAGGTTTTGCAAGTTGATTTTATTCTTTATTGTGGTGAAAAACAGCATGCATCGACCCATAAAGGTATGTGTCGACTCATTTTGTTGTGCATAACTAGCATGTGTCGACACATGCATGTATGTATCGACTCATCCTGCTTGAATAACTAGCATGTGTCGACACATGCATGTATGTATCGACTCATCCTGTTTATATAACCAGCATGTGTCGACACATATGTGTTATGTGTCGACACATACGTGTTATGTATCGACTCATGCAGTTTATGTGATTCTGTAAGGAGTTGAAATAATAGTATGTATCGACACATAGAGGCATGTATCGACACATGTTGTGTTATACAGCTAGGATGTATCGACACATACCACCCATGTATCGACTCATAATGGCAAAATGCACGTGTTTTTTTTAAAAAGCCATCAAATTCAAACTGTTATCATTTTGGCTCCAATTTTTTTCTGCATAATTTGAAATTATATCATTAATTCAAATTTGGCTCCAAGAATCAATTACCAAATTACCACTAATCCCAATCCTAAAACTCTATAAATAGAGACCTCATTTCATTTAAATGATAAGCTTTTGATAGCCAAAATCATCTTGCTAAAAAATCTCTCAATCTACCAAATTCACTCAAAACTCCATTTTCAAAAAGTTAGTAAGCTTTGCATTGAAGCTTACTAATCTTTGAGCTAAACCTTCATCCAAACACTTTTTCTCCATCAATTCTCTACATCCAAGCTTTGGTAATTGATTCTAGTGGTTGAATTGAAGCAAGTTCTGAAGTTGTTTGATAATTCTCAAATTCTACCTTTGGTAAGTTGGATCATCATCTTTTACAATGTGATCTCTTGCGGATTTCTGGTTTTGATTCATTGAGCACTGTTTTATAACTCCATTAGTGCTATTTTCTTAGAATTTGCTGGAATTTTCATGTTCAATTGGATCCATGATCATAAGGTGTTTGATGAAAAGTTGGAACAAGAATTTGATCTTTAAAATGCTATTTTCTACTGATTTTTTTAACAGGTTGCAGTCAATTGTTGTAACATTGCAATTGATTGTCACAGAAAATTGATTTGATAAAAAAACTGCACTGATGCAATAGGTTGCTGTCTAGGCACAATTGATTGTAACAGTGCCAAAAATATTTTTCTGCCTTATTTGGGGGCTATTTTGACTCAAATATTTTTCTGCTCACTCTCTTTGATGGATAACTTGGATTGCAATTTTAAAAGTTTATTTTGTTTTTAAACTCAATGGACTTTGTGATATAGATGAAGTTGGATAAATGTTCAGCAGTTCAAATCTACCTAAGAGTGAATTATGTAATTCATTTTTGGTGCTTTGGATTAATGATATGTTTAGTACTTTAATCTATCTAGAGGAGTGGTTGAATTTAAAGATGAAAGAATTTTGAAATGGTAATCCAAATTGACTGAGCAAACTTCTTGTGCAAGGCATGAAACTTGACATAGATGGTCTTGAGAACATATTGGGACCATGGAAAAGATTTGATACCTTTGGAGTTCACATATCTTGATGAAAGTGGAAACCCTAGTTGAAGGTTCATTGCCTTAGGAGGGAATTTATCTGGCTAATTCTTGGGCATCCTTGAGCAATTGAGGGCCTTTAGGAGTGTGTATTGAGTAAAATGAGAGGGAAAATTTTGGGGTACAACACCATGCAAAGCAAAAATGAGCATTTCATATCAATCCTTGTATGTAATAACCATCTTCTGAATTATTTTCTTAATGTTCTTATTAGCAGCTTCAACAACCTCATTCATCTTAGGCTTGTAAGTTAAAGATATATGATGTGCAATATTGAAATCTTCACAAATC
This sequence comes from Vicia faba, assembly GCA_948472305.1. NCBI lineage: Eukaryota > Viridiplantae > Streptophyta > Magnoliopsida > Fabales > Fabaceae > Vicia > Vicia faba. Next base: position 309,128,399 of record OX451740.1, on the reverse strand, counting down.
TCTTTCATCATCTTGTTATTCAAGTTTGAGCAGTTGTCAGGGATAATCTTGCTTGGCACACCATACCGACAAATAATTTGATTCTTAATAAACCAAACCACAAGCTGCTTAGTCACGTTTGCATGGGAAGCCGCTTCCACCCACTTGGTAAAGTAATCAATAGCCACAAAGATGAAAAGATGTCCCTTCAAAGCTTTAGAATCAATCATCCCAATCATGTTAATACCCCCACATAGAGAATGGCCATGGGAAGGAGATAACATTGAGAAGAGTCGGGGGCACATGAATCTTGTCAGCATAAATCTGACATTTGTGGCACTTCTTTGAAAAATTGTAACAATCATATTCCATTGTCAACCAATAGTAACATGTTCTAAGCATCTTTTTGACCATCGTATGCCCATTGGAATGAGTACCAAAGGAACCTTCATTAATTTAATGCATTGACATGTCTGATTCATGTCTATCCACACATCTAAGTAAGACCATATCATAATTTCTCTCGTATAACACCTTTTCATTGAGGAAGAAACTACCTTCCAACCTTCTCAATGTCTTTCTATCTTTGTTTGATGCCCCGAGTGGTTACTCTTGAGTTTGAATAAATGTTTGATATCATAATACCAAGGATTATGATATGATGCTTCTTCTGCTACAGACACATGAACAAATCTATCAAGAAGTTTAATTGTAATCTGAGTTACTTCATTCGGGAAATTTACTTTGTACATGGACGACAAAGTAGCCAAGGTATCAGCCATCTGATTTTCATCTCGAGGGATGTGATGAAATTCAACTTTGTTCAATAAAGGTAACAACCTCCTTGTATAATCTTGTAAGGAATCAAGCCAAGATGACGAGTCTCCCATTCTCCTTTAATATGATTAATTACCAAAGTTGAGTCTCCATACACATCAATAATCCTTATTCTTAAATTAATGGCTTCTTCGAGATCCATGATACAAGATTCATACTCTACCATGTTATTGGCACAATCTAACATCATCCTCATAGTCAAAGGGATGTGGGAACCATGGGGAGTAATAATCACAACACCAATTCCTTTTCCATAAGTGTGATACGGTGGGAAGAACTGACTATTTTTTGGAATGCTGGTTTGAGTTTTGCGTTTATGTTCGCAAAATGTCGCGGTAAGCAAGAGTCGACACCGACTTTTATTTTATCCAACAAGGAAAGGAAAAAAGCACAGAAAAATTCCTTTTTTTGAGATGTTTCTCGGGTTCGGGGGGTAGATTATAGAAAGGGAAGGTGTTAGTACCCTTTCTATCCGTGGTTATCCACGGGCTCTTAGGTACTTGCTCAATTGTTTTCAAAATTACTTTCTTTGTGCTTGTGGGTTTGAAAAAAAAATTATTTTGAAATTTCGATTTAACTCTTGCTTCTGTCCTCAAGAGTGTATGAAGTGTTTTGAAAACTTTGTTCGAAAAGTGTAAGTGTGAAAAAGGTTTTTTTTTTGGAAAGAGCAAGTACTTAAGAACCATCTACCTACTCGAAAAAGGAATCGTTCTATGCTAATGTCCTTTAGACAATGCTATCCCGCATGAATGAGTAGGTAGCATCGTCGTTGGAGTTTAAGGGTCAATTCGAATTAGGGACTTACGGTCACTAAAGCAATGTTAGGATGCCTTAGCGGTAACCCTAATGTCTTAGATCATTTGTTTTGAGGCAACTATATCCAAGGCAACCGTTTCGAGGCGACTATGATCTTTTAGACAAGAGGGCGACCTCTAAAGTGACAATACTCAATGACCGCGTACGAAGGCAACCAAGTGGGGTGTACCCTAAGAGTGTGCATGTGCGAGTGTGTCACTTTCAGTTATTTTTTATCTTTGTACATGTTAAGGGTGATCTAAGTTGATTTTAGGTTAAAACATTCAGTCTTGTCATGCCATCCTATTATCAAACATCGAACAATTATAATTTGCAGAAAATAAAAGCGGAATTTAAATTACAAGGCGTCGGGTATTTACATCGCCAAAGACAAACCCTTTAAAAATAAAAAAAGCGATAAAAAATAATAAAAGTCCTATTTACTATTACAATCTGGAATCAGATACTTAATTGGATAACAGAAAATAAGTCGCGTGCGGGAAATTAAGTCGAGTACGAGTTTAGGGTTTTGACCCTTTTGATTAAAGAAAAAGTATCTTTTTGTTGTTTTTATTTTAAGAAGGAAATTAATCTAAATTAATTACTAAATTAATTAATTAATTAATTAATTAAATGAAAAAGGTTATTTTTGGGTTTTTGGTTATTTTAAGAAAGAAAATAAAATTAATTGAATTAGTAAAAACCTAATTAAATCTAATTTAATTTTAATTATTTACAAAAATATGTTAAAGTTATTCTAATTAAAACCCTAAATTAATTTAATTAGTGTTTATTAGTAAAAAAAATTGAAGTTTAATTAAATATAAAAATGTTTTTGTGATTTTATTTTATGAGAAAAAGAATTTTTGTGATTGGTTAGTAAATAATAAAAATAATAAAGCAATTAAAAAAAGTAAACAAAATAAATAAATAGAGGGAGTATGGGCCTGAAATTGGGGGTTTGAGAAGCTAATTTGTGGCCCAATTGAGTTGGCCTTGTTTGACTTTTTGAGATTCCACGCGCACACTTGGACTTTGCCTATGGTGGACCCTCAGCCCTGGACCTTCAGGTTTGGCCTTTGCCCATCTGGCCATTGGATGTTGGATGGTGCATGGTAGGTTGCACGCTTGGACTATGCATGCGATTATCTGAAAGGCAAAATCAAATAGAAATTGGGAGACCTGGGATTCGAACCCAGGTCCTGGTGGATATTGAACGTGCACGCTTACCACTAGGCCGCTTTGTTTTATTTGTTAATAATATACCAAGAATATATAATAAAAGAAAACAAGTCAATGGCCAGAAAAATTATAAAAAAGCGCGCGCCATTTGAGCGGACCAATGGGAAGGGGACACTTCATCGTCCCTGTCCTGAAACCTGTAAAACATTTATCTGCGGATTTGAATCTGCAGCTAAATGCACAAGCCTGTTCTAAAATCTTCCCTAGGTCACATAAATCAATTCCCAGAGCATGGTTGGGTTCGTCTTGGCTCCCTGATCAACACTATGCCCTTCTTGAGTCCTGATTTTACCTGAAATAGGAAACCCCAAAAAACAAACGAAGAACCCTAGCTATGGTGGTTCTTCGTTCAGGCCAGATAAAAGCAATTGGATAATGCCAATCATTTGCAAATGTCATGTAGATTCAAAATATGGTGCTGATTCATGAAAAAGATGCATAAATTTAGAGTTGCGAAATCAAGAACAGGGCTAGGTATCGTGACACTTACAGCATGCTATGGGGTCTAATCGAGCTTGCTTTTGATCCAGGTAGGTTAATTGAACACCCAAGAAGAGATTGGGACATGTCTCAGCTTCTGAAAACACCTCTAAGCATGATTTTAATTTCAAGCTTTTTATCACTTTTTCCAAACTTTGTTATGCCTATGCCTGCACTTTACAACCCTTGTTTCGATCTGTTTTGCTTGCTTAAGTACTATGGAGTGTATTAGGGTAGGAATTATGGATTGAATCTTCCCACATCAATGCTTGCCAATTTGATTTGATTCACTCTTTACAACTTGCCAAATTTGCCAAATCTCAATCTTTTTGCACATGATATTGTATGATTCGAGTTTTATGATGATCATGATGATAATTACAACCTGAAACAGCCAAAAAATCTTATGTAATCAAAGTTTTGGATTTTATATGATTTAATTTGATTTAAAATGAATAAATTCAATAAAAAATCAAATTAAATAATAAAAATGGAATATGGGCTCATGGATGAATCTAGGACACGTGGGCAACTATGCAAACTCAAATCAAGTGGAAAAGAATGGGCCCATTTGACAAAATTTGAAGTTTTGGGGATAGTTGACTTTTGGCAATTTTGCAAAAATGCTCAACTTCAACGATGCATAACTTCTTCAATTTTGAACTTCAACCCTTTTGGTCTCATCTCATTTTTATATTCCATGATCAAGTTATAAGCTTTGGCAAAAAAGGTGTTTTTGTTGACTTTCAAAAATGACCTATAATGTCCAAATTTATAACTTCTTGTGAGTGCATTTTGTGATCTTTGGGTATGAATATGGATTGTAGGAAATTGCATCCTCTCCAAAATGAACTTTTTATGGGTTATTTCTCATAAAGTATGAGAAAGTTATGCTTGGTCAAAGTTGAGTTGACTTTTCCTACAAAACCCTAATTTAGCAATTTTTGAATCTTGATGAATTTTGAGCAATCCTTTATGAATCATGATCAACCCTTGATAAAATGATGAAATATCCTTCAAAATGAGAAATTTGACAAAAAATCTTGAAGTTTGACTGTTTGTAGGTCACAGTTGACTTTTGCCCTAGCACAGTCGATTTTTGGACCCTTTGAGCAATTGACTGAGCAAACTTCCTCTGCAAGGCTTGAAATTTGACATGGATGATCTTGAGGACATATTAGGACATTTGAGAGAACTTGAGGTCATTTGGACTCAAAGATCTTGATACAACACAAAACCCTAATTTGGGGTTGACTGCCGTAGGAGATGACTTGTCTGACCCATTCTTGAGCAAACTTGAGCAACTTGGAGATTTTCCTTGCCGTGTCTTGAGAAATATGAGAGGGGAAATTTTGGGTTACAACAGCTGCCCCTGTTCAATCTTCTTAAACCTGAGGATGTAGATTGGCTTTCGTGCCTTTCGTGATCCGAAGTTGGAAGATGATTGAACACTAGAGTGCCCAGAAATTTGCACTCGCATGAAGTGGTATCAGCCTTGTGATGTTGGGAATGGGCTTACAGATTCCATTTGGGGATTGCTGGCGGGAGGATGGGCTTAAATATGCCATCTGAAGGAGTGTCGATCTCATAAGAGATTCCTTAGCGAGAACTTGCATACCTATTGTTGTGGAAGATTCCGTTGGGGAAGCTTGGTCTTGCTGAGATTTAGGAACTTGCCTGTACTCCAACTGAGAGAACATCTCTGATAGGTTTTAAGGAATTTTCCGTAATTCAACTGGGGGGAAATCTGTCGAGATTTAGAACCTTATCTGTAATTCAACCGAGGATAATTCAGTTGAGATTTAAGAACCGGTCAGTACTTCGACTGAGGAGAAGTGCCGAGATTTAGAACCTTATCTGTAATTCAACTGAGGATAATTCTGTTTAGATTTAAGAACTGGTCAGTAGTTCGACTTGGGGAAACATCTTCATCGAGATTTAGGACTTATCTGTAATTCAACCAATGATAATTCTGTTGAGATTTAAGAACTGTCAGTAAATTGACGGAGGAATTTTGTCGAGATTTAGAACCTTATATGTAATTCAACTGAGGATAATTCGGTTGAGATTTAAGAACTGGTCAGTACTTCGACTGAGGGAAACATCTTCATCGAGATCTAGGACTGTCTGTACTTTAACGGAGGATAATTCTGTTGAGATTTAAGAACTCGTCCGCACTTTGACGGAGGAAAATTGCTGAGATTTAGAACCTTATCTGTAATTCAACCGAGACTAATTCAGTTGAGATCTAAGAACTGATCAGTACTTTGACTGAGGGAAACATCTTCATCAAGATCTAGGAACTGTCTGTACTTCAACGGAGAATAATTCTGTTGAGATTAAGAACTCGTCCACACTACGACGGAGGAAAATTGCCGAGATTTAGAACCTTATCTGTAATTCAACCGAGACTAATTCAATTGAGATTTAAGAACCGGACAGTACTTCGACTGAGGGAAACATCTTCATCGAGATCTAGGAACCGTCTGTACTTCAACGAAGTATAATTCTGTTGAGATTTAAGAACTCGTCCACACTACGACGGAGGAAAATTGTCGAGATTTGGAACCTTATCTGTAATTCAACTGAGACTAATTCAGTTGAGATTTTAGAACCGGTCAGTACTTCGACTGAGGGAAACATCTTCATCGAGATCTAGGAACTGTCTGTACTTCAACGGAGGATAATTATGTTGAGATTTAAGAACTTGCCCACACTTCGACGGAGGAAAATTATCGAGATTTAGAACCTTATCTGTAATTCAACCGAGACTAATTCAGTTGAGATTTAAGAACCGGTCAGTACTTCGACTGAGGGAAACATCTTCATCGAGATCTAGAAACTGTTTGTACTTCAACGGAGAATAATTAGGTTAAGATTTAAGAACTCGTCCACACTTCGACGGAGGAAAATTGTCGAGATTTAGAACCTTATCTATAGTTCAACCGAGAATAATTCAGTTGAGATTTAAGAACCGGTCAGTACTTCGACATAGCTGAGAATTTAACTGCATCATTCCTGAAAGGTAAAGGTCAGTCGTATGCAATGCATGATATATATCAAGCAATGATGTTCTCAAAATAAATGAGATTGTGTTGTATGATGCGTATATGCATGTATCATGATGTATGGAAATGTAATGTTTTTAGCTGGGAAAAATAAATCCCGAATAGTTACTGAAGAAAAGAGTTGACTTCTTCATTTCTGCTGGGGATAGCGAACGAAGATGATTGCGAGAATAAACCTGCATGAGAGGATAACTCCGTTGGGGAATAAACTGATGAGGAGATTAACTCTGTGGGGAAGAGATGCTCTGCTGAGGATTCCACCGATAAATTCCGTTGGGGATGAATTACCGTTGCTGGTGATACTGAATCCTATTGGGGATTGAGTTTCTGCTTGTGAATGGAATGAAATCCGCTAGGGATGACCCTTCAGTTGTGACTTCATTAGGGATAACCTTTTAGACTCTTATGGGGATAATCCTTTGAGCTATGCTGGGGATAATCTTCTGAAGTCTACTGGGGATGACTCTCCAAATTCCACCGAGGAAGCTTTTTCAGACTGCACTGGGAAATATTTCAGGTTCCACTGGGGGATATATTGTACTCTGCCGGAGAATATTCTTATACTCCGCTGGGGAATACTAAGACTGTCGAGGATATTAAGCCTTTTTGGTGTTAATGGTAGATAAACTCTGCTTGGGGAGAATATTACCGATTCATTTACAGTTGCAAGTCTCAGCTGGGGAGAGCTATCATTATTGTCCTACTCTGCAGGGAGTGAACACACATTGACCATGTTCTTCAACTGAATCTACCTTTGTACCTGGTGGATAAAGCAACTGCAAAGCTTGGACATATCTTATTTCCCCTGTTTCTGATATTACCAGCAATGGTCTTTTGTTTCGCATGTAAATATTCATGAGCGACAATTAATGTCAAATGCATATATCAAAAATGAACATTGGACGTTCTTTGCAAAACAAAACAGATAAAGGAAAAACAGTTTGAAATTTCTTTGAAAATAAATTGTATTGGTTTTGAAGTTTGGCCTGTAAATAGGCGTTTTTTGTACAAGAGGCTGACGTCCTAGTAAGAGAACGCCGCCAAATAATAGAATTTACACAATTTGTGAAAAATTAAACAAAACAGCTATGTGAATAATCCCACTGGGTTCCAACTCTGCTATTTCCCTTATATCCTCGAGCATCTCATCACTTTGCTACTTGGTTGAAGGTAGATCAGATTGATTAGTGTCGTCCGAGCTTGATAGTTGATACCAAAGTCTGGTTGCAAGGTGATCCAATGAGACATAGTATTACACTTTGATCCCTAATTTTTTCCTGGACCGTCCTTTCGGGTTTTCAGTCCACCGGGATACCCTTTTTTTCCCAAGCCGCCTTTTCAGGTTTTCGACTTACCGGGTGTACAGTTTTTTTCATTTTCATCCCTTATTTTTGCCCGAACCCTTTTGGTTCACTGGGAAGCCCTTATTTTTGCCTAGGCCAGTCGACCTAGCGGGTCTTTCTTTATGCATAGTATCTTTTTACTATGTATGCATTGACGGGGTGAGGAAGGTCGTCACCATCCATTGTGGTTAGAATCATGGCTCCTCTTGAGAAAATGTTCTTAACCACAAATGGACCTTCGTAAGTAGGGGTCCATTTGCCCCTGGGATCACCTTGAGGTAGAATGATGCGCTTGATAACCAGGTCCCCAACTTGATACTCCTGTCATCTGACTTTCTTATTAAATGCCTTGATCATCCGTTTTTGATACGTTTGACCATGACAAATAGCAGTAAGTCTCTTTTCGTCGATTAAGTTCAGCTGATCAAGTCGGGTCTGAATCCAGTCATCTTCGCTCAAACCTGCATCCTTCATAATCCGAAGAGAGGGTATCTGAACTTTAATGGTCAAGAATGCCTCCATGCCATATACCAAGGAATAGGGTGTTGCCCTTGTTGACGTCCGCGCTGAGGTACGGTACCCGTGGAGAGTAAACGGTAACATCTCGTGCCAGTCTTTGTACGTCACCGTCATCTTCTGCACAATCTTCTTAATGTTCTTATTAGTCGCTTCAACAGCCCCATTCATCTTTGGTCGGTAAGGAGAAGAGTTGTGATGTTGTATCTTGAACTACTTGCAGAGCTCGGTGATCATCTTATTGTTGAGATTTGTACCATTGTCCGTAATGATCCTCTCTGGTACACCATATCGACAGATCAGATTATGCCGAATGAAATGTGCCACGACGTTCTTGGTCACAGTAGCAAAGGAAGCTGCTTCAACCCACTTCGTAAAATAATCAATAGCTACCAGGAAGAAACGATTCCCGTTGGATGCCGTAGGTCTGATCTCGCTGATCATATCAATGCCCCACATAGCAAAAGGCCAAGGTGTCGTCAAGACGTTCAGAGGAACTGGAGGTACATGCACCTTATCAGCATAGATTTGGCACTTGTGACAGGTTTGAGAATGCTGATAACAGTCGGCTTCCATTGTGGACCAAAAATATCCTGCCCGAAGGATTTTCTTTGCCATGGTATGTCCACTGGAATGAGTCCCAAAAGCACCTTCATGTAACTCGTCCATAATCCTTTCCGCTTCGTTCTTATCCATACATTGCAGTAAGGTTGAATCATGGTTGCGCTTGTAAAGAATGCCATTGCTGATGAAGAACTTCGCCGTGAACCTCCTCAGAAACTTCTTGTCATTAACAGATTCACCCTCGGGGTACTCCTGAGCCTCAAGATACCTCTTCACCTCGTGAAACCAGGGTTTATCTGCCACCTCTCCAGTCTCAATATCACAGCAATGTGTAGGTTCGTCCAACCTTTCAATTATAATCTGGGGAGCTTCGTTGTTCCAATTGGCTTTGAACATAGAAGACATCATAGCCAGCGCGTCCGCCAACTGATTCTCCTCTCTACGGAAGTGTTCAAAGGTTATCTCCTCGAAATGGGGAAGCAACATCAATACATACTCCTTGTAAGGAATACGATTCAGGTGTTTCATATCCCACTCTCTTTTGATCTGACTGATCACGAGAGCAGAAACTCTGAAGACACTTAGAAACTTAATCCTTAGGTCAATTGCTGCTCGAAGACCCATAATGCATGCTTCATACTCCGCCATGTTGTTGGTGCAGTTGAAACATAGTCGGATGGTGAATGGAGTATAAGAGCCTTTAGGAGATATGATCATGGCGCCAATGCCATTACCTAAAGCGTTCGAAGCTCCATCAAAGTACATAGACCATCGGGATCCTTCCTCAGGTCCATCATCCGGTCCAGGTTCTTCGCAGTCGGTTACTATCATGATATTCTCATCCGGGAATTCAAAGATCATAGACTGGTAATCATCCACTGCCTGATGTGCCAAATGATCTGCCAACACACTTCCCTTAATTGCCTTTTGGGTCGTATACTGGATGTCATACTCAGTCAAGATCATCTGCCATCTTGCTATTCTTCCGGATAAGGCAGGCTTCTCGAAGATATACTTGATTGGATCCATTTTTAATATCAATAGAGTAGTGTGAGTCAGCACATACTGTCTCAGCCGGAGAGCATCCCATGCCAAAGCGCAACAAGTTTTCTCGAGCAGTGAGTATCGGGTCTCACAGTCGGTAAACTTTTTGCTAAGGTAATAAATAGCATGCTCTTTTCGGCCAGACTCATCATGTTGACCCAGCACACACCCCATTGAGTTGTCAAGTACTGTCAAGTATAAGATCAAAGGTCTCCCTTCAACTGGAGGCATCAGAATGGGTGGCTCTTGGAGATATTCTTTGATCCTTTCGAAAGCGGCCTGAAATTCATCGTTCTATCTTACCACTTGATCTTTCTTCAGTAGCTTGAAGATTGGCTCACAAGAAGCAGTCAGGTGCAAGATGAATCGGGAAATGTAGTTCAGACGTCCCAGAATGCCTCTGACTTCTTTTTCTGTTCGGGGAGCTGGAATTTCCTGTATAGCCTTCACCTTTGCAGGATCTACTTGAATACCTTTATCACTTACGACGAAACCCAACAGCTTACCAGATCTCACCCCGAAGGTGCACTTGTTCGGGTTTAACCTCAGTTTGTACAACTTCAATCTATCAAATAACTTCTGGAGGTGGTCCAGATGTTCTTCTTCAGTCTGAGATCTTGCAATCATATCGTCGACGTATACCTCAATCTCATGATGGATCATGTCATGGAACAAAGCGACCATGACGCACTGATACGTTGCCCCAGCATTCTTCAATCCGAAAGGCGTGACCTTGTAGAAAAAGGTACCCCATTGAGTAACAAAAGTTGTCTTCTCCATGTCTTCGGGAGCCATTTTAGTCTGATTGTAACCGGAGAAACCATTCATAAAGGAGAATACCTTATGCTGAGCGGTGTTGTCAACCAGAACGTCGATATGAGGCAGAGGGAAATCATCCTTGGGGCTTGCCCTGTTCAGATCCCTATAGTCAACACACATTCGAACTTTACCATCCTTCTTTGGCACAGGAACCACGTTGGCAACCCACTGAGGTTAAGAAGTAACTTCTAGAAAACCGGCGTCAAACTGTTTCATCACTTCAGCCTTGATTTTCTCAGACATCTCTGGGTGCATTCGGCGAACTTTTTGTTTCACTGGAGGACAGTCTTCCTTGGTAGGCAGACAGTGAACCACAATGTCGGTATCCAACCCAGGCATATCTTCATAAGACCAAGCAAAGATCTCAACGTAGTCATGCAGCATCTGAATCAACCGTTGCTTAACACTAGCTTCTTGATTTGCACCGATCTTTACCTCTTTCTTGTCTACCTCTGTACCCAGATTCACTGATTCCACCGGCTCCTCATGTGGCTGTATGGCCCTCTCTTCCTGAAGTAGCAGTCTAGCAAGTTCACCAGGCACTTCGCAATTATCTTCACTTTCGTCTTCGGCTAAGTTGATCAGACTTTCGAAGTCATAACCGGCAGTAGCAGAGTCGTTACCAGTAGGATCCAAAGTGGATGCAGACCTGTATATATGAGTGTGTGTAAAATAGCTGTTTTGCAATATATAATAAAAGAAAAACAAGGAGCGCAAAATTTGAAATGCAAGAAACGTTCAATGCTTTTATTAATGATATATGTGGATGACACACATAAAGCCCTCACAAATGAAGCCATGGTGTCCCGGGTAAGACACCGGGCCATAAAGTTTAAAACATTGTCTGTTACAAATTCAAAACAAAAGTCTCATTACTGGGTAACAAAAGAAATTGGGATGAATTCATTTGCTGTCCAATTGCTTAGTCCACCATCAGTAGTAGGATAGATCCAACTGTCGAACTCAGACTCTTCAACATCGTCCTCAATGGCATTCACTCCTGAATTACTGATGAATAGGGGAGGTCTTCTGATCCGTGCATTCCGAACAGCCTTTTGAGCTTCTGCAGTGAAACCCAAACCAAACTTGTTATTCTTATGTGCAAAATTAGGGATTTGGCCCCAATTTGCACACCCACCTTTCTCAACAACAGCCCGGGCATCCTTGAAGGAAGCCATCTTCATTGGAGGATCTTCAACAACAGTCTCGGTTGATGCTAGCGTCTAGGGAACCTCTTCAAAATGTTGAAACGTGGTCTCAATGAACTCCCCATCCATCTCTACATATTGTAAAGAGTTGAGGTGGCTTACCATGTACCGTCACAATTTTCCCTTTCACTGGGTATTTCAGCTTCTGATGGAGCGTCGAGGTCGCTGCCCCAGCTTTGTGGATCCATGGACGACCCAGCAAACATGAATAAGATGGCCGAATGTCCATCACATAGAATATAGAGGCGAAAACCTGAGAACCAACTTTAATCGGAATATCCACTTCTCCATGCACCATCCTCCTAGACCCATCAAAGGCCCTGGCGACAATGTTGCTTGGTTTCAGCTCCAACCCTTCACAGTCTAATCGGTCTAGAGCTTTCTTGGGTAACACATTCAACGAAGATCCAGTATCTACCAACACATGAGCAAGAGTAGTGCCCCTGCATTCAATGGAGACATGCAGGGCGTCGTTGTGATTCTTCCCCTTAGCAGTCAAGTCAGCGTCAGAGAAACCCAACCCATTATCAGCAGTCAGACTAGCCACACAATCTTTAAACTGATCAGCTGATGTCTCTTGCGGCACGTGCGCAGTCTTCAGGAAAGCAATCAGAACCTTGGCATGGGCCTCTGAGCATAGCAACAGAGATAACATGGAGATTTTGGATGGGGTTTGCCCCAGCTGCTCGACTACATTATAGTCTCTCTTTTTGATGATCTTCAGAATTTCCTCCATCTCTTGTCTAAAGGCTTCAACAGTAATTATCTTCGGTGCCTCCCTCCGGGCAGGCTCATCGGTGATCCCTTTGCCCCGAGCTTCAGATGACTCGGCAACAAGGGTAAGAATTGGAACTTGAATAGGGATAGTAGCAGGTGTATTGACAGGCGTAATAACAACAGGCTTCCAGAAAGTTGGTGGAGAGATATCAGGGGAGAAAAGTCTTCCGCTGCGGGTGACTTTGGCAGGCCCAACAATATTGCTGACGTCAGTATCAGCGTCCAAATCTTGTTTAACCCCGTGATAATATACATCAGCCCCGTAGTGCTAAGGGACAGCTTTATCGGATGTATAGGGGATAGGCCCAGGAACAGTGATGATCAATGGTGTGATTCTTGGAACAGATGTAATTCTAACAGGCTTTCTCGAGGAAGCCTTGGAAGAATTGTCGAAAATGGTGATTATAGCAATTTATTCAGTAGGAACCAAAGGAACAAAAGTCTTCTCAAATAGAATTTCTTTATTATCCATCAGGCATTGGACACCTGACTTCAAAAGATGGCAACCGGTAGGTAGGACGGAACACATACGGCAATCTTCGTCGCAGCCCAGAAATAAATCGGCTAACAAAAGGTTCTTCTTCACAGTCATCAATGGGGTAACAATGTCGTTCACAGAAACCACAAACGAGTCTTCATCTACAACATTCACTTCATGCTTGGGCATAGGAGCAGTCACGACATTAGGTCTTTCAGGTGATTCGAATTCAATCTCCTTCGCATTAATCAAGTCTTGTACTTTGTTCTTCAAGACCCAACAGTTATCCGTGTCATGCCCCGGGCTACCAGAGTGAAAAGCACAACGGGCATTCGGATCATACATGGGTGATGCAGTGTTGGGAGTCTTCGGGGCCTCCGTTAGATTCACCAAGTTGGTTTTTAATAACTGCGGAAGAATTTGGGATAAAGTCATGTTGAGCTGAGTGAATTGTCATCGCGGCCTCTCGGCCCTTGGCTGATTATTGCGCTGAGGGGCAACAGTAGGTCTTGATATAACAACCGCATTAACAGCTTGGCGGCATTCAGGTCTATTCTGACTTTTTGAACTGTAAACAACACTGGACTCCTTCTTAAAAGGCTTCTTATCAGTGCCTAATGAAGCACCCTTCTGTATTTTACCTGATTTGATACCAGCCTCAATCCTTTCCCCAGTCATGATCAGCTTTGTGAACCCGGACGAAGAACTTCCAATCAGATGGTTGAAATACGGACCAGACAGGGTCCCCAGAAACATATCCACTAGTTCCCTATCAGCCAAGGGAGGTTGAACTCTTCCAGCAAGGTCCCTCCACTTCTGAGCATAATCTTTGAAACCTTCGCCCGCACCCATTGACATACCCTAGAGTTGGGTACGCGTGGGAGCGAGGTCGGCATTGTATTGGTACTGCTTGTAGAAAGCAGCAGTTAAATCTTCCCAATTACGGATACTAGCTCCTTCCAGCTGGTAAAACCATTCAAGCTGAGTCCCTGAGAGACTGTCTTGAAAGAAGTGGATCCATAGGTTCTTGTCAGCGGTGTACGGCTGAATCTTCCTAACATACGAACAGCGATGCAGTTTTGGGCAAGAAACCCCGTCGTATTTAGCAAAGATCGGTGCTTTGAACTTGTGGGGAATCACCACCCCAGATGACAAACCTAAATCACCAAAGTCCAGACCAGGTACCTTCTGAATTTCCATCGCACTCAACCGGTCTTCTAGTTGTTTATACCTATCCTCAGCCGGAGGATACTGGTCTTCATTGAAGTCAGTCTCGTTGTCTGAAACCACAGGGCTAGGAGCCCTCCTTTCTTCCTGATTATCTTTCCCTCCAGATGAGGGGGTCAAATCAACCTCTTCTCGCAAATCGTTTCTGAATCTGCGACCCATATTAAATAGGACCGTCTTCTTCTTCTTCTTCTTCTTCTTCTTCTTCTTCTCTTTCAAGATAAGGGCCTTCAGTCTTGCTGACCCTTAGCCAAATTTATGAACAATTCTTGGAACTGGGCATTTTGAGCCTGTAGAGCCTTGATTGCTTGTTCAGTTGATGGTTCAGAAGACATGATGCTGAAATAAACAACGAAGAAGATGAGAAAACCTATAAGGATACCGGTTATGAGGTGCATGGGAATGATATGCGTATGATATGATTTCAAAGACGTCGAGAGATTCAAATTCGTAAACCACAAATGAAACGCACTTTTATTAGAAAAACTTGAAATTCAATTGTTCAACAGATGCCTTTAAGGCGTTACAAGAAAGAAAAACTGAAAAGTAAATCAAAAACTAGAAATAATCAAAAAGACAATCAGTGCTCCCATGGTCGTTTCTTGTCGGTGCAGACATAGTCATTGAGGATCCACTCATTCTCCAACTGCCTTGTCAACTTCTGAATCTTCAGCTCTTACTCGTGATACTTTTCTCTGTAAGTATCCCGCTCTTCTCTCAGCTGCATCCATGATCTCTTTAATGCCCCAATGTCAGTAGGCATGTATGGATGAAGGATGGTAGGAGGAACCCCTTATTCATCAACAACCTCAACAATTATAGGCATGACGGCTTCGTACGGCATTCCCAGCTTTTGGGCACGGATTTGAACCCATCAGAGATATGGCTCCATCGAAAGAGAAGTCTTCGCACCTAGCTCGTGCGGATCAGACCTGTGAACTCTATCCCAAGCTCGTATGAACCTGCGGCGTTGCTCGTCACTTTCCCCTTGAAAATCAAAGACAATACTAGGCATTAGCAACTCATGAGGTCCTTCCCTTCTAGCTCGCCCAAACTGACGTAAGGCCAAGCACGGATTATAAGTGATTCCTCCATTGGTTCCTATCAGTGGAACATTGGGGTATTCCCCACATCGATCAATAATAGCCACCTCATCCATACCCTTAATAGTCCAAATGATGTCATTATGAGAGAGGGCCATAGTCTTGTAGGCCCAACCCATGCCTTCTTTGTTCTTCAAAACTGATTTGGAGAGGTGAGAAATAAACCACCTCGCCAGCAATGATGCATAGCTCAAAAGGGTTCCCCGCTTCCGAGCAGTACGGGCATACAGAGAATGAAGAATGTCACCCAAGAGAGTGGGCACAGGATTACCAAAGATGAAAATCTTCATTGCATTCACGTCGACGAAAGCATCTGAGTTAGGAAACAATACCAAACCATATATGAGAAGAGCCATAATGTCCTTGAACGCCTGAAAGTCTAGACTGTCCCAGAACTGATTAGCCTTACCAACCAAGAACTTAGTTAAAAATCCCTTTGCTCCGCTACGAGTTTCCCAATTAGACATTACCTCAGCCTTTGTCAGATGGAGGGCTGGAGCAATCTCTTCTGGCCTGAGGATCTTCTCCCAACCTGTGAACGGGGTCTGCTCCAGAATAGAGATACCAAGCAGATCAAAGAACTCTTCCAAGGTAGGGACCAACTGGTAGTCCGGAAAAGTAAAGCAATGGTACAGTGGATCAAAGAACTGGACTAAGACACTCATCATCTGCTCGTCCAATTTGGAGGTGACCAAACCAAGAAGATGACCATGTCTTCCGATAAAGGAGGTAGTATCTGAAATCTTTGCAACCAATTCCTTAAGCTGAGTGGGAATCTGGACAAAGTTGATCTGAATGGTGTTTCTTCGCATGGGTGCCATGACCTACAAAACATAACAAAGATGAATCCCTCCTGTCTTTGAAATAGGTTAGTCCAATGCAAGATGCATGTAATGTCATGATGTTATGATGTCATGATAGAAAACACACCACAAGTATCCACAAATAGCAAACATGGTAAAGGCACACAAGTCACACAGAGAGCCCTTAGATTTCAGGCTGGAAAGGAGTCTAGGTACTACCCTCTTTTAGTTCAGTTGGTTTAAACCTGTCCTAAAAATAGTAACCGGGTTCTAGAGGATCTCAATATCACTGACTACCCTCGATCGATCATAATTCCAATTTAGTAACCTTTTCTTGCGGCCGGAATCATCGCGAGAGTTTAGTCTCAATGAGTGTAGCATACTGCTACTGTTCTATGGCCAAGTTGGTCAATTTAAAGGTTCTAAGGTCAGTTGGTTCTTAATGACCCCTTAGCAGACCCATATTCTCCTAGTTGCGCCACAAGGGATATCGATACATACTAAAGTGCCACACCAACGTAGCTACTGCTTCAACCATATTGGTCTACACCGTATAGTTCCCTCACAGTTTATTGCTACTTACCTAAAGGGTATCCCCCAAATCCGGTTTAGGATCTATAGTGACTCCAATACAAACCCACAAAGATAAAGCATGCAAGTCAAGCAATTGAAAACATTATGATCTATTCCTAAGGTACACCCCACTTATTAATATATCCCCAGCAGAGTCGCCAGTTCTGTGATACGGTGGGAAGAACTGACTGTTTTTTGGAATGCTGGTTTGCATTTTGCGTTTATGTTCGCAAAATATCGCGGTAAGCAAGAGTCGCCACCAACTTTTATTTTATCCAATAAGGAAAGGAAAAAAGCACAGAAAAATTCATTTTTTTTTGAGATATTTCTCGGGTTCGGGGGGTAGATTATAGAAAGGGAAGGTGTTAGCACCCTTTCTATCCGTGGTTATTCACTGGCTCTTAGGTACTTGCTCAATTGTTTTCAAAATTGCTTTCTTTGTGCTTGTGGGTTTGAAAAAAAAAATTATTTTGAAACTTCAATTTAACTCTTGCTTCTGTCCTCAAGAGTGTATGAAGTGTTTTGAAAACTTTGTTCAAAAAGTGTAAGTTTGAAAAAGGTTTTTTTTTTGTTTTTTTGGAAAGAGCAAGTACTTAAGAACCATCTACCTACTAGAAAAAGGAATCATTCTATGCTAATGTCCTTTAGACAATTCTATCCCACTATGAATGAGTAGGTAGCATCGTCGTTGGAGTTTAAGGGTCAATTCGAATTAGGGACTTACGGTCACTAAAGCAATGTTAGGACGCCTTAGCGGTAACCCTAATGTCTTAGATCATTTGTTTTGAGGCAACTATATCCAAGGCAACCGTTTCGAGGCGACTATGATCTTTTAGACAAGAGGGCGACCTCTAAAGTGACCTATACTAAATGACCGCGTACGAAGGCAACCAAGTGGGGTGTACCCTAAGAGTGTGTATATGCGAGTGTGTCATTTTCAGTTATTTTTTATCTTTGTACATGTTAAGGGTGATCTAAGTTGATTTTAGGTTAAAACATTCAGTCTTGTCATGCCATCCTATTATCAAACATCTAACAGTTGTAATTTGCAGAAAATAAAAGCGGAATTTAAATTACAAGGCGTCGGGTATTTACATCGCCAAAGACAAACCCTTTAAAAATAAATAAAGCGATAAAAATAATAAAAGTCCTATTTACTATTACAATCCGGAATCAGATACATAATTGGATAACAGAAAATAAATCGCGTGCGGGAAATTAAGTCGAGTGCGAGTTTAGGGTTTTGACCCTTTTCATTAAAGAAAAAGTATCTTTTTGTTGTTTTTATTTTAAGAAGGAAATTAAACTAAATTAATTACTAAATTAATAAATTAATTAAATGAAAAAGGTTATTTTTGGGTTTTTGGTTATTTTAAGAAAGAAAATAAAATTAATTGAATTAGTAAAAACCTAATTAAATCGAATTTAATTTTAATTATTTACAAAAATATGTTAAAGTTATTATAATTAAAACCCTAAATTAATTTAATTAGTGTTTATTAGTAAAAATAAAAATTTGAAGTTTAATTAAATATAAAAATGTTTTTGTGATTTTATTTTATGAGAAAAAGAATTTTTGTGATTGGTTAGTAAATAATAAAAATAATAAAGCAATTAAAATAAGTAAACAAAATAAATAAATAGAGGGAGTATGGGCCTGAAATTGGGGGTTTGAGAAGCAAATTTGTGGCCCAATTGAGCTGGCCTTGTTTGACTTTTTGAGATTCCACGCGCACACTTGGACTTTGCCTATGGTGGACCCTCAACCCTGGACCTTCAGATTTGGCCTTTGGCCATCTGGCCATTGGATGTTGGATGGTGCATGGTAGGCTGCACGCTTGGACTATGCATGTGATTATCTGAAAGGCAAAATCAAATAGAAATTGGGGGACCTGGGATTCGAACACAGGTCCTGATGGATATTGAACGTGCATGCTTAGCACTAGGCCGCTTTGTTTTATTTGTTAGTAATATACCAAGAATATATAATAAAAGAAAACAAGTCAATGGCCAGAAAAATTATAAAAAAGCGCGCGCCATTTGAACGGACCAATGGGCAGGGGACACTTCATCGTCCCTGTCCTGAAACCTACAAAACATTTACCTGCGGATTTGAATCCGCAGCTAATTAGTTCCCAGAGCATGGTTGGGTTCGTCTTGGCTCCCTGATCAACACTATGCCCTTCTTGAGTCCTGATTTTACCTGAAATAGGAAACCCCAAAAAACAAACGAAGAACCCTAGCTATGGTGGTTCTTCGTTCAGGCCAGATAAAAGCAATTGAATAATGCCAATTATTTGCAAATGTCATGTAGATTCAAAATATGGTGCTGATTCATGAAAAGATGCATAAATTTAGAGTTGCGAAATCAAGAACAGGGCTAGGCATCGTGATACTTATAGTGCGCTATGGGGTCTGATCAAGCTTGATTTTGATCCAGGTAGGTTTATTGAACACCCAGGAAGAGATTGGGACAAGTCTAAGATTTTGAAAACACCTCTAAGCACGATTTCGATTTCAAGCTTTTTATCACTTTTTCCAAACTTTGTTCTGCCTATGCCTGCACTTTCCAACCCTTGTTTCGATCTGTTTTGCTTGCTTATGTACTATGGAGTGTATTAGGGTAAGAATTATGTATTGAATCTTCCCACATCAATGCTTGCCAATTTGATTTAATTCACTCTTTACAACATGCCAAATTTGCCAAATCTCAATATTTTTGCACATGATATTGTATGATTCGAGTTTGATGATGATCATGATGATAATTACAACTTGAAACAGCCAAAAAATCTTATGTAATCAAAGTTTTGGATTTTATATGATTTAATTTGATTTAAAATGAATAAATTCAATAAAAAATCAAATTAAATAATAAAAATGGAATATGGGCTCATGGATGAAGCTAGGACACGTGGGCAACTATGCAAGCTCAAATCAAGTGGAAAAGAATGGGCCTATTTGACAAAATTTGAAGTTTTTGGGATAGTTGACTTTTGGCAATTTTGCAAAAATGCCCAACTTCAACGATGCATAACTTCTTCAATTTTGAGCTTTTGGAGGTGTTCTAGGACTTTTTAGAAATCTTGAGATGTCCTCTAACCAACCCTTTTGGTATCATCTAACTTTGATATTCCATGATCAAGTTATAAGCTTTGGAAAAAAAGGTGTTTTTGTTGACTTTCAAAAATGACCTATAATGTCCAAATTTATAACTTCTTGTGAGTGCATTTTGTGATCTTTGGGTATGAATATGGATTGTAGTAAATTGCATCCTCTCCAAAATGAGCTTTGGATGGGTCATTTATCATAAAGTATGAGAAAGTTATGCTTGGTCAAAGTTGAGTTAACCTTTCCTGCAAAACCCTAATTTAGCAACTTTTGAATCTTAATGAATTTTGAGCAATCCTTGATGAATCATGATCAACCCTTGATAAAATGATGAAATATCCTTAAAAAATGAGAAATTTGACAAAAAATCTTGAAGTTTGACAGCTTGTAGGTCACAGTTGACTTTTTCCCTAGCACAGTCGATTTTTGGACCCTTTGAGCAATTGACTGAGCAAACTTCTTCTGCAAGGCTTGAAATTTGACATGGATGATATTGAGGACATATTAGGACATTGGGGAGCACTTTAGGTCATTTGGACTCAAATATCTTGATACAACACAAAACCCTAATTTGGGGTTGACTGCCTTAGGAGATGACTTGTCTGACCCACTCTTGAGCAAACTTGAGCAACTTGGAGATTTTCCTTGCCATGTCTTGAGAAATATGAGAGGGAAAATTTTGGGGTACAATAATAAGCATTAACAGATCTGTCAAACACTAAACCCCACCGGGATTCAGGGTCCGGTCCTTCCTCACGAAAAAGGCTCATCACAATCTTTAATTTTCAAATACATCACATTCTCATCATGGAAGTCAAACTTGTCAGACTGGTAATTATCAACTGGTTGGTGAGCAATGTACTCAGCCAATACACTACCTTTAACAACCTCCTGAGTACGTATTCAATACCATATTCAGACAACAGTATCTTCCAACGGGCAATTTTTCCCGTAAGAGCAAGCTTTTCAAAGATGTACTTAATTGGATCCATTTTGGATATCAACCAAGTAGTATGATTCAACATATATTGGCGCAGACGCTTAGTAGCCCATGCCAAAGTACAACATGTCTTTTCATGCAATGAATATTGTGAGACAATCGGTGACCTTCTTGCTCAGATAATAAATGGCGTATTCTTTTCTACTAGTTTCATCTTACTGACCCAATATACAACCCATGGAGCTATCCAACACAGTTAGATACATAATCAAAGGTCTTCCTTTAACATGAGGGAGCAAGATAAGAGGCTCGATAGAATACTCTTTGATACTATAAAAAGTCTTCTGGCAATCATCTGTCCATACACAACCCTGATCTTTCTTCAGAAACTTGAAGATCGACTCATAAGTAGCAGTCATATGAGAAATAAATTTAGAGATATAATTTAGATGTCCGAGGAAACCCTTGACTTGATTTTCAGTTCTTGGTGCAGGAATTTCTTGAATTACCCTAACTTTATTAGGATCAACTTCAATACCTTTTTGGCTAACAATGAAGCCCAACAATTTTCCTGAATGGACACCAAAAGTGCACTTGTTTGGATTTAAGAAAAGATGGTACTTCCTCAAATGCTGAAACAACTTCAACAAGTCTTCTACACAACCCTCTTCAGTTTGAGATTTGGCAATCATATCATTCATATATACCTCAATTTCTTTATGCATCAAATCATTTAATATGGTTGTCATAGCCCTCTAGTACATTGCACTAGTGTTCTTCAACCCGAAGGGTGTCACTCTGTAATAGAATGTTCCCCAGGGTGTGATAAACTTTGTTTTTTCCATGTCCCTGAGAACCATGTTAATCTGATTATAACTGGAAAATTCGTCCATGAAGGAGAAAACATTGAACTTTGTTGTATTATCTACCAATGTATCAATATGTGGCAGAGGAAAATCATCTTTCAGACTGACTTTATTCAAATCTCTATAATCAACACACATGCAAACTTTTCCATATTTCTTTGGAATGGGAAAAATATTGACGACCCATTAAGGATAAACTGATGTCACAAGGAAACCGATATCAATCTGTTTCAAAACTTCTTCTTTAATTTTAACTTCCATATCAGGATGAGTCCTCCTCAACTTCTGCTTGATAGGAGGGCATTTAGGCTTTAACGGTAAATGGTGCTCCATAGTACCAGTGTCTAAACTAGGCATGTCTTGATTGACCAAGCAAAGATGTTAACATACTCTTTCAACAAATCAGTCAACCTACTCTCCACCTCTAGATGCAACACTGCCCCAATCTTGACTTCCTTCTGATCTTCTTCGGAACCCGAATTAATCATCTCAAACAACTCTTTATATGGCTGAATGGTTTTCTCCTCGTGCTCAAGAAACCGACAATCCTCTTTTGGAATTTCAATTAAATCCTCTTCTTCAACTTCATAGACATGGTATTAAAATTTGGGAGAGGGCGTAGGATCATTGTTTTCAACGATTTTATTAATTAATATGCACATATGATTATGCTTGATTTTAGAAACAGATAAATGCAACAAATGATTATGTTGATTTATTGACAATTTATTATTTTATTTTTTTAAAGGGTTTTTTCTAATTACCATTTTTCAGAAAAAATAGGAAATAAAAACACAAATGGGTAACAAAATTAACTTTTATTAATGATTTTAAAAATTGAAACAAAGATAAGCCTAAACATCATCACTTTCACCTTGGGCAGAGTGAAAGGATTTTTTCTTCGGAAAAAGCAAAACAAATTACTTCAAGATGCGAGCAGAGCTAAGAACATCAACAAAGGTCCAATTTTGAACTCTTATTCTGCGTGTCACATAATCTGGCCTTTCCAGCTATGGGTCATCTCCAAGAATAGCATCAACTTCTGGAGGAGTCAAATTGATAAAGCCCCCACTGTGGAATATATCTGAATACGAAAAAAAAAGACTTCGGCCTTGTAGCTTCAGCTTTTTGAGGAGAGAAACCCAAGCCAATGTTGTTCTTGTTCTCTGGTAGATCAATGACCTGCCCCCAAACATCAGTAGAACCCTTATGAACAACCTTCTAAGCATCTTTAAGCCTTGACAAATCCACTACGATAATATCAATTCATAGACCCTACACCAAACCTCCAGTTTACGGCCTAATCACATAATCACTACCCATGCTATATTTCTATCTAAGACTCACCTAGATATGAGGCCCTTCTCAATCCCTCTTCAATCACAGATAGCGATTGGACACAAAACAGGAAGGCACACTTCCATGACAGCAAAACAAAAGACACACTTCCATGATAATACTCAACCAAAACTCTTAACTAAGAACACAATTTGGAGTTACTTACAAGCTTCCTCTAAGAACAATACTCAACTCATTACTTCACAACTTCTGAGTGAGAACACAGTGACCATCTCACAACCTGAGTGGTTCACTTACACCAACTCTCCCAGAGAGTGGCTAACAAACTCAGCTGTAATGATCATATCTTTACAATTCTCGGCTGGTACCAATCCTAGGTTACAAAGCTTCTATTTATAACATATACCCAACTGGATTTGAGCCTTCAAAATATAACTCTTTGACTGTTAAAACAGTAGTAACTTCTGCTATAAACAAGGTCTTCAATCATTAGTTTCCTAAAATATATCCATATTTAGAAACAACATATTCTTCAATATTCTGACTTTATTCTTCTAGACCTTTAAATCAGCGCCATATAATATTGTATAATATTCCCAGAATATTTTGCATCTATTAAATCATAACCGAATCCACTAATTCAACTCAGCTCAAGTGCGATGTCGTATGCTCCTTCATAGGACATCTTATCTAACATGTTGTTTCAGATGTTGAAACACTTCAACTCAATATTTCCTAACATAAGATATGAATTCTTGCTCAAACCTGTTCTTGTTATCAAGTTAACATATCCTATATAACATATTACTGCTATATTAGTTTTACCAAACATAATGCCAATCACATAATTCAGAGAATTAACATCATCAATGGATAAAGCTTAGAACGTTGTTCTAACAGCGGCTTCATCTGCTTCCACGTAGATGAAAGAGGATAAATGTGATACCATCATGACTTGCTCGCCATTAACAATCACCACTTTGCAATTTCTGACAAATTTCAGCTTTTGGTGTAGGGTAAAAGTAACAGCACATGCCTCGTGGATCCAAGGACGACCCAACAAACAACTACATGCGGGGAAAATATCAATAACCTGAAACATGATCGGAAACATGTGTGGCACTATTCAGATGGGTAAATCCACCTCTCAAATAATAGATATTTTGGAACCATCAAAATCCTTCACCACAACATTGTTGTATCTCATAGGGGTCCCATGATAGGCGAGTTTTAACAGAGTACATTTTGGCATAACATTTAAAGGTGATCCATTTTCAATCAACACATTTGACAAGGCATCTTATTTACAATTTAAAGAGATATGTAACGCCAAATTGTGGTTCCTTCCTTCTTCTAGTAACTCATCATCGCAAAAGATGAGGTTATTACAAGCTGTAATATTACCTATAACACTAGTGAATTGATCAATTGTCACATCATGTTCAACAAAAGCCTGATCCAAGACTCTCTTAAGGGAATCTCTATGAGCAGCAGAGTTCATCAATAAAGCCAAGATAAATATCTTTGAAGGAGTATGTAACAACTGGTCAACAATTTTGTAATCACTCATTCTTATAATCTTCAACAAATCATCAGCATCACCACTAGTCTAACCATCCTCTTTTTTAGGTTCGACACTAGTTTCGACAAACTGCTTACCAAGATTGACTTTCTGAGGTGCCAGAGAAATCATTCGACCACTACGAGTCACCCGACTGGCTTCAAGAATGTTCACAATAGACGACAAAGGCTCAATTGCTACCTCTCTACCATCTTCTAACATGATTTAATTATACTTATAAGGCATAACTTTATCTGAATCATAAGGAACATGTCAAGGTAAGCAGATAACAAGGGGAGTCATGGCAGACTTAATGTGTTACGCAACTTCCACGGGTTTACAAATAACAAAGTGAGGCACTATGACATTCACATCACGATCTTCATCATTCTTTTTTAGTCTAGTAACACAAAGATATTCTGCATTCAACATACCTTGGAGATCATTTCTAACAACATCACACACTTTATGATCCTTAGAACACACTTGACACGACGAACGGTCGTGCTCAAAGTACCTCAACAAACCCAGCTCAGCATGAAGTTCTACCAAAGATCAATTTATCAAATTCACATCAGTAACCTAAAAAGTTCTAGGACTATCATCAATCAAATGCACTTCATGGTTCTCATCTCTCTATCTGCATACTTGAATAAGTCCCTTATCCAACATATCCTGGAGGTCTTTTTTTACCATAACACACCCACGAGGAGTTTCCATACAAACTCTGCAACCTGCATGATTATACTCATAATGACTAAATTCATAGAGAGTAGCATGCATTTCTACCAGATTCCCTCTTATAAGATTCACATCAAAGATCCAGAACTCATCGAGACAACCGTAAACTATATTAACTGCATTTCCCCCATGGTTAGGCAAAGGATTTTCTTGCATATTCGGCCACATTTCTTTGAAATATAGAATACCAGCCCTTACTAAATTTTGAACCTCAGCCTTTAACGGATAATAATTCTCTATGTCATGCTCTGGAGCACCTTGATGAGAAGCACAAGTGAAATCAGCTTTATAATACCAGGGGAGTTTTTCAGGATTAGTAGGAGGAAACCTAGTTTGAACCAGGCTCTTTTGAATCAATGCGGGAAACAAATCATCATAACTCATATGAATGGTATCAAAGGAGTTTCTTCTCTGATCCTGCTGTTGATTACCCTATTGGTAAGATTATTGATGCACTCTCTGAGGAGGTTGATAAGGCACTGCTGCATGAGCTATACTGAAAACTGGAGTAATTAAATCAACGTGTTGCTGATGATAGTGATTTCTTCCGCGGAATCTACCCTGCCTTTCTTGAGAAAAGGCATTAGAATCTCCTTCTTTATTTTTAGAAAATCCATAGGCGTGATTCTTAGCTGAACTTCCTAAACTTTCATCTTTTGATAAATGACCTTCTCAGACAGATTTTTCCAAACGAATACCCATTCCGACCATCTCTGTATAATCACTTGGCACACTGGCCACCATCTTCTCATAATACAATGACCCAAAAGTCTTTAGAAATTTTTTGGTCATTTCTTTATCTTCCATGAGGGGAATAACTTGAGCTGCAATCTCGCATCAGTGCTGCGTAAACTCCTTATCTTTCGGAGCCATAACCCTAAGTTGATCACGGTCAGGTGCCATGTCTATGTTATACTTGTACTGCCTAACAAGTGCTTCACCAAGATCATTAAAAGTATGGATGTTAGCATTATCCAAGCCCATATACACTTTTCAACATAAATCTGGTTAAACTATCCTGGAAATAATGGATCAGCAGGCGTTGATCTTTACTGTGGGTAGACATCTTCCTGACATACACCACAAGGTGACTCTGTGGATAAGAGTTTCCCTTGTATTCTCGAATTTAGAAACCTTGAGTTTAGCTGGAACCTTGACATTAGGGACAAGGCAGAGATCACTGACATTCTTACCAAACACTTCTTTACCCCAAAGAGCTTTCATTTCCTTCTGAATTTCCAAGAACTGATCGTAAAAATCATCCATACAGTCATAAATGCCCAGGCTCTCACTTGGTTCAGCAACTGCGTGTGCAACTTCACTATTAGATGTTTTGTATGATGTCAAAACTCGAAAAGCTAGCATTTTAGTATGGTGGACAATACCTTTATGTCTTGTGGCACCCCTTTATATTAGAGGTCTTAAGAATCATTTAAAACAACTTTAAAATTGATCCCAATCATGAAAAATCACTTTTTGCACAAAAACAACACTTATGTGTCGACCTGAAATTTTTATGTGTAGACACATAAATTATGCATTTCTGCATTTTCATAAAAGCTTCAGTATGTGTCGACACATACGATTTTCAGGTTGACACGTACAACCTATGCATCTACACATAAAATTTATGTGTCAACACATGTACTGCATTATTAAAGCTTTTAGTCATTGTTTCTCATGTGTCGACACATAAAATTATCAAGTCGACACATACTATTTTATGGGCCATTTTTTCATTATTTTTTCATTCAAAAAGTATCTTATTTTACCTAAAAAGAGTCCAACTATAAATATATCATTCATGCATCATTTCAACTTGAGGATACCATAAAATTAGCCTACAATTCTTCTTCTTCTTCAACCTTTCAATCTATGCATACACACCAACATTACATTGTGATGATGTTCCACCGGGGTGTCATATAGAGGAAGAATTATGGATTTTCAATTGGTTGGGTTGATATTTGTAGGGGTATTTATCCGAGAAATACCATCGGGGCTTTCCTCCAAAATCATTTGTTGAATTGGGGGTTTTCATGCAAGATCGTGCAAAGGATCGATCATGTGAAATATCCCTTGGAGTGTTTGAAATCTTTTCAAGGAACCTTAGAGTGGTTGAAATATTTTTAAGGATGTAGCTTAAGTGGCGAATATGTTGTATCTATCAGTCTTTGTCTTGTTGAAGATCAAAAGAAGAGAAGGGATTGAATCAACATCAAATGATTATGGTTTGTAGTATTACTCTTGAACACTTCTCTTGTAACTATACTTTCGCAAAGCAAGAAATTATCCTAATTTCAAATTTGAAATTGGGGGGAGATGTAACCATAATGAGGACGATTGGTGAACTTTCTAAACAAATCCTTGTGTCTCTTTTATTTTATTGCTTTACTTGCATTAATCTTCATACATCAATTTGTCAAATAGAATTGAGTAATTTATCGAAGCGTGGGAATTTTCCAAAATTATTTTTGTTTTGAATTGTGTGTTGAGTTGATCATAATCACTTTTGATTATAAGTGCTTTTTCATATCAACACAAACAAAGGAAAATTGCAATTTTCTATCTCTTACTTTCATTTACTCTATATATGCAATGTGTTGAATGTGTTATTTGATCGATTGATTCGTATAGAATTTATATTTGATTATTAAAGTTTAAATTGTTTTATTGATTAGAATACAATCACTTTGATTGTAAGTGCTTTTGAGTGTCAAAAAATCTCAAAGAAAATTCTGAAAAAATTGATTGCATGGCACATGTTCGATAAATTGTCATGTTATATTTTTAATATGATTTAATTGGAAATAGGACACCGTTGTGTTGAATATTAAACGGTTAATTGAGATATTATTATGTTTATTGATTTTATCATTATGATTAATTCCATATGGCTCATGCATATTCGAGGTTCCAATAACTAGGTTCGTTTAGACTACTATGTTGATCTAGGCCAAAATCCTTTCGCTCAACATTGTTTTGTTCAAATAAGTTTTAAGTAATCATATTGAAAGATAATTTTTATTTGGGGATCTATTCACTTCCCTCTAGATCGTGTTTCATAGTTTAACAAGTGGTATCAGAGCTCCGGTTAATTTCGTGCTTCGAAACTCTTATTAGATAATGGCGTACGAACCTAAAAGGGATTTTAAAACAGCCCCAAATTTTTGTGTGGAAGAAAACTATAGTTATTGGAAAGCTTATATGCTAATTTATGTTAATTCATATGACAAGGATATGTGTGACTCTATTACTCAAAAAAAATTCTAATGTCGTTGTCACATCTAAGCCGGAAGCACTATGGAATTATGATGATAAGAAAAATTCATCAAATCTCATTAATTGTTTGAACACATTTGGTATGCCTATTTCCAATGTAATTGCTATTAACAAAGTTTTTGAGATGTCTTACTAGGGAATTAGAAACCGAAGGTCACTATGATCAAGGAAGCTAATAATTTTACAATACTTGATCTCACTACATTTTTTGGTAAGCTTGAAGAACATGAACAAGAATTCACTTGTTGAACAAGCATAGGAAAAGGCTTGAGAAGAAGAAGAAAAAATAGAAATACACGGATAAGGAGGAAACAACAAAGTCTAAAGCTCTTAGGGCATCAAGTTCAAGGTCCTCAAATTGAGCATGTAATATGATAGTGATTTTAGTGACGGTGAAAGTTTAAATTATCACTATGGTTGTTGTTGTACCCCAAAATTTGCCCTCTCGTGTTTTCCAAAGTCTTCCCCCTGCATGGTTGATCACAAACCCTTGCCTAAGGAAAAAGAAAATTTTTGAGTGGTGGTTTAAGTACCTTTCGATTGGCATTCTGAAAGACCCTTCGATTGGTATTCTGAATGAGCCTTTCGATTGGCATCATGGACAAGCACTTCGATTGGCATTCTGAAAGACCCTTCGATTGGTATTCTGAAGGAGCATTTCGATGGGCATCATGGACAAGCATTTCGATTGGCATTATGTCGAAGCCCTTCGATTAGAATTCTGAAGGACCTTTTTCATTTGGCACCCTGGGCCAAGCCTTTCAATTGGCATGCCAAGGGATCCTTTGATTTAGCATTGTGTCAAGGCAGCTTCGACAGGCATGTTAACCATGTCCTTCGATTAGCATGAACAGCACATTTCGATTGGCCTGTTAACAAAGCTTTTCGATTGGAATTTTAATTAGTATCCTTCGATTGATATTTGGACCAGGGCTATTTGAAGAACTCCTTCCAGGCCATTTGAAAGAGGCCATCAAGAGGGCACTCAAAAAACATGTCCAGGTACACTGAACATGAGAAAATGGCATGTTTCCCTTGCAAATATAGAAATGATTAAATGCTGATTGTGGATTTAATTCCTGAGTTAAAGGCCAGATTCTTGCCTTTTCTGTTCCTAAAGAGCTGATTCGACCAGAGGGATTCTTTTCAAATCAGGACCAATCGAAGAGCAGGGCCTGAATGCATTCGAAAACCAAAAGTGTCCAGATTCATTCCAGATTCCAAAGAGACACGAATGTTTCAAAAAAGGAAATATTTTAATGTGTCTGATTCTTGTCTCATGGCTTTAATGGCCTGGTTAAATGGTTGTCCCTTGCCATTTTCATGCACCCTCACACTCCTATAAATACGAGGCCAGTGACACATCGCCAGGACAGAAAAAAAACATTACAAAAATTATAGTAAAGAAAAGAAAACTCTGCAGAAACAAAACAGAGGGAACAGAACAAAAAAGGAGAAAAAGAAAGAAAAAGAGGACTTGGAGACGCTGCCCACAAACCCACCAAAGGTTGCCAACAGTTTCAGAAGTAATCCAAGCCAAAGCAGCCATTCTGCAAACGTCTCCACGCCCAGAGCCACAGATCATACATCTTTAATTGGTAAAGGTTTGCAAAACCAAAATTGCACCTTCATGACATTTAAATACACATTGCATATATATTCTTGTTATTACTGATTATATTGTATGTAAGCTACAGCGCAAAGATGAGATCGTGCCATTGCTTGGGCACGATCTAAGTTTCTCCTTTGAAGCTCAGGATAAAACAAACCCAGACCCAGATTCAACAGATTCGAATTGAGGAAGGACTCGAATTTGGAGGAGATTCGAATCAGGGGGTAAAATCCCCCCTGGACCTTTAACATTTGTTTCATTTTGCAGGAAATATATTCCCAGAATCCTGTTCAGAGTTTCGAAGCTTAGCAGCTTAGCTTCGAACTGGATCCAAGATTTCCAGATCGAAGGATGACATATCCAGATCGAACACCCCCAAAGTGCAGCCCCTCATGCACCTTCGATCAAGCCTCTTCACTGGGTCGAAAGACAGCCCACACCTCTTTCGACCCAGGCCTCCAGAATTATGCCATTTTTTGATTTACTGTCTGTTCCTTCGATTTCATTTTTGTTTTGACCATTTTATCTCTTTTTTTAATCAACATAAAATCAAAAACACAAAAAACATTAGGCTAGTTTTTTTTCTTCTATTAAATTAACTTTGTTAATTAACCTTTTAATTATCTTAATATTTTCTCAAAACTAAAATTAAGTAGATTTAGATCATTTTCCCAAAATAAAATAAAACAACAAAAAGATTTTATTCTTAAGATTTTTAGAGGTTATGTTCGGATTCATGCGCGTTTATTTTATTATAACTGCCTACTGGTTTGTAATAGCTTAACTAAGACTTTTACACTTTACTGCTTTATTCCCCCAATTTTTGGACATGTAAATAATCCCCCTCCCCGAAGCCTTGTAATAGCGTAGGATTTACAATTCCCGCACTTTAAATTCCCGTACATATATTAACTGTTTAGATGTATGCTAACAAGGATTGCATGACAAGATTAACCTTTAAATCAACCGTAGGTCACTATAACATGTACAAAGATAATATAAACTGAAAATTGACACACTCGCACATGCCACTCTTAGGGTACGCCTCACTTGGTTGCCTCGAACGTGGTCATTAAGTATAGGATGGGTTAGAGGTCGTCCTTTTGTCCAAAGATCATAAGTTGCCTTGAAACGGTTGCCTCGGATAAAATGATCTAAGACATTAGGATTACCACTCAGGCGTCCTAACATTGCTTTAGTGACCACACGTCCCTTAAATCGAATTGACCCGAAAACTCCAACGATGATGCTGCCTACTCCTCAATAGTGGGATAGCACTGTCTAAAGGACATTTGCACAGTTTAATTCCTTTTTGAGTAGGTAGAGGTTCTTAAGTACTTGCTCCTTTTAAAAACAAAACAAAACTTTTCTCACTTACACTCTCTTCAAAATAAAAAAACTCTTTTCAAACTCACAAACACAAAGAAAAGAAAACTTTTAAAAATATAGTGAGCAAGTACCTAAGAGCCCGTGGATAACCACTGATAGAAAGGGTGCTAACACCTTCCCTTTCTATAATCTACCTCCCGAACCCGAGAAACATCTCAAAAAGGAATTTTTCTGTGCTTTTGTCCTTTCCTTGTTGGATAAAATAAAAGACGGTGGCGACTCTTGCTTACCGCGACATTTTGCAAAAACAAACGCAAAACGCGAACCAGCATTCCAAAACAGTCAATTCTCATTCCCACCGATCACAGTTGTGTTTCCAAAATGTAACTAATTGTTTCACTAACCCCTAAGGACTTAATGAAGATTAGGTACCTAGCTTGTCTTGTTGTTTTGTAGGTGCATTGTCTTGACTCTATAAAGAGAATATGAATTCTCATTTATGGTGGTTCAAGGCATATGAACATATTCTAATTCTATTGATACGGGGCAAGATGATGGATTATGTGATCTAGAAAGCAACAAAATGTTCTGTTTTATTGGTAAAATATGCGTACGTTACTTTTGATGTTATATCCGAGAATATTCAAAAAAGGTATTTCATTTCATGATGTAGGTTTATCTTCAAGAGACATACTCAATAACGCCGAAGAAGGAATTGATCAACCAAAATCGGTGAAACACGAGGAGGAGAAAGATAACTAACATAAAAAGGATAAAGATGAGAGTTTAATCAAAATAAATTTTCATCAAATCAATAACCTTTTTGGATTCATCACAAGGTATACTTTGTCAAAGTGAAAAGTGGTAAGATCGATTTGTTTTAAAACCTTTGTGGCATACTTTGCATTTGGTACAACTTTCTTTCGAGAGTCCCATGTGAAATACAAGTGCATCCTTCGCCATATTATATGGTGAGGTAGTATCGATTTAACTTTCGCTTTGTTTGTAAGCTCTCTCTCTCTTTTACTTGTTTATTTCTCTAAATACATGATATACTTGGTGTATGGTATACATATTATGAGTGTTGATTTGCAACATAATTCTTAATGATAATCATAGTGAGCTATCAATTGATATACTTGAAATGATCTCATCACATTATATTCTCATGTATTTCTTATAAACACTTATGGATACACAAACATGTTTAGCTTCATTAAACATCATGCATAACACATTTGACATTACATCATATTTGATTCTACTAACATGCAACTTGTCAAAGAGTTCTCTAAGCTTATGCAGGGAGTATTTGAAATGAGTCTTATGGGAAGTTGAACTACTTTATCGGACTCCAAATAAAGTAGCTCAAGGAAGAAACACATGAGTGGGAATTACCTTCACGATCATGTTGAAAGTTAGAGATTATTAATGTCTCCAATGTTGCTTTCTTTATTATGATGCTTGCACTTTTATACTTTTTCTCTTATAATTCATTTGAGTATTTTACATCATGTGAGTGCAACTTTTATTTCATCAAGAGTGAGGTAATATTGTTCCAAGTCTCTCCTTAAAAGTAAGATGTTTCTTAGTACATATTTTAGTTGATGAAAAATGATTGCTATATTTTCAAATGATGAAAACCATGAATGTTCATTTCCAAATTTTTTGATTGATAACCATTGTGTGTTTTCAATGTATATTCTTATAATGACTTCATGTATTAATTCTTTCACATTTATATAAGTTGTTCTTGTATGTACAAGTATGTGTTTCTATTATTATTTCTTGCATGTGCATGAGTTCAATGTAAGCATGTTAATTGCATGTACGGTTCATGTTGTAGTTGAGTCACAATTTATGGCAACATTTTTATTTTGGATTGAGTTGTGATATGTTCTTGTCACTATGCTAGGCACATGTATGCGCGGCATCAGGAGTTCTATTGTATTGTGTTACGAAATCGTGACGCTATAGAAGCAACTTAACTAGCTTGCTCTTGCATCACATTCATTTTTATTCATGCAATTACATTACATATTTGATAATGTTTTATGCTTGTTATCTATTTTTTTGCACCATTACAGATATATGGGGATATGTAACTGTATGCTCTTCTTTGCAAAAATGTCTCTGTGTGATATATTAGTATTGGTATTGGAATATGATACTTCTCCCGATTTTCCTTCTTTCTTTTTGATGTTGTCAAAAGGGGAGAAGAATATGCGAGATAAAGATGGGAAGCACAAAGTCAGGGGGGCATAAAAAACAACTAACATTGTACATCAAAATCCAAAATTAATATTTATATCAAACACAATATGTTTAAGTCAAAAGTAATATTCACATCATCAATACAGAAAATAAGTCATTAGCACATCTCAATAAATCATTCAGCAGGACCCTTAAACACATTGTGGATATACGCCCAATGTTTACGAAGATCTAAAAAGTCCTCAACGGGGAATGAAGTTTCGTCGTTAAACTTCTACATAAGAAAGAGAAAAAAAAGTGAATATCATGCATGATAATAATTCAATAGTCAACTTATATATTAATATATGTAAATATTTTATGACATATATATCTTATCCCACGAATCAACAATATTATCAAGGAAAATGTTTAACATGTATTTTATGACATAATACACACACTCGTAACCCCCTGGTTGTTTCCTCGTCTACAAATTTAAGCAATAATTACATGAATATAACCACACATGAATGTAAATGAAAGAAACAGGTAATCAAACTTTTGATGATCCTCCAAGTATAATTGTCTCTTGCCATTTAAAGAGAATTTGTTGGGGATGATGAGAAGAGTTTATAGCAAAAAGAATCACTTCAAAATGTTGAAAATTGAGAGAGTTATGCACTTATGACCATATAATCAAGAACTTGTCAAGTTAGGTCAAACAACTTGAATCAACTTTGAATCTTTTGAACTTTGCTTACAATCTAAGGCATGATGAAGCATATATGATCTTAGAATGATGTTATCTTGAAGCACACTTGATGATGATGCTCATAGTTTGATGAAACTTGTTGAAGAAGGCGTGAAAATAAACACATGAATCTATGAAGTTTCTTAATGAATCAAACCATAAAACCTTGAGATAAACTTGACCACAAAAAGTTGAGAGATGCTCAAGACATAGCACTTTGATGATAGATGCATAACTTTAAAGTTCAAGCCTTTGAGGTTCAAGGAATGATCAATTGACTGAGGATTGATTCTCAAAATCCTAGCTTAGGAGGTGAGATGGGTGCAATTGACTCAAAACTTATAATGTACAAAACACAAAAGAGAAACAAAACATCTTTTAGATTTTGGTAAGAGATTTTTAAACACAAAGTGTTGTACCCCAAAATTTGCCCTCCCATAGTCTCCAAGAAATTGTCAAGCCAAGTCACAAAATTCCCCAAGGGTTGCACAGTCCAACTGTCTCCTACACAGTCAAAACTAGGGTTTATGTTCTGATCAAGAAAAGGAAGTTTTCAAAAGCCCAATCAAGTATCATATGCTTACAAATGTGGTCAAGCATCCTTATATCAAGTTTCAAGGCATTCAGCTCAAAATTGCACAGTCAAAACCCTAGATTGCACTATAGTCAACTGTAGGGGCAAAATGGTCATTTGACAGTCAAAAGTTCAAATTTTTGGTCAACATATCATTTTGAAGCCACAAACATCATTTGATCAATGCTTGATCATGATTCTCAAAATTTGGCTCAGAAATCATCAAAGATGCAAAAGTTACCATATTTGGACAGTTGAAAAAGTCAACTGAAATTGACCAGGGCATAACTTTCACATGGATCATCAGAAAAATTCCATCCAAATCTCATTTTGAAGAGAAAGACATTTCCTACAATTCATCTTCATATTCCAAGTCCAAGAAATGCTCTCACAAAAAGTTATCAATTTCAACATTATAGGTCATTTTCAAAAGTCAACAAAAAGGGACTTTAAGTCAAAGGCCATAACTTGAGATTGGTAAATCAAAATGACATGGGACCAAAGGAATTGGTTAGAGGACTCAAAGACCTTTCCAAAATGTCCAAGAACATGTGAAAAGCTTAAAAATTGAGCAAGTTATGCCTTGTGGAAGTTGGGAAATTTTTGGGAATTTTGAAAAGTCAACTTTGATTCAAATGATCCAAAATTGCTAATGGGCCCATTTTTCTTCCATGATCCATCATCCCAAGCGTATGCACGACCAATTGGCCCAAAGGGAAGTATTTTCTCATTTTTTAGTTATTTATTTGAATTTATATTAATATTAATTCATTTAAATTATTTAAATATATAGAAAATATCTAACTTGACCTAATGAATCTTTTTGTACACATTTTAGGCTCAATAATTCGTGCCTAAGCCAATTTGGAAATATTTGGAGCATTGGGATATGATTTGTGCAAAAATAACATGAAAAAAGATATGAAAAGATTCTTAACAAATCAAATATCCAAACCATGATTACAAGGGATTTTATTCAAGTTTGTTGACCTAATTGCTTCCATACAAGTACCTGATCACAACCCTAATGGCATAAGACTCCAAGCTGCGCCCAAGAACACTTTGCAAACTTGAATTTTTTTCCATAAAACACAAAACTGATTTCAAGGTTACAAGACGATTCAAGCCCTAATCTTGATTCCATTGGCTTCCTGAAGCTTCACTGATCACATTCCAACCATTAACAGCCCTCCAAACGCAAGAGATTGGTATACAGAATGCAAGATATATAGTGAAAAATTCATCATCGTGTTTTGAAATTTACGCATCCTCATAACATTTTGTTTATTGATTCTTGTTCCTCATAATGTTCTGATGCTAACCATACCAATTAATTTCGTTTTTGTGCAATATATGTGATTTGGCCATTGATGCCGTCTAGGGTTTGCAGGTTTTAAAATTGGGGTTTCCCAAACCAAGTGAAATTAGGACTCAGGGCTATGACCATTGCAATCAGCATACTCCAATGAACAAGAAGCATTAGTCGCGATTAATTTATGAGCTACATAGCGCTATTCGCTATTTCTTCTAAAGCTGCCTAAACCCACGCATAAAAAACCGTGGCCTTCGTTTTGTGTTTTCAGGAAAATTGAAGAAGATGACCTCGTGTCCAACGGCCAGTGGTTCGTTTGAATCTCGCGCGTTTTTAACCCACTAACATCATGTTTTATTTATTATGTTTATATGTTATTATATGTTAAATACATAAGCGATGGTTCAGTGGTAAAGCGATTGTGCTGGCAACGTTAAAGACCTGGGTTCAAGTCCCAGGTCTGAACAAAATTCCATATTATTTTTGTATACTCATTCCTATGCAGGTTCAACTGTGAAGTTCACCATATGCCATCCTGATCCAAGCATACACGTGTCCCAAACGACCACACCAAAGGCATAGATTCAAAGAGCATATTACACCTTAGTCAAACGTGTTACACAGGATTCAGAAAGTCAAACAGGCCACTGCCTATTGGGCCCAAACTTTTGGATTATACCTCCATCTGGGACTACACCCCCACCCTGGTTTGCTAGTTTTATTTATTTTTCTTATATTTCCTTTAATTATTTTACTTGTTTTGTTGTTTTAATTTAATAATTATTTTTACAAAAATAAGAAAAATATCATAAAATCAGAAAAAGGCAAAAAATATAATATTTATTTTATTTTAATTATTTCCATAAATAAATTACATGTAAATATTTAGTTTAATTAGGTTGCAATTTTAATCCCTTTTAACAAAAATACAAAAAATAGAATTAGGTTTAATTTTTATTCCTTTAATTTGTTTCTTTTTTATCATAATATTTATTTATTTATTTTTTATAATTAAATTGTACATAAAAAATTAGGTTTAAATTAGTTAAAATTTTAATATTTTCATAATAAATCTAAAAAACACTAGAATTAGGGTTTCCATTTCAAATTTCATTCTAATAAATTCTTTTTCTTTTAAATCTTAAAAAACACAAAATACCAAAAACATTTTCTTTTAATTTTTAATTGTAATTTCTCATTAACTTTAATTTTTTGCAAAAAGGGTCCAACGCCCATGTTCGTAATTTATTTAAGTTCGCGCATTTATTTTATGTCGTTTATTATGATTATGTAATTGTCCCAAAGCGTTGTAACAATTTAACTTTTCGCACTTTTACTTTGCTTTATTTATTTTTCTGTCAAATCGGGTCCGGTTTAATTTTGGCGATGTGGACCCGCGCCATTTGTAATAGTTGTAGATTTATTTTCCCGCAAACTTTATAACTGTTAAAAAGCATGCAAGAATGAATGTCTTAATTAAAATCAAGCGTAGAACACAAATAAACATGACAAGACAAATGCAAATGAAAACGACACACAAATCACACACCACCCCTAGGGTACGCCTCACTGTTGCCTTACCTCGAAAGGTGATCGTCGAGTAGAGGACGTCTTAGTAAGTCCTCATGATCCGGGAACCTGGCATGAGGGTAGCTTCTAAGGTGTCTTCCCATTGCTCTGGTGATCACCATGTCCCTAAAACTCGAATTGACCCGAACACCTCCAACGGTGGTGCTACCTACCTCTCAATGGTGGGATGGCACTACTTTAAAGGACATCTACACAGACGAATTCCTTAGGGTAGGTAGGTTCTCGTAGATACTTGCTCTAAATTTAAAAACAAATTCAAAAATACTTTTCACACCAACACATTTTCAAAAAGCTTTCGAAAGCAATTTTTCAAACACTCTTGAGGACCGATACAAGAGTCGAACTGAAATTTTCAAAGAAACTTTTTAAAACCCACAATTGAAAAGCAAACAAACCATTTTTGAAAACACAAATGAGCAAGTATCTAAGAGCCCATGGATAACCATGGATAGAAAGGGTGCTAACACCTTCCCTTTCTATAACCTACCTCCCGAACCGAGAGCAATCTCTTTAAGGAATTTTTCTGTGCTTTTGTCCTTTCCATTTGGAGAAAATAAAAGACGGTGGCGACTCTTGCTTCCGTGACATTTCGCGAACCAGCGTTAAACAGTCAGTTCCAGATCCACCGATCACAGAACTGGCGACTCTGCTGGGGACTAAACTTAAAGTGGGGTGTACCTTAGGGCTAGGTCATAACTATGTTTTCAATTGTATTGCTTTGTGTGCTTTAAATTGTGGGTTGCTTGGGAGTTCTATAGATCCTAACCCGGATCTGGGGATACCTTTCTTAGAAAGTAGCAACAAGGCTGTGAGGGAACTGTGCGGGGTATACCGACATGGTTGAAACAGTCTGCTACGTTGATGTGGCACTTTGGTGTGTACCGGTAACCCTTGAGTTCAGTCAAGGAGAGTACGGGGCCTCCGCGTGGTGTCGTGAAGCATCAACAGACCTTAGGAACCTTAATTGAACTATCTTGGCCTCTTTAGGGTAGTGAGATAACTGACTTTGGTGCAGTCCAAGGTTGGTTGATACTCGATACTACACTCAATTGAGGGTTGCTTTCCTGGAATATTTCGGTCGCCAGTTCAGTGGCTAAATCGAAACGATGAACAATGAAAGCAATCCCGTGATATTGGGAACCTTAGAATCCGGTTACTTTGATTAGGACAGGTTGAACCCACCAACTTCAAGAGGGTAATACCCAGACCCCATGCTGGCCTTAAACTCTAAGGGATTTCTCTTGTGTGACTTGTGTGCCTTCGTACTTGACTAATTGCATGCGTGTTATCTAACACATAAGCTACTTGCAGGTTTTGTTGATAGTCCTTAATAGGGACTCATAACAGGGTATACTAGGTTTCTTACAGGTTTTGTTTATAGTCCTTAATGGGGACTCATAACAGGGTTTACTAAGTTTCTTGCAGGTTGTTTATAGTCCTTAATTGGGGCTCATAACAGGGTCACTTATGTTATCCCATGCATAGCATGACATCATACCATTGCATACCATTGCATTCATCCTAACCCGTTTCAAGGATCTCAAGGGCTTGTGATGCAGGTCA
The DNA here is from genome assembly GCA_948472305.1 of Vicia faba. NCBI lineage: Eukaryota > Viridiplantae > Streptophyta > Magnoliopsida > Fabales > Fabaceae > Vicia > Vicia faba. Next base: position 309,088,816 of record OX451740.1, on the reverse strand, counting down.
TGATAAACCAATTACCCAGCAAGGGGCAAAGGGGATTTATTTTCCTCTAGCCAAGGGTGTCAGGGGCTATGACCCACTGGATATGGTGAGCCTTTGACCCTTGAAGAAGGATTTTCTACAACAGGAAGTTTCTTCGATCAAGTTACCGGTTTTCAACTCTAACAAGTTTCTCTGTTTACCCCGCGAGGTCCTTGAAAACATTACATGCATGTCATACATCTCATTGCATTGCAGGTATCCCTTTGACAGGTTGCTTACCCTTCTCCGCTGTTTATTTCAGCCGATCGTCATGAATCCTGAATCATCAGCTGAGCAGACTATCAAGGACCTCCAGGCTCAGAACGCCCAGTTCCAAGAGCTGATCATTAATTTGACTCAGGGGCAACAAGATCTGAAGGCTCTGCTCTTGAAGAAGGACAAGAAAAAGAAGAGGACTGTTTTGTTCAGCCCTAGGCGCAGATCTGGGAATACACCGCAAATTGAAACTGAGAGGACAACCCCATCTGTGGGAAAAAGCAGTCATCAAGAGGAAAGGGTGCCCAGTCCAGAGGCCTCTGACAATGAAACAGATTTCGACGACGAACAGTACCCTCCTGCTGAGGACAAATACAAACAGTTGGAGGATAGGCTGAATGCTATGGAGATCCAACAGGTACCTGGGCTGGATCTTGGAGATTTGGGTTTGTCAACTGGTGTGGTTATTCCTCGGAAGTTCAAAGCACCATCCTTCTATAAGTATGACGGGGCGTCTTGTCCCAAACTGCATCTAAGGTCCTATGTTCGGAAGATTCAGCCATATACGGTGGACAAGAATTTGTGGATCCACTTCTTCCAGGAGAGTCTTTCAGGGACTCATCTCGAATGGTTCTATCAGCTAGATGGGACCAAGATTCGTAACTGGGAGGAGTTGGCTACTGCTTTCTACAAGCAGTATCAATATAATGCCGACCTTGCTCCTACGCGTACCCAACTCCAGGGTATGTCGTTAGGATCAAGTGAAGGTTTTAAAGAATATGCGCAGAAATGGAGGGATCTTGCTGGAAGGGTACAACCACCTCTGACTGATCGGGAACTTGTTGATATGTTCTTGGGGACCCTGTCTGGTCCGTTCTACAACCACCTAATCGGGAATTCGTCTGCTGGATTCACAGATCTTATCTTGACTGGAGAGCGAATAGAAGCTGGTATCCGGTCTGGGAAAATTCAAGAGGCTGCACCTTCTGATAAGAAGCCTCATCATGGAAAGAAAGAATCCAATGCTGTGCACGGTAAAAAAAGCCGTCATGAGGCAGGGGCAATCCAGATCTCCAATCCCGGACCTGCTCAACAAGGGCAGGGGCAGCAGCGCAAGGAGAAACGACAGTATACCAAACTCAACATGTCGCTGGATCAAGCACTGCAACAAATGTTGAAGGCAGGGCTGATCACTTTAAGGGCTCCTCTCCGGAATCCGAACACTTCTGCACCCAACTATCATCCCAACGATAGGTGCGCATATCATTCAGATAGCCCGAGGCATACTACAGACAACTGCTGGCCTCTCAAGAACAAGATCCAAGATATGATTGACGCCGGAGAGATTCAGTTTGAAGTGCCAGAGACTCCGAACATAATCACTGCCCCGTTGCCCAATCATTGAAGCCTTTTGTTTATTTGAATTTTGAGTTGTATCTTTCATTGCTTATACAAACGATTAATGTCATAGCAAACTCTTTTATGTTATCAATGCATCGCATACGTCTGTTTTGAGAATTAATACAATTGTTTTCATTATATTCAAATTTCTTTTCATATTTTTTCTGATGATCAACTCTTGGTTAATAGTTCTGAGCCTCTTGAGGGAGGATGACGAAAACGATACCACGATCTTTACAGTATGCTTTTGAACAGACCCCGCTGATGAGGTACAGGCATTGTTTCAATTCCTAAACACTGGAGTTATAAGGAAGATAACCCCTCGTCAACCCCTCTGAGCCAAAGAAGTAGGAGTTTTATTTTCGAAAATCAAAACCCTTAATCATAACCTGGGGCAGGGTAGTTCTCTCAGTTGATCCAAGTGCATCTTTACAAAACGAACAAAGACAGTGATGGTTCAGAACAATCAAAAGGACAGGCAGTCATCATCAAAATTCATAAATGAAAAGCCCAAAAAGTCTAAACCTATGAAAAGAGACTTATGAAACTGGGGCATCCCGCTGACTGTGATTCCAAAAAAGGAAACAGTTCAGGCAAAAAAAGAAAGGGATAACAAAAATCAAGAAAGAGGTCTCAGAAACCCTCAACCATAGCAAAAATGACTGCCTAGTCAGAATAAATCATCAACATCTGAACCATTATTGGAACATCAAAGCAAAGACTCAAACAAGGTCTAACGCATGATCAACTGAGTTTAGGTTTGGAGAACATCACGAAGAGCGGGTGGGTACAAATAAAATTTGAGCCTTTATCCTTTGTTTCTTAAACCGTGAACCAGGCCACGTTATAACCCTCAAAAGTCCTAGCTGAAGCATGGGTTAGTTCGAAAGCATACTGTTACGAAGGTATCCTGACTCCTTAAGGCTACGATAAATACAAAGTTGACATCATGTTTTACAAACATTCACATGTTTTATGAAAAAATGCATTTTCAAAATCTTCAAGACAGACATAAGCTTTGCATTTTTAACATAACTTTGTTTGCATATGACTTTTTGTTTGAACAGTATAGAAGTTTACACGACGAATGCCTAATGAACAGAAGTACCTCCAATCAAGGGGCATGGCACGACTATTGTTCATCATCTGGGGCAGTCCAATCAAGATTCGGAGAATCTCTCAAAAGGCCAACCAGCCTGGGGCAAATCTCCACCTGAGTCACTTAGGGGCATTTCAACAACAAACCTCGCCTGATGAAACATCTTCTGGTGACAAAACACTTCTAAACAGGGGCAACTCCCTACTTTCTGAGAACGGACATAGTCGGAAAAATACTACGCACAATCAAAGACCCGCTAGGCTGATATGCCTAGGCAAAAATTAGGGCTTCCCGGCGAACCAAAAGGGTTCGGGCAAAATGAGGGATGAAATAAAAAAATCTGTACACCCGGCAAGTCGAAAACCTGAAAAGGCGGCTTGGGCAAAAATGGGTATCCTGGTGGACTGAAAACCCGAAAGGGCGGTCCAGGCAAAAGTTAGGGATTAAAGCGTACGACTATGTCCCGTCTTCTTGTCATCTGTCTACCAGAAGAAGGTTTGTCCATCAATAACTATCAGTACCCCACAAGTGCCTCCCCCATAGAAACAGGGGCAATAATGAGTGGTCTAAGTAATCTGATTGTTCTGTCCTCCAGGGTATCAAGGTATGTTCCATGGAAGAACATAACCAATACAGTTCAATACTCCCCCAGGAGAGTCCAATCCAGTTCCCCTAGAAAGATGGAATTCATATCCCCAAACAATAAGTCTACCCCCAGTATGATTCTGGAAGCTTATCCTCGCAGAGCACGAACGCGTCGTCCGGCTTGAGTTAAAGAGTTATTTCCTTAACAGGATATAACTGGGTTATCCTCAGCCAAAAGCCACGGAAAGGTCGTCGTCAACGTAGTTCTTTCCTATTCCCAGCGAAGTCCATTAATACTTCCAACAACAAGGACATCCTCAACAGTTACTATCAACACTCAGCAAGGCATCCCTCTTCCCACAGAGTATTTCTTCCCAGCATGGTCGCTAGAATATCTTTTTCTCCTCGCAGAATCCGTCATTGGCCAAGTTTATTCCCCAACGGAGTTATCTCCTCCTACCGGTATACTTGCAACTATCAACCCCAACGGAAGCAAAAGCTATTCTTCCACATCAGTCCAGGATGCGACTTCCCGGCACCCGTCAAGGATTTATTTTCCTACAACGAAAATATACATTCATAAACATCATATCCTCATACATTATAGCATGCATATACATCATACTACATGAATCTCATTAATTTTGAAGACATACAGTTCATGCATCATGATTTTGCATACAATTATGTTTTGCCTTTTCAGGAAAAAGATCAATACAAAAATGACTACTATCAACTATCGCAATTCATCCTAGATATAGTTTCAGATATGATCCAGATATGGTGACGTTCTGATACTGCTTCCAGATTTCTTTCTCGATATAGTCTCAGATATGATCCAGAGATGGTGACGTTCTGATGCTGCTTCCAGATTTCCTTCCAGATATAGTTTCAGATGTAAACCAGATATGGTGACGTTCTGATACTGCTTCCAGAAGTCCTTTTAAGATGTTTCCCTCTCCGACGATGAGTGTGAGGTGATATTCTCTTATGATTCCCTCTCCGACGGCGTGTGAGGTAGTAATCCCTTTTTCAGATGTTTCCCTCTCCGACGATGAGTGTGAGGTGATATTCTCTTATGGTTCCCTCTCTGACGGCGTGTGAGGTAGTAATCCCTTTTTCAGATGTTTCCCTCTCCGACGATGAGTGTGAGGTGATATTCTCTTATGGTTCCCTCTCCGACGGCGTGTGAGGTAGTAATTCCTTTTCAGATGTTTCCCTCTCCGACGATGAGTGTGAGGTAATAGTCACCCATGGTTCCCTCTCCGACGGTGTGTGAGGTAGTAAGTCCTTTTCAGATGATTCCCTCTCCGACGATGAGTGTGAGGTAATAGTCTCTTATGTTTCTCTCTCCGACGGTGTGTGAGGTGACAATTCCTTTTCCTATGATTCCCCTCTCCGACGGCGAGTGAGGTGATTCCCTTTCAGATTATAATGGTCTATGGTTCTCGTTCCGATACTGCAAAAATGGTAATTCCCACCAAGATTTTCTCAACGAGCGTTGTTGAAGTTAAAATCACCCAAGGTTCTCTTACCATTCGTGCTAAGGCAGTAACCATCTCTGGTTCATTCATCAGCGTTTGAAGCTCCAGACTCAGCTCCTGTAACCAGTCAGGACATATCTATACCAAGCATCTAAAATCAGCTCCTGCAACGTGTCAGGTACTCATTTTTCTTTTGCAGGTATGCAGGTTCTCGCTAAGGAATCCCTTACGCGATCAATATTCAGATGGAATCTATAAGCCCATCATCCTATCCAAGCGACTTCTAAATGGCATCTATAAGCCCATTCCCCCATCACTGTTACTATGTGAGCGCAAATTTCTGGGCACTCTAGTGTTCAATCATCTTCTACCCTCGGATTACGAAAGGCACGTCAGCCAATCTGCATCCTCAGGTCTAAGAAGATTGAACAGGGGCAACTGTTGTACCCCAAAATTTGCCCTCCCATAGTCTCCAAGAAATTGTCAAGCCAAGTCACAAAATTCCCCAAGGGTTGCACAGTCCAACTGTCTCCTACACAGTCAAAACTAGGGTTTATGTTCTGATCAAGAAAAGGAAGTTTTCAAAAGCCCAATCAAGTCTCATATGCTTACAAATGTGGTCAAGCATCCTTATATCAAGTTTCAAGGCATTCAGCTCAAAATTGCACAGTCAAAACCCTAGATTGCTCTACAGTCAACTGTAGGGGCAAAATGGTCATTTGACAGTCAAAAGTTCAAATTTTTGGTCAACATATCATTTTGAAGCCACAAACATCATTTGATCAATGCTTGATCATGATTCTCAAAATTTGGCACAGAAATCATCAAAGATGCAAAAGTTACCATATTTGGACAGCTGAAAAAGTCAACTGAAATTGACCAGGGCATAACTTTCACATGGATCATCAGAAAAATTCCATCCAAAGCTCATTTTGAAGAGAAAGACATTTCCTACAATTCATCTTCATATTCCAAGTCCAAGAAATGCTCTCACAAAAAGTTATCAATTTCAACATTATAGGTCATTTTCAAAAGTCAACAAAAAGGGACTTTAAGTCAAAGGCCATAACTTGAGATTGGTAAATCAAAATGACATGGGACCAAAGGCATTGGTTAGAGGACTCAAAGACCTTTCCAAAATGTCCAAGAACATGTGAAAAGCTTAAAAATTGAGCAAGTTATGCCTTGTGGAAGTTGGGAAATTTTTGGGAATTTTGAAAAGTCAACTTTGATTCAAATGATCCAAAATTGCTAATGGGCCCATTTTTCTTCCATGATCCATCATCCCAAGCGTATGCACGACCACTTGGCCCAAAGGGAAGTATTTTCTCATTTTTTAGTTATTTATTTGAATTTATATTAATATTAATTCATTTAAATTATTTAAATATATAGAAAATATCTAACTTGACCTAATGAATCTTTTTGTACACATTTTAGGCTCAATAATTCGTGCCTAAGCCAATTTGGAAATATTTGGAGCATTGGGATATGATTTGTGCAAAAATAACATGAAAAAAGATATGAAAAGATTCTTAACAAATCAAATATCCAAACCATGATTACAAGGGATTTTATTCAAGTTTGTTGACCTAATTGCTTCCATACAAGTACCTGATCACAACCCTAATGGCATAAGACTCCAAGCTGCGCCCAAGAACACTTTGCAAACTTGAATTTTTTTCCATAAAACACAAAACTGATTTCAAGGTTACAAGACGATTCAAGCCCTAATCTTGATTCCATTGGCTTCCTGAAGCTTCACTGATCACATTCCAACCATTAACAGCCCTCCAAACGCAAGAGATTGGTATACAGAATGCAAGATATATAGTGAAAAATTCATCATCGTGTTTTGAAATTTACGCATCCTCATAACATTTTGTTTATTGATTCTTGTTCCTCATAATGTTCTGATGCTAACCATACCAATTAATTTCGTTTTTGTGCAATATATGTGATTTGGCCATTGATGTCGTCTAGGGTTTGCAGGTTTTAAAATTGGGGTTTCCCAAACCAAGTGAAATTAGGACTCAGGGCTATGACCATTGCAATCAGCATACTCCAATGAACAAGAAGCATTAGTCGCGATTAATTTATGAGCTACATAGCGCTATTCGCTATTTCTTCTAAAGCTGCCTAAACCCACGCATAAAAAACCGTGGCCTTCGTTTTGTGTTTTCAGGAAAATTGAAGAAGATGACCTCGTGTCCAACGGCCAGTGGTTCGTTTGAATCTCGCGCGTTTTTAACCCACTAACATCATGTTTTATTTATTATGTTTATATGTTATTATATGTTAAATACATAAGCGATGGTTCAGTGGTAAAGCGATTGTGCTGGCAACGTTAAAGACCTGGGTTCAAGTCCCAGGTCTGAACAAAATTCCATATTATTTTTGTATACTCATTCCTATGCAGGTTCAACTGTGAAGTTCACCATATGCCATCCTGATCCAAGCATACACGTGTCCCAAACGACCACACCAAAGGCATAGATTCAAAGAGCATATTACACCTTAGTCAAACGTGTTACACAGGATTCAGAAAGTCAAACAGGCCACTGCCTATTGGGCCCAAACTTTTGGATTATACCTCCATCTGGGACTACACCCCCACCCTGGTTTGCTAGTTTTATTTATTTTTTTTATATTTCCTTTAATTATTATTTTACTTGTTTTGTTGTTTTAATTTAATAATTATTTTTACAAAAATATCATAAAATCAGAAAAAGGCAAAAAATATAATATTTATTTTATTTTAATTATTTCCATAAATAAATTACATGTAAATATTTAGTTTAATTAGGTTGCAATTTTAATCCCTTTTAACAAAAATACAAAAAATAGAATTAGGTTTAATTTTTATTCCTTTAATTTGTTTCTTTTTTATCATAATATTTATTTATTTATTTTTTATAATTAAATTGTACATAAAAAATTAGGTTTAAATTAGTTAAAATTTTAATATTTTCATAATAAATCTAAAAAACACTAGAATTAGGGTTTCCATTTCAAATTTCATTCTAATAAATTCTTTTTCTTTTAAATCTTAAAAAACACAAAATACCAAAAACATTTTCTTTTAATTTTTAATTGTAATTTCTCATTAACTTTAATTTTTTGCAAAAAGGGTCCAACGCCCATGTTCGTAATTTATTTAAGTTCGCGCATTTATTTTATGTCGTTTATTATGATTATGTAATTGTCCCAAAGCGTTGTAACAATTTAACTTTTCGCACTTTTACTTTGCTTTATTTATTTTTCTGTCAAATCGGGTCCGGTTTAATTTTGGCGATGTGGACCCGCGCCATTTGTAATAGTTGTAGATTTATTTTCCCGCAAACTTTATAACTGTTAAAAAGCATGCAAGAATGAATGTCTTAATTAAAATCAAGCGTAGAACACAAATAAACATGACAAGACAAATGCAAATGAAAACGACACACAAATCACACACCACCCCTAGGGTACGCCTCACTGTTGCCTTACCTCGAAAGGTGATCGTCGAGTAGAGGACGTCTTAGTAAGTCCTCATGATCCGGGAACCTGGCATGAGGGTAGCTTCTAAGGTGTCTTCCCATTGCTCTGGTGATCACCATGTCCCTAAAACTCGAATTGACCCGAACACCTCCAACGGTGGTGCTACCTACCTCTCAATGGTGGGATGGCACTACTTTAAAGGACATCTACACAGACGAATTCCTTAGGGTAGGTAGGTTCTCGTAGATACTTGCTCTAAATTTAAAAACAAATTCAAAAATACTTTTCACACCAACACATTTTCAAAAAGCTTTCGAAAGCAATTTTTCAAACACTCTTGAGGACCGATACAAGAGTCGAACTGAAATTTTCAAAGAAACTTTTTAAAACCCACAATTGAAAAGCAAACAAACCATTTTTGAAAACACAAATGAGCAAGTATCTAAGAGCCCATGGATAACCATGGATAGAAAGGGTGCTAACACCTTCCCTTTCTATAACCTACCTCCCGAACCGAGAGCAATCTCTTTAAGGAATTTTTCTGTGCTTTTGTCCTTTCCATTTGGAGAAAATAAAAGACGGTGGCGACTCTTGCTTCCGCGACATTTCGCGAACCAGCGTTAAACAGTCAGTTCCAGATCCACCGATCACACAAAGCAACAAACAATTAAAACAAACAAATGGGTGTTTGGTGATCCCTCAAAGCCAAACTTAAAAAAAATAAATAAATAAATAAAGGTGAGAGGCAACGCAAGGTTGTGACCTTGATGTGATGCAAGATGCAAAATGATGGAGAATCTTTGGAGTAAAAATTAGGGTATAACAGTTGTAAACTATGGTTGTTTAGCTTTGAACTAATACTATGATAGTGAATTTCCTTACTGACTTGATAGCATCCAAAATAGGTGAGTTGCACCGAACTAAATTAATAATTAATTATGTGTTTTATCATTTTGCAATTTATTTCTATATAATTTACAGTTTGATATATTTATTTTGTCATTCACCATATGCCTAAGATCTATTTTAACATTGTATTTTGATGTTAAGACATCAATATTAATGTGTTTTAAACTGCCAGAAAAAATTTCAGGTTGTGTCATCCACCCATCTTATTCCAAATCAACAAAATTACTGATCAACTAAAATTCAAGTAGAAATTAAAATGACAAACAAGCAGTTTAGATATTCTTCTTAAATTGATCTATTTTGAAGCAACATGCCTTTCATAAAGACCTTTGTAATTGGTCTTAAGGGTTTCTCTAGGAGGCAATAATTCCTTAACAATAGGGTGGTTGTTGAAGTCTTGGCTCCAATTGTAAAGCTTGGGAAATTTGTCACTAGTGAACAACTTCACTCCAAATGCTTCTTGTATAATAGGGAGCCAGTAAGCTAAGATGACAGCACTAATGTCAACTATTCCAATCTCCTCTCCACCAAAAAATTTGTCCTTGAGCTCATTCTCAAGAAGCTGAAGAGCAACTGTTGTTTCCTCAATACCTTGCTCAAGCTCTTTCTCATCATGATAGAAAAAAGCTTTCCTTGCTGCATACATAACCTGTTATGCATATTAAATGTAAGACAAAATAATAGTGTTGTATCCTGACACCTTTATAAAAATGTGTCTTGTGTTTGAAACCGTCACTAATATTTATAATTATATTTAATATATTAATTTTTTAAAATTATTATCATGACATTTCAATACCAGCGTCGTATACGTGATGCCTGTGCTTCATAGATTACAATTCACATTGAGTTTGACGAGAAGATGGGAGTAATTACCTTGTCATCAATGAATTTAGACCAGAAACGTGCCAATGCTTTTTTGTAAGGATCAGAAGGCAATATTGGATTTTGTTTCCAAGTCTCATCGATGTACTCAAGAATCACAAGTGACTCTGATATGTGCTTTTCATTATGAACTAATATAGGAACTTTCTTATATATAGGGTTATATTGGATGGCTTTCTCACTCAAGTTACCAGGCTTTTCTTCTATATATTTGTATTCGATTCCCTTCAATTTTAGGGCAATCTCCACCCTGATTACATATGGACTTATCAACATTCCAAAAAGCTTCATATCTTCCTTATTTGATGCCATCTTAATGCTTTAACTCTTTACTAATATAAATGTTTTTGGCTCACTGATTCATTTCTAATATTTACTTGTGTATGTAATAGAGAGCCGGGAATATTTATTTGATTAAAGAAGCAGGATTTATAGTCAACTAGAATACTATAATGAATTCAAATACCATATACTTATTTTTTGTAAATACTGTCATTGTTAAATAATTGGACTTTTGATTTCTGGCCATATAATATGAATGCATAAAAAAGTGATGTAAGGGATTACGTAACCATTAGCAATGATCATAAATGTCATATCTGTTTCATCCTTAGAACCAACCTGGAGGGAATCTTTCAATTGTAAATTTTATTGGAGTGGAAGCAGTGCCGTTTCATGTCTATAAAATGGATTTAGATCCTCTCCTGTCAATTTTCTCCTGCTTTTAAAACTGTAATTTTTTTTATTGGTTTTTGATGAACTCTCGGGCATTGGCATTGGATAAGAACAGGAGGAAAGATTGAACACAAATGGCAGAAGATGATCTATTTTCCTGTAAAACGAACATTACAAAAAAAAAATTAAGTTGTCAGGTGAAATTTACTTCGCAATTGTAAATATCACCCTGCAACTAAACTATTGTGGGGTAGACCAAACACTTCGCAAATGTTAAATTGTAATTTATAGTGTCGAAACTATGTGTGTCGAAGAGATTAGATTTATTTTAGATTTAAATAGATTTGATTTAGTATCAAAATAGATATTTTGTACATTTATAGTTTTGGATTTAGGGTGCAAGTTAAGTCTATAAATAGATGGAGTAATCCTTAATTTTGTAATCAAGACAATCAAGTCAATTCATTGTATTCATAGAATTTGCAATTTCAAGTGATTAATAAAGTTTTCCACAGTTTGTGGACAAAGAGAAACTCTGCAGAAAATAATTGTTTTCTTTCTTTTCTTTTCTCATAATTCATTGTCATTGTGTGGTGATATCAATCGTGTTCATCAAGATTGGTAGAAATTCATCTTAGATATTTGGTGGATTTCCAACATCTGGTATCAAGAGCTCAGTTTCGATTCAAGGGAAGTATCGATCAAGAACAATTGAGGAAGAAAAAGAATTCATGATGGCGAATTATGAGAATGTAAATTATTCAGCAACTCTACCAATTCTGAAAGTAGACAACTATGAGAACTGGTGCAAACATATGAAAGTGTTGTTCAGATGTCAAAGACTTTAGGATCTTGTAAAAGATGAATTCGAAGCGCTTGGAGAAAACGGTTCAAAAGAAGAAAAGAAGAAACACACAGAAATTGAGAAGCTGAGTTATAAAGCACTCTTTATAATTCATCAATGTATGAGTCCAGCAAATTTTGAAAAAGTAAGTGATTCAGAATCTGCAAAAGAAGCTTGGGATGTACTTGAGAAGTCCTTTGGTGGTGCAGAAAAGGTGAAAGAAGTGAGGTTACAAACTCACAAGAGAACGTATGAATTGGTTCAGATGGAAGATAGTGAGAGCATATCTAATTTCTTCACTAGGGTTACAAAACTAGTGAATCAAATCAAGGCATGTGGAGAAACATTAACAACAAGAGCTATTGTTTCGAAGATCTTGAGATCTTTGACTCCTAAGTTCGACCACGTGATGGTGGCTATAGAAGAGGGGAAATACTTGTCGAAATTGACAAAGGAAGAGCTTCAAGGGACGCTTGAATCTCATGAACAAAGAATAAATGAAAGAGTTGCAGGCAAGTCGAAGAGTCATGTGGCTTTGCATGCACATTCAGCAAAATAAACCAAAAGCAAAGAAAAATAGTTCGATAGAGGTAGAGGTGGCTACAACAAATCGAATGGTAGAGGAAACCAGAACGAAGAAAATGTGTCGAATATGAGAAGATCATATCAAGGCAACCAAATAGGTGGTGTTGTAAATAGAGGAAGAGATTTTAGCCCATACTCTTAGAGAAGGTTGAAGATTTTTGACATACTTCGAACTTTTCTTGTCCAGAAAAATATTTTAAGTAACTAATCTCCATCTTCTCATTCTGATTTCCTTATCACTAAGATAGCAACATTTTTACCACTTCCATCGTGATTAAGTAACTTTGAAATAGATCTTTCAGTGAAATAAACATCCATATTGATCACATTTGCTGAAATCTCTTCTCTGGATTCCTTAGCAATAATCCAAAATTGCTTTACCAATTCAGGAAGAACTAGTCCACTTAGAAGGTTGAAGAAAGTTCCCCATCCTTGAAAATTCACAGCTTCAGTAAGATTAAATTCATTGATTTTGAGATTCTCAAAATTCACGATTGACTCAGCAAGAACTGTCAGCTAAGACACATGAATGGAACATTTAAGATCAGGGAGTCCATCCTTCACTTGTTGTTGTTGTAGAAGAGACAAAGAACCTTAACATCTTGTTGAGAAATTGATTCTTGTTGAAAAGAAGCTATTGTTGAATCACGAACAAGAACCGAAAAGGGGTTTTAGGGTTTCAGCGAACTTGGCTTAAAAGAGAGAAAATGTGGGATAATTGTAGGAAAAGTGTGTGAAGTGGAGTGAGTGTGTGAAGTGGAGTGAGTGGGTTTTAAATATAGTTTTCGTAATGATAAAAAAATAATGAGAAGTGTAAAAATCCTGACAAGGGATAAAGCGTGAATATTTTTACGTATTCTCAATACGATCTCTTCTCTCAATGAGTCACATCAAATGCTAGGTGTGCTTCAGAAATTTCAGATGTCTTATTTTGAATCACCAACCTTTCACTATCCTAATAACTCATTAATGAAGTAAACTCTTCAGTTTCCAACGAACAAAAACATTCTAGAGAGAAGATTATGACCCTAGATACTTCTGATACATGAGAACTTCATTTATTAGAAGACTCATATCCTAGAAGAAGAAGAAAACAAAAATTAAACCATAGAGTCTAATTTTTCATTCTAGAAAGCTAACATTCTGAAATTGCATCTTTTTCATTTTCGACACGAAATTATTTTTAAATGTTTCATAATGAAAATAAACATATCTTAAGCAAGGGGTTTTGTAAAGATATCGGCCTATTGATGGTATGTATCTGTGAATTTTAAAGATAAAACTCCTTTTTGAACATAGTCTCTTATAAAATGATGCTTAATCTCAATATATTTAGCCCTAGAATGCAAAATTAGATTCTTGGACAAACAAATTGCAGAAGTATTGTCACTGAAGATATGAATATTACTCTCAAATATTTGATAATCTTCTTTTCATCCAGAGAATCTGAGTGTTGCATCCCAAAGAAGAAATATATTCAACTTCTGTAGTTGAGAGCATTATTGTTGATTTCCTTTTGCTAGACCATGAGATCAAATTATCTCCAAGAAACTGACAACTTCCAGAAGTACTTTTCTTCTCTAGTCTGTCTCCAATATAATCAGCAACACAATAGCCTACTAACTTGTATTCACTTGATTTTCTATAACACAAACCAAGGTTAGTAGTACCTTTCAGATACCTAAAAATCCACTTAATAACAGTTGTGTGATTCTCTAGGATCTGATTGGAAGCGAGCACACAAGCAGACACTAAATAAAATATCAGGCCCATAAGCAGTCAAATAAAATAAAGAACCTATCATACCTCTGTACAATTTCTTATCTACCTTACCAATTACCTCGTTCTTCTCTAGAACGCAAGTATGGATGCATAGGCGTCTTTGCAGTCTTGCATTCAGACAAGTCAAACTTCTTCAGGAGTTCTTTGGTGTACTTGCTCTGATGAATGAACGTCTCTTCTGGTCCTTGATTAATTTGGATTCCCATAAAGAACTTGAGTTCTCTCATTAAGTTTGTCTCGAACTCAGCCTGCATAGACTTAGCAAATTCCTTGCACAAAGTGGAATTAGCATAACCAAATATAATATCATCAACATATATTAGAACTACCAGAATGTCATTTTTGAAGGACTTACAGAACAAGGTGGTATCAACCTTTCCTCTGGTGAAATCATTTTCTAAAAGAAAATTGCTTAATCTTTCATATTAAGCTATGGGAGCTTGTTTCAGACCATACAATTATTTCTTAAGTTTAAAAAAATCTAGATTTTTATGATTCTCAAAACCATGAGGTTGATGTACATACACTTCCTCAGTTATGTATCCTTTCATAAATGCACTCTTGACATCCATCTGAAACATGATGATGTTGTGGTTAATAGCAAACGGAATTAAGAGACGGATAGACTCTAACCTGGCGCCTGGTGAAAGGGTTTCTATATAGTCAATCCCTTCTTGTTGATTATAACCTTGTGCAACCAATCGAGCCTTGTTTCTTACCATATCTTCTTTTTTGTTGAGCTTGTTTCTGAAGACCCATTTGGTTCCAATCACATGATTTTCTTTGGGTCTTGGCACAAGATCCCACACATCATTGATGGAGAATTGATTCAACTCTTCTTAAATAGATAGAATCCATTCCATGTCCAGAAGCGCTTCATCAACAAATGTAAGCTCTATTAGGGACACCAAATCAAAAAGCGTCTCTTTAGAAGGTTTAGAAAAGGGCCTGGTTCTGACTTGTTCAGGTCTATCGCCCAGAATCAATTCTTCAGAGTGTGAGGATCTAGTTTTGTGCTTCCTCAGAGTACTCTGAACTTCAATAGCTTCTGGTTAAGCTTCTTCAAATTCCTTCTGCTTTGGTTTCTTTGTAGCAGCATCATTACCTTCTGAGTCTGAAAAGGTAATTTCTAAATATGCAAACTTTTCAACTAGCTTTGACTTTTTAGGTTCAAGCTTATCATCGAATATAACATGAATATATTCCTTAACAATAAGAGTTTCAGTGTTATACACTCTGTAAGCATTCAGAGTATCCTAACATGATGCACTTTTTTGCTTTAGAATCAAACTTGTTAAGATTCTTTTTAGTGTTCGATATAAAACAATCAAATCCAAAAGGATGAAAATATGAAATGTTGGGTGTTCTGTTCTTCCATAATTCATAAAGAGTCTTACCCAAAATAGATCTTATAAAGACTCTATTATGAATGTAACATGATATGTTGACAGCCTCTGCCCATAAGTGTTTTGCCATGTTAGTCTCATCGATCACGGTTCTGGTCATTTCTTGCAAAGTTCTATTATTCCTCTCTACAACTCCATTTTTCTATGGAGTTCTAGGACATGAGAAATAATGGGAAATGCCATTTTCATCAAAAAAACTTTTCAAAGTTTTTATTTTCAAAATCGCCACCATGATCACTTCTGACTTTGACAATTCTGAGATTCATCTCATTTTGCACTTGAGAACGGAAGGTAGTAAACACATAGTGTGACTCATCCTTGTGTTTAAGAAACTTAACCTAATTCCATCGATTATAGTCATCAACAATAACTAATCCGTACTTCTTACCATTGACAGGAGCAGTTTTCACTGGTCCAAACAAGTTAATATGCAGAAGCTCCAATGGCCTAGAAGTAGAAACAACATGTTTTGCTTTAAAAGAAGTTTTTGAAAACTTGAACTTCTAACATGCTTCACAAAGAGCTTCTGAAGAGAACTTCAGTTTTGGAAGGCCTCTGACAAGATCAAGCTTATTTAGCTGAGAAAGTATTTTCATGCTAACGTGGCCCAAACGTCTATGCCATACCCATTTCTCTTCATTAACAGACAAAAGGCATTTTACATTTTGGTCTTTAAGATTAGAAATTATAATCTTATATGTGTTTTTATTCCTCTTTCCGTTGAAAAGGATTAACCCATCCTTATGACTAACAACCTTATAGAAGTTTTGATTAAAGATTATATCATAACCATTGTCACTTAATTGACTTATAGATAATAAGTTATGCGTTAATCCATCAACAAGCAAAACATTATTTATAGAAGGGAGAGAATTGTTACCAATTGTTTCAGAGCCTATAATCTTCCATTTCTGATCACCTCTGAAACCCACGATGCCTCCATGCTTAAGTTCCAGGTTTTATATCATATGCCATCTTCCTGTCATGTATCGCAAGCAGCTAGAGTCCAGGTACCATGATAGGTGTCTTGACATCACTGTTGAGGATATCTGCAACATATATTATATGATTCTTAGGTAATAATAGCTTATTGGGTCCTTTTTTGTTGGTCTTCCCAGAGTTGTTTACAACCTTAAGCTTATGAGCAGAATAAACATATTTAATAGCATTCTTGAAACGGGACTTTGCTTTAGGTTTATCCTTAGGAACATAAATAGTTTTACCCTTTTCTTTTACCTTAGGCTCAGAACCAGCAGAGACAAAATAAGAATGAAGAGTATTTGGTTTATATTCTTTTTCAGAATCAGTTTTTTCATAAGAATCATAACCAACATATTTTTTATCGTTTCTGCTTATTCCATATATCATTGAAGCCATGACTCTTCTACCCAGAATTCTAGCAAGAAACTTATGGAATAATTTGTCATATTTCTTTATGACATAATCAGTGCTCACGGAAGATTTTGAAGGAATTTCCTTCTCAATACTGGAACTCTTTCTTTTGAGAACTGAGTAATCAATCTTAAGAATATAATTTTATTCTCTTAAAGATGAAAAAATTTCCTTAAGCTTGTTGTGTTCTTTAGAAGCAAATTCATGGACCTTTTTAAGTTCCTTGAATTCATTCTTAAGCAACTCATGTTTTTCCAGAATTTCAAGTAAAGAACAAGTTAATTCAGAGTGAGAAATGTCAGAAAATACCTCTTATGTGTCTGAATCAGAGTTTGCAAAAGCTTCTGGATGGATCGCCTCATTAGAATCTCTAACACTAGTCATTAGTGCTACGCTAGCTTGTTCTTCTTCAAAATCATCTTCTAATGAATCAGAATCATCCCATGTCACCATCAACCCTTTCTTGTTTCCTCCGAAATCTTTCTTTTGGGGCTTATCCTTCTTGATCTTAGGACATTCATTCTTATAGTGACCTAGTTCTTTTCACTCATAACAGGTGACTTCTTTGATTCTACCAGACTTTCTTTGTCCAGAAGTAGACTCGAAGCGACCACCAGTCCTTCTAGCTCCTCTAAAATTGTTTCCTTGCTTTATCTTTCAGAGTTGGTTAACCCTTCTATAAAGCAGTGACAACTCATCTTCATCTTCATCTTCAGAATCTTCGATCTCTACTGCTTGAAGATCTCTCATCTTCTCAGATTTTATAATGGATTTAAGAGAAACATATTTGCCTCTCTTTTGAGGTTCGTCTTGTTCTAGATAAATCTCATAACCTATAAGAACTCATCAGGTCTTCTAGAGAAGTGTTGTTCATATCTTTAGCTAATTTAAGAGAAATTACCATAGGCCTCCATTTATATGGCAAGCTTCTAATAATCTTCTCCACATGATTTGAAGTAGAGTATCATTTGTTCAGAACCCTAAGTCCTGCAACCAAGGTTTGAAACCTTGAGAACATTGTCTCAACAGTTTCATCTTTATCCATTTTAAAGGCTTCATATTTCTGAATCAAAGCCAGAGTTTTGGTCTCCTTAACTTGAGCGTTGTCTTCACAAGTCATTCTTAAAGAATCAACTATAGACTTAGTCGAGTCTCTATTTGTTCTCTTCTAATACTTAGTATAAGAAATCACATTCAGCAAGATAGTTCTTGATTTATGATAATTCTTATAATTTTTCTGTTTTTGCTCATTCATAGATCTCCTTTCGATCTTAATACCTCTAGCATCTATAAGATGTTTGTAGCCATCAAATACCATATCCCAAATATCAACATCATGACCTTGAAAGGACATTTCTAGTCTATCTTTCCAATAACCAAATCTTTCACCATCAAAGATGGGAGGTTTTGCATTAAAGTTTTCTTTCACATTGAGAACTAGCACAACAACAACATGTGGTGGAATAGCCATATTGTTTCTAAAATATCTGGATCTTTATCTGACACAGTTAAGTGTTTCACAACTATCAATACCAGAACCGGAGCTCTGATGCCAATTGAAGGTGCTAGAAACACAAGAAAGGGGGTTTGAATTGGGTTTCTAGAAATAAAATCTTTTCAAAACCAACCACAAAAAGCTAACACAAGAACAAAATAAATGAACACAATTATTTTTATCTTAGTTCACTATTAACGAAGTTAATCTAGTCCACCCACCAAGGTGATTTGTCTTTCTCAAACAAGGACTTAATCCACTATAACCAAACGGATTACAATCCACAAACACAAAATGTCAATGTCTTCTTGAGAATCCTGACTAAATCCTTAGTCTCCCAAGGAACAAAACCTCAAAGACAAATTGTCAATGACTTCTTGAGTGATCAAACTAACATTTAGCCACTCAATGAATAATCAACTCACTGTTGAATACAAATTTTTGTGTTTATAATAGTGCTTCTTAAAAGCAGAATATACAGAAATGAAGAACAAATAATAACACAACAGTGTTAAGAAAGTTAGCAAACAAAAGTTCCTTGCTAGCAAGTTAATGAACAAAACTTCCTTGCTTTACAAAAATTACAGAGTTATTTTGGCAATGTTTTATCAATTTGAATCAGCGTGAGTTTCTTCAAAGTTTATCAATAGTTCTAATTCTTCCAAGTCTTCCTTTTATAGGCAAAAATAAATATGTTGGAGGGTAGAATAGGACTACCAAAATTCCAGTTGTCTTCTTGCAACGGTCAGCGTGAGTGGTAGACAATTAGTACCAATAGTACAGTCCTTGCACCACAAACACAGGGTAGTGGAATGATGTGACTTTGTACTATCACTTCAAGTGACACCTTTGATATTATCTTCTAATTTTCAGAGGCTTCAGAGTATGTAAGAGTTTAAGCATGCTTAGAAGGATCAAAACCAGTCTTCAGAACCCTGGTCTTTAGAATCCTTAGAACTTGTTAAACTGAACCTAGTTTTCAAAGTCTTCAGCATGTTTGTCTTTAGAATCTTCAGAACTCGTCCAACAGAAACATGTCTTTAGAATCTTTTGAACCTTGGTCTTCAGAGTCTTTAGAACTCGTTCAACAGAACCTCGTCTTTAGAATCTTTGGAACCTTGGAGCAAGAGAGCTTGAAATTTTAAAAGCTTGAGAACCTTTCTGAAGCTCTTATTTAGAGTCACATTTAGAATTAATAAAACTAAAGTTCATCATAATAATTGTTTTAAGAAGCATTCTAATCAATGACACACACACACACACACATGTATCTCTTAGTGTGTTGAGTCCATAATCTGATGACGTCACACGTCAAATCTAAGTCAGAACCTGTTAGCAAAAGCTACACACTAGATAAACCATTAGCAAAATCTAATCACCTATGAAATGTTATCATCAAGACTTAAGGCCAGATGTGTAACCAAATCTTGTTCTTACATATTTAAACCAAGACCTCCATTGGGGGCATTTAACCCAAGACCTCAACTGAGGGAATTTAACCCAAGACCTATATTAACATACGCTGGCCCAATTCTGTTAATATACCTCTGACCATGAAAAAAGCTACGTTAATATACCTCTGGCACCTCAGCTATGTTAAGATACCTCTGGCTCGATTATATTAATATACCGCTGACCATGAAAAAATCTGTTAATATACCTCTGAAACCTCGGCTATGTTAACATACCTCTGGCCCGATTATATTAATATACCTCTAACCATGAAATAAATATATATTAATATACCTCAGGAACCTCTGCAAAGTTAACATACCTATGACCTGGTTATGTTAATATACCTTTGACCATAAAAAAAACTATGTTAATATACCTCTGGCACTTCAGCTAAGTTAACATACCTCTGGCCTAGTCAAGTTAATATACCTATGACCTTAAGAAAATTGATTAACAAACCCTCGGCTATACACCAAGATCCACTCGACTTGCCAACCTAGTTACGCTTTAAGCTGAACGATGTTGTTACTTATCAATGATATGAATTTTACTACGAGTGCCTCAATTGTTCCTAAACGAATATAACAGGATGATTATAAAATGGAACTTCAATAGGTCGATATCCCATTGGGGGATCTCTAACTTCTTTATGCCTAGAATCTATTGGGTTCTACAATATCAACAGGTCGAGGCCCCACTAGGGATCTTCGACTTCTCTATGTCTAGATCCTATTGGGTTCTAAGACATCAATAGGTAGAGATCCAATTAGGGCTCTCTAACTTCTCTATGTCCAGAACCTACCAGGTTCTAGAATGTCAACAGGTCGAGATCTGACAAGGGCTCTCATACTTCTCTATGTATAGAACCTACCAGGTTCTACAATGTCAACAGGTCGAGATT
This sequence comes from Vicia faba, assembly GCA_948472305.1. Classification (NCBI taxonomy): domain Eukaryota; kingdom Viridiplantae; phylum Streptophyta; class Magnoliopsida; order Fabales; family Fabaceae; genus Vicia; species Vicia faba. Next base: position 309,068,204 of record OX451740.1, on the reverse strand, counting down.
CCATTGGGGCTCTTCGACTTCTCTATCTCTAGAACCTACTAGGTTCTATGATGTCAACGGGTAGAGATCCTACTAGGGATCTCCGATTTCTCCATGTCTATAACCTATTGGGTTTTATGACGTCAACAACTCAAGATCCCACTAAGGCTCTCTGACTTCTCTATGTCTATAACCTACCAAATTCTATGATATCAACAAGTCTAGATCCCACTAGGGCTCTCCAACTTATCTATCTAGAATCTACTGGGTTATCAACATCAACAGGTTGAGATCTCATAGGGGCTCTCCAACTTCTCTATGTATAGAACCTACCGGTTTCTATAATCTCTATAGGCTGAGATCCCACTAGAATTCTCTGACTTCTCTATGTCTAGAACCTACCAAATTCTAAGGCGTCAACAAGTCGAGATCCCACTGGGGCTCTCCGACATCTCAATGCTAGAACATACTGGGTTCTACAACATCAATAGGTTTAGATCCCACTGAAGCCCTCTAACTTCTTTGTGTCTAGAACCTACAGGGTTCTACGACGTCAACAGGTTGAGATCACACTAGGGATATCTGGCTTCTGTGTCTAGACCCTATAGGATTCTATGATGTCAAGTCGAGATCCTATTAGGGCTCTCCAATTTCTCTATGTCCAGAACCTACTACTTTCTACGACGCCAACAAGTCGAGATCCCACTAGGGCTCTCCGACTTCTCTATGTTTAGAACATACCGGATTCTACGATGTCAATAGGTCAAGATTCCATTGGGGCTCTCTGACTTCTCTATGTCCAAAACCTACCAGGTTCTACAAAGTCAACAGGTTGAGATCCCATTGGGGATCTCTGACTTCTCTATATTTTGAACCTATCGGGTTCTATGACGTCAACAGGTCGAGATCCCACTAAGGCTATCTGATTTCTCTATGTCTAGAACCTACCCGGTTCTACGATGTCAACAAGTTGAGATTCCACTAGGGATCTCCAACTTCTCTATGTCTAGAACCTATCGAGTTCTACGACATCAACAAGTCAAGTTATCACAAGAGATATCTGACTTCCTTGTGTCTAGAACCTACAAGTTTCTACGACGTCAACAAGTTGAGATACCATTAGGATTCTCCAACATCTCTATGTCTAGAACCTACCAAATTCCACGATGTCAATAGGTTGAGATCCCATTGGGGCTCTCTGGTTTATCTGTCTAAAACCTACCAGGTTCTACGATGTTAACACATCGATATCCTACTAGGGCTCTCCGACTTTACTATGTCTAGAACCTATCAGGTTCTACGATGTCAAGGGGTCAAGATCCCACTGGAGATCTTCAATTTCCCTATGTTTAAAACCTACTAGGTTCTACAACTTTAAACGGGTCAAGATCCCACTGAGGTCTCTGACTTCTCTATGTCTAGAACCTACCGGGTTCTACAATGTCAACAAGTCAAGATCGCATCAGGGCTCTCCAATTTCCCTATGTCTATAACCTACCAGGTTCTACGACCTCAACGGGCCGAAATTCCACATCGAGTCTCCAACTTCTCTATGTATAAAACCTACCAGGTTCTAAGACTTCAACGGGCTGAGATCCCACCTGAGCTCTTTGACTTCTCTATGTCTGGAACCTATCAGGTTTTATGACTAAACGGGTTGAGATCCCATATGGGCTCCCTAATTTCTCTACATAGCGAACCCATCAGGGTTCTGCGACTTGTACATTAATGTCATTGCTTTTTCCGACTTCAGTTAAATCATAAATCTTTCAAATATATGCCAAGGTGAATACCCCATGAATCGATCCATCATCAAGACTATGAATTTACAGGTAACTTACTACATCGAAATGCATAAAACCTAAAATACGTTTGTGTCAAGTTTACGTGATATAAGATAATCTCAAAACATTTTTCCCTTACAGGTATCGTGCTTTAGAGGATTATGTATATTCCAAATTTTGTTATATAGCCCGGATAAGGTCGGTTTACACGCCAACAATTTATGAATGGCCATAACCCGTGTGTATTCCAGGTTTATTCCTTGTCAGGATGGATTCCCCATCTCCGACTTTGAGAAGCCACATTGAATAATGCATTTTCGTTATTAATGGAGTCTGTTACAATTGATTAATGGAGTTCGTTACATTGTTAATGGTAATTACCCATTAAATTAAGCGGGTATGGATGCGGGCACGAGTATCTTACTATCCATCCCTCCCCATACCCGCGTACATATTTATATAATTTCATTTATATTATTATTAAAAAAATACACGTTTATCAATTTTTAAAAAATATATCGCTATTAATCTATTACACATTTTAATAAAAGTGTTTATTTATTTTTTAACTCAACAATAACATCCATAATTTTTTTAATATTATTAAAAAAACTAAGATTATATGATTTTTGTAATTAATCAATTTAATTTTATCAAAAACACGGGTAAACGGTTATGAGTATGGGTATTGAGGTACCTATAAGATATGTGTACGAGTATGAACATTAGTGTCCACTCGAGTATGAGCTCGAATACGGAGATTTTTTTCAAACCGCGGATATGCGGACGGGTACTATTATACTTTTTCCAAACTCTACCCATTGTCATCTCTATTCATACCTCCTAAAATATTAATTTTTACTTTTTCAATTGATGTTTTTGCAAGAAAAAAAGGTCCATTCATTTTAGCTCTAAAAATATACTTTTTCATTATATTTCCAAAATGAAATGAGATTGAGAGAAAATTTCATTTTTGAATAACCACTTTTTAAAAAAAATCTCGAATAACCACTTTTTCAAAAAAATTATCAAAGTAACTATTTTTTAAATAAAAAAATTGCCACACAGAGGTCAAGCTATTCTGTGTGGCGCATGCATGTAAACTAGAGAGGAGGCGCCATACTGCATTACTTGTCCTCCTATGTAGTATCATGCAGTGTGACACATACATGTTCTTTTTAAGGAGGAAGTGTCATTGTAGGTGACTAGACAGTTGTATTTGGTTTTTTATAAATGTAACCACCCATCTTGACCATTTTTCACGTTATTTCTCACATCACTCTTACAAAATGTCTTTCACTCCCTTGCCAAGGTTTTCACTGATCAAAAGAGATGTCCGTGTTATTTTTTCGACAATGAAGCTTACGGTGAAGATCAAACTTTGAAACACGCAGACGTTCGAGTATTTTCAGAGGCACTTGATTCGCTGGTTGGAAGGAGACATTCCTGAAGGTGAACAAATCAGAAAATTAGAAAGGCAAATTACAGTGAGAAACGAAAATGGAGTAAGTTGTTCATGTTATACGTAGTTCTTATCATTGTTATATGTAAATCTTATATTTCTTATACATAATTCATGTTTTTAATAGGATGTTAAAATATTTCATTGTCTTGTCCATGAGTATGTTCCTTACGACGTACAAATCAAACCGTACTTACGATAAGTCGGTTTTGGTCTGTTACTCAACATAGTCAGTTACCATGTTGAGTATAAAATTATTCTCGCATTAGTGGAAATATGGAGACCCGAAACTCACACCTTTCATCTTCCATGTGGTAAATGTACCGTCACACTAGAGGACATGTACATGTTATTCGGTCCATCGATCAATGGTAAGGTTGTCAATGGCCGAGACCAAGACAGCGCCATATGTGAGGAACTTTTGGGAGCCTGTTTATTTGAACAAGGGTCTAGAGGTCAAGGTATTAATCTATGTCTCCTTAGAGAACATCATAGAAATCTCGTAATAACCAAAAACTCTATCGAACAAGAAAAAATTATGAAAGCTCGGTGTTACATAATGATATTATTTGGTCACTTTTTATTTCCTGAAACAACATGTAGTACTGTTAATATCATGTATTTACCTTTATTAATACATTTTGATAAAATAAACACATATAGTTGGGGCTCTACTGTTTTGGCCCATTTCTATAATTATTTGTGTAAAAACGCATCGAACAATAGTTGTTCTTTCTATTCCTGCGCCTTTTTGCTCCAGACATGGTGCTGGTCGAGAATGCTGTCACTCGCCTCCTGCAACACAAGATCATTCATCTTCCCCTTTGCTACAAAGTAAGATTACGACAATACCAATTTTATATACTATATACTATAACCAACATGTATTAATTTATTACCCATATTTTCTATGTAGGTGGATTGTTCCTGGGATGAATTACAATAAATCCCCTAGAAACGCAATAGTAGTCTACCGAAATCTTATTGCTCATGTTAGACTCGAAGATGTATTAAACTTACATATTTTATACAACGCTTTCAATATGTTAATTAAGTTTAATATTAATATTAGATTAACACTCTTTTTCCTCTACAGTTTGTATGGAGGTCGTATAAGAATCTCAGCCATGAGATTAACCCAGCAGATGCTGAAGTTTGGACTGCAAAAATAGCGCTCTTCAGGTTCACTACTGTGGAGATGCACCACAATGATCGTGTGAAGCTACAATTCGACATGCAATAGGGTATCCCAGACCCCCTACGTGTTTGAGACAATGGCATATACTCATAGTTGATGACCAATGGGGATTTAATGATTTGAGAGACTTCGCTAGAAATCAATGTCGTCAATAGAGGCATCGACGTGAATTGGTGCTAAGGGAGCTGATCTCGCAAGATGACTTAAAATCAACTCTCTAATATTTGAGATGGTACACATCGGTTTCAATAAATTTGTTTTTGTCTCATGAGACATATTTGATCGACTCATCCCAAAGAGCTGCATCATACACCCAACAACAACCCAAACAACCAACCTCTCAACAATGTCAAACCCAACAAAAATGTCAACCCACTCAAACCCAACAACCATACACCACCACATCCACCCAAACTCGTCATCAATTCATGTCACACACACAAACACCATACCAAAAGTATGACCTGACCCACCGCCAATAATATGCATCCTCTGCATCCTACCACAACACAGAAGACACATATGATACCTCTCATTCCTACCATACCACCCAACCTACGTACAGACAAACATCACACCATCGAAACACCTAACCATCATACAAATTTTCAGACACCTCAAGAACTGTTGCTCCGTTTCCAAAACGATTCGACATCCCAATTCTATCAACCACCCCATCCACACATATCCCAACCAACAAGACCAAACTTCAACAACAATGACATCGATCTCTTTAGAAGCACAACACAATGGGGAGAAATGATCGAGGAGATGTATGATCCTAATGTATCAGGACCATCATATCAAACACCTCATCATCAAGCGAGTCAGAACAGATCTCAAACACCTCAGAGAATTCAATAAAGTGGTGAGGCAAAGACGGAGGCGTTTATGTCATACAGGGACACACTTAGGTTGGGGGTGACGTCCATAAAAATATATATCTATACATTGTGTAATTTTAAATATTAATATAAAATATTTTTAATTATTTTTATTATTATTATAAAAAAATTAATAACAACAACTGTCAAGCTATCTAAGATAGCATCCACTTAAACTTACATGCATTCGCCACACTGCATGCGCCACACTGCATGACACTACATACGAAAACAAGTCATGCAGTGTGACACTTCCTCTCTAATTTACATACATGTGCTATACATAGTCGTTTGACCTCCGTATGATGATTTTTTTTGTTTGAAATTGATTATTTTAATAATTTTTTTGAAAAAATAATTATTTGAAAATTTAAAAAAAAGTATTTAAAAAAAAAATCGAATGAGACATGATACGAAATATTTATCTTATAATGTCTTTCAAGTCATACAGGTCTTTTTTTTTTTCTTTGAAAGTGGAAGCTCTTACTTTTTTGAGAGCGTCTAAAATATCTCTACACTCATTGTTTACTTGTTACGTAAGCGCTTACATCATTTTTTGGGCCTTCACGTGGCCTGAAATTTTCTCATTAGAAAAGGTAGTAGAGTATTACTGAACTTTCTAGATCTTATATCTTGGGCAACAATCCTACTCCATTTCTTTCATTAAAAAACGTTTCATTGATATTTTTTTTTATATTAAAATAACTCTTATTATTATATTGTCTTTTTGTATTAGATTTTTATTAACTAATTTATAAATATACTCTAATAAACTATATTAACTTACATTCGTTCTTCGAAAAATTAATAACATATGAATAATAAAATTATGTCTTAAAATGAATTGTTTTTTTTCCAATATAAATTAAAATTTTATTTTAATTAATATTAGTTGCAGCATTTTTAATTTAATATATTTCGTTTACATTTATAATAAAGATGAATATATTAATATTTGAAAAAAATATTATAATAAAAACAATTAGTCTCTCTTAATATAATTTTTTTTTAAATATTAATTGAACACTCAAATATAAATTTATATTTCAACACTCTATACAAATATATTATTTATGTGACAAAAAAAGAAAAAATAAAAATACAATGTCGAACAACTAAAAATATATTCAAATAATATTTTTATTTTATAATTACTATAAAATAATTAATTAAATCATATTTAAAAAAATATAAAAATTAATACAATTAACCATTTATTCAAAAATCACATTCAATTCACATATATGTTTTTTTATAAAACTAACACACAAAAGTTAAACTTTAATCTTTTTTTCAATGAATCTAATTTTGAAATTAAATATATTTTTGAATTAAAATAAAAAAAATTAATATTTCTAAAACTTTAATTTAAAACTTAAATATTCTTATTATTTTGTTAGTAAAACAAACAAGAAGTATTGTTAGAAACTTATGAATATGCCACAACCGGGTCCACTTTACATTTCCTTCCACACTTGCATTTAATTTAATATAATTCTAATTTGACTTCACATTTGTGTAGAATAGAACCTGGCTCTATATATAGAACTAGATCTTAGGTACAAATCAAATAAGCAAAAACATTTGTTTAAGCAAATAATTGAAGAACAAAGATGGCATCAAATAACGAAGAAGTGAAACTTTTTGGATTGAGAGGAAGTCCATTTGTAGCCAGGGTAGATATAGCTCTAAAACTGAAGGGAATTGAATACGAATATGTGCTTGAAAAATTGGGAAACTTTAGTGATGCACTCATCAAATATAATCCAGTTTATAAGAAAGTTCCTGTATTGGTTCATAATGAAAAGCCTATTTCAGAATCAATTTTGATTCTTGAATACATCGATGAAACTTGGAAGCAAAATCCAATCTTGCCTTCAGATCCTTACAAAAGAGCCTTGGCTCGTTTCTGGTCAAATTTCATAGATGATAAGGTAATTTAATTATTTATTTTCTTGTTGTGGATATTAGCATGATAGTTAATTAATTAATTAATTATGATTCTTAATTATTTTAATTTGTTACAACAGTTTTTGGGTGCGGTAAGGAAAGCTACTTCTTCTCATGATGAAAAGGAACGTGAAGAGAGTTTCAAGGAAGTAGAAGTGGCTCTTCAATTTCTTGAGGATGAACTCAAGGAGAAATTTTTTGGTGGAGAAGAGATTGGGATTGTTGATATTACTGCTGTTTTTATAGCTTTTTGGTTCCCTGTTATACAAGAAGCTGCAGGATTGAAGTTGTTTAGTAGTGAGAAATATCCTAAGCTTTATAAATGGAGTGAAGATTTCAACAATCACCCAGTTGTTAAGGAACAATTGCCTCCAAGAGAAACACTTTTATCTTTTTTTAAAGCTCGTTTTGAAAGTTTGGCTGCTTCAAAATAAATTATGGGGATACATAGTTGAGGAATTTAAGGAGATTTGTGTGAGGTATTGGTTTGTCATGCTTGTTTTTGTTTGAATTTTTATGTCGAATTGGATGAATATGAGTTCTTATTCTTGTAAGGTTCTGTAGTCTTGTTTTCTATATAGAAAAAGAAATATAGGATTTTATCCTCGTTTATACTATTTTGATTTTGATTAGGGGTGGTAAATGGGTAATGACTTAAATTGGGTGAACGGAGGAGGGTTTAAAATTTAAGTTTATTTTATAAAAATAAATAAATATAGAGTGGAAATATAGAGTGGAGAAAGCTCGTGGATATTGTATTTTTTAAATTTAAAAATATAAAATTATTAATAATTATATCTGTAAAAATCCGCTAAAAAATAGAACAGAACAGAACAGTCATGTTAGAAGATGAAACTCTAAATTTTTATTATACTTTATACTAAAGCGCGAATAAAACAAACAATTTTAATAGACCAGATCTGTTTTATTACCCCTGATTTTAAATAGTAAAGAAAATCACTATTCCCAAAAAAAACATGGCATGCTGCATCATTATAAAATTGATTTAATTTAGAATATAAAAAAAATAATCTGTACATATTTGTCACATGAAGATAAATTATAAGAGGAATGCTAGCTGGCAGTCTCTTTTCAACACTTCATAATATTATTTTTAACACTTATCTTATTATTGAGTGAAACACATGTGTGTCATACTGATTTATGTAGAATTCATATTCAAAAGTGAAAGATTCAAATGTCTATATGAATAAAATAGTGAAACTTTTAAAATAGTGAAACACTTAAATACGTTTTCAGTTCTTATAAATGAAACTTTTAATTTTAGTTTTGCCATTTATTTTTTAAATAATAGTTTTTTTAAAATTTTCTTTCATTATTTTTTATCCTCTTGTAATTTAGCTATTAATTCAGTAGTTAAGTAAAAATCATTGTTAATTCATGGTTAAATTGCATGAGGATAGAAAATATAGACAAAAAATTTTAAAAAGACTATTATTCAAAATAAAATTTAAAGAGATCAAAATTGAAACGTTGAATATTTATAGAGATCTTTGACATATTTAATTCAAAAAAATATTAATAAAAGAGTGTTCTTAACAAATTTATTGTGAATATGTTTTTGGTCTCTATAAATATTTTTATTTTTATTTTTATTCACTATTAAAAAAATAATATATTTGGTCTCTATAAAATTTATGTTCATACAATTTTAGTGTATGTTATTTTCTAAAATTTTAAAAATTATTTTATTATCTTTAAATTTTTAAGTTTTTGAATAATTTTTTTCATACGTGATTAGAATATTATAAAATGTTTCTTTATCAAATTTTAGAATTTTTTAAAATGAAATAAATTAAATATAACGTTATTTAAATTTCAAAAAATATTGATGAAAGTAATTAAAATCTCGATATAGAAGTTAAATTTTAAATTCTTTTTTTAAAAGAACTTTTTTATAATATTTTAAATATATCTGTAAAATAATCATTCAAAAATACACATCAGTTTAACAGTAGAGACTAAAATTACATGCATAATAATTTTGTATAAATTAAAATATGTTTATTTTTTATAAGAACCAAAAATAAAATTTAATAATTTATAGGAACCAAAATATATGTAATTTTTTTTTATTAATATGATTTTTATATGATCATTATCAAAATTCCAAGAATATAACACTTTTAGAACTATACATTATTTAAGTTGATTTGTCTCTTTAATTTGCTACTTATCTGATTTATCGTTTATTGTTTTATTAATTGAATTTATCTATTGACTAATAAGAATTTAGCTATTTATAGTGTAAGTAATCACAACCAACAAGTTTATGAATTAATACAAGAATTACATGTGAAATATGAATTTCAATTGTGTAGAAACATCTAAAAACATAGTCTTTAACTTTACAGTCCCCGCTTAAAAAACTCTCAAATTCAGAACTCTTTCTTCAAATTGTCTTTTATCCTTTATAATATATGCTTCTAATGCATCAAATCACACTTTTATGCTTCTAAATTGCACCACGATAGGTCCATTAATCCACTTGTTAGTACGCTATTGAGCTTCAAATTGTGCCACAATCCATTTGGATCGAGCGACAATTTTTACAGAATTGAATTTTTTTTTCTTAGCTTCCAATTTCTTCTTTTGTCAGCTTTCTCCAATGTCTCAAATGTTTCCCAATTTATCTTCAAACCATGCAATTACATACCAAATACTACTATAAATTGGTATCTTCGTCTGTTTGTATCTTCGATTATGTCTCAAATGCTTCTCAAATGTCTCAAATGTTTCTCAAATGTCTCAAATGTTTTCCAATTTATCTGGTTTGGTCAGGTGTCGATTTGGATGGTGGTTTCAATCGGTTATGAGTCAATCAAACTTAGAATTTCGAAAGGAAAGAAATTATAGAAACAAAAACTAAGAAACATCATAATAAAATCTAGAAAAATCACAATACCACCATTAAAATGACAAGAAAAAGATCTCATTACAACACCTTATTTGCCTCTTTTTTTGTATGTTTTCATTCTTTAAAAGAGATATATTTGATGTAGGGGAAACCAGATCCTAAACATAGAAAACTAGATAGGATGCAGAGGAGATTAATCTAAACAAATCATGCTTGGTTGGGAGTAAATGTTTTTCATGTTACAACTGTGTTGGATAAACAAGATGAAAGTTTAGATAGACTTTGAAGGGAAGAAAAGCAAAAGAATAGATTAAGAGAAATGGAGTAAGAAGAAATGAAAATCCATTTGTTCTTTGCATAAAGAAATGGTCAAAATAGTGGTCTTGGAACTTGCAGAAAATTGTGTTTCAATTTAAAATTAATTGAATTAGATTAATATTACTAATAAAATACTATAACTAATAACTAGTAGTAGTACTAGACATTAGAGAAAAGTAAGTGTGAGAAGCTCTTTCTCTGTCAGAATTCAATTGATGCATGATGAGTTGGCTTACAAAGAATGAGATAGAGAATTGATTAAAAGGAAAATGGTACAGAACTGATTAGAATATGAGAAGTACTAGTACTAGTATTATCTATCGGTCGGTTTAGGTTACCAATGGATCAGAAAATTTAGTCCGAACCGACCCAGTCAAAACCACCTCAAGTCGCCTATTTGGTTCCGTCTGACCCGCCAATCCACTTTTAACCGTCCGTTTCAGTTATTCTTGGACCGGTCTTTTCGGTTTAGACCGGTCTCAGTATTTTTGTTCAACTCTAGGTTAGAGGTATCAGGTTTGGCCTTTGTTGAATCCATTGAGCGTGATGGTTTCATTGAGACGATGGGGTTGGTGTAGTTACTCTTGTTAGGTAACAGGTTTACTTGGTACCATTAATGAGGTAGATATGAGTAGGTTAAATTGTGTTCTTTTGTCGGTTGGGTGAGAGAAAGAGTGGGGCCAGGATAGTTTTTGGGTTATGGCTCAGTATGTTTTTAATCATTGCATGATTGTGGCTAAGTTACTCTCTCAGATCTAGGGATCCAAACCCTTTCGATTTAACAACTTTTGGTTAGGTGCTTCTAGCTTTGAGTTAGTGGTTTGAGATTCTTGGATTTAAGAGGGTCGTCAAGAGTAGATGACATGAATTCTCAAGGATAAGTTGATATATCTTAAAGCCTCTCTTAAGGTTTATATCAAGGAGGTGTTTGATAGTTTGTAGTTTAAGATTAATTCTTGTTTAAGTAATCTTTAAATTTTAGTGTCGAGGGAAGAATTAGTGTATCTTACAGAAGATGAGCTAGAGAGAAGATTGTTGGGTTGTTAAGAGTTGTGGGAGATTATATAATGTTGTGATTTGGAGTTGTTTCAAAGGTTAAGATTAATATGAATTAAGGATGGGAGGCTAATGTTGGGTACTTCATGCATGTGTTAAGCATCATAGTCAAAGAAATAGCTTGGAGGCTCTTTGTGTTGGCGACTGGGGTGGAGAAGGTTCATGAGGTAAGAGGGGTGATCTCTAGGTTCTTTTAAAGAGTCCTTAGCTTATTATGTGAATTATTGGCTTACCCTAGACGGGGTTTTCCTTCAATGCCTCTTGTTGGCAGAGGTTGAGTCCCTCTCTGATAGCTTTTTGCTTGAGGAATTGGATGCATTACTCTCTGAGATTGACAGGTCTAAGAGTGTGAGGTCTGATGGTTTCAGTTTTTTCTTCTATAAGAAGTTTTGGAGGCTTATTAAGTATGAGGTTTTTAAGATGTTTGATCATTTTTTTATAGTTATTTTGTCGAAGAGTTTGATTTCTTTCTTTTTTGGTCTTATCCCCAAGGTTGATTCTCCATTGGGTTTGGGATATATTAGACTTATTTCTCTTCTTGGTTATATGCTTAAGTTAGTGACTAAAGTGTTAGCTGCTAGGCTGACTAAGGTAGTGGGAGAATATTATCTCCCATGAGCCATCAACTTTCATTAAGGGCAGACAATTGATGGATGATATGATTTCGCTTAATGGGGTTTTAGATAATGTTAGGATGTTTAATATGGCATGTTTTGTGTTCAAGGTGTATTTTGGGAAAACTTATGAATCTATTAATTGGTCTTTCTTGAAATATTTTCTGGTGAGATTTGGTTTTAATGGTAGGTGGAAGGATTTGTTTAGAACTTGTATATTTTAAGAGAATCTATCTGTGTTAGTGATTGGATGTCCAACCGAGGATATTAGTATCCAAAAAGGTCTGAAGCAAGGATACCCCCTAGCTTCATTCTTCTTTCTTTTGGTTGTTGAAGGTCTTTGCGCTTCTTTGAAAAGAGCAATTTTGTTGGTGTTTATGAAGGGTTTAAGATTGGGAGCATGTGGCTTCATGTGTCTCACCTCTATTATATTTATGATACGGTGCTTATAGAGGTTCTGTCGGTTAGTAATATTTTGACTATTAAATAGGTTCTCAGAAGTTTTGAGCTTGCCTCGAGTTTTTAAGTGAACTTTTCTAGGAGTTTTCTATTTGGAGAAATTGTGGGTAAGCCTTTTTTTTGTATCAAACTGATGAGTTATTGAATTACAAGGTGGGTATTGTTCCCTTCGAGTATCTAAGGATTCTAGTGGGTGCAAACCCGAGGAAGAAAGGGATTAGAGATACTCTAGTTAAGCTTGTCTCTAAGATATTATCTTCTTGGAGGAATATATTTGTAAATTCTCGGTGGATGAGTGCTTTGCTGAATTCAGTTATGAATTATATCCCAGTGTTTTTTGTCTTTCATGAAGGTTTCAGTCTCAGTTTGACATAAATTATTAGTATGCAGAGGTGTATTTTCTCAGGGGATCCAAAGGGGGAGATACGATTTCTTGGGTTAAGTAGGAAGATGTGTGTAAGGCCAAAATGGAAGGTGATATAAGGGTAAATTATCTTAGGCTCTTGAATCTCGCGTTGTTAAGTAAGTGGAGGGGTGGATAATTCTTTTGAATTTTTCTTTGTTGTGGGAAGATATTTGTTCGACTAGGTATAGTTCCCAAGGGTTTGGCTCCCCGTTGGGACGTGTTTAGTGGTGGTTTTTAGTAAACAATTACGAGTTTAGTTCACTTAAGAGATTAACTCAAAAAATCCCAAAGACAATTTGTGCAAAGAAACGTTATAGTGAAAAGTGTGTGAGATTTTAGTTTAAATGCTTGAATATTGACCAATTGAATGCAAATGGTATACTTTGGATAAATATGAAAAACAAAACATAAAATAAATGGAGTAAATGACATTTAATGTAAATGCTTTGAATACATAGATTTGGTGAAAGTTTAAAGGGCCGGACGGAGACTCACATTTCTCACAAACATTTTTTCTTGATGACTTGGATACTTTAGTTCTATAGAGAACCAGTGAGGTTTTGCTACCTCGAATACAATGCATTAGCCTGCGTTATATATTACTACAACGATAAACATTAACAATGGTTAAATCCTAAAGATATGACATGTATCCCACTACTTAGACCTTCGTGATCTAACTTGCTTTTGTTAGAACATAGTTTGATTCTACAACCCTCGTAAGAGTTTTGATGATAACAAACACAAAGAACAAATATGCACTCTAAAATTAATATTCTATCTTGTAGAGAAGTTCTGATGGAAGCAGATCAGAAGTTAAGCTACAAGGTGTTCATGTTGTGAACGTAGACTGATCTCAGAATGTTCTGATGAATTAAGATCAAAACTTGCACTAAGAGAAAACACTAACTCTGAACGGAAGTCTAATGCTACAAACAGGACCTTATGATTCTGATCTTCCAAGTTCTGAAGCAAAGCAGCAAACAGATTCCTTAATGTTCTGAAGCGTTACTATTCATCAAAGTTGTATCAATTGCAACAGCTACAAACAGACAAGGATCTTCTAATTGAAGAAAGTGAATTAACTGACAATTATCAAGTTTCCTTTTCAACAAGATTGTTGCGCCTATTTAAACAAGCAACAAGGTTAAATCATTTACGATTTTACAAAACTGCAATTCACAATCTTTCAACGTTGCAACTCAATATTCATATTATTCTCTAAATTGTGTAATACATCACAAGTTTATGATATTGTTTTTGTAACGAAAAACATCATGTACACAGATTTATTCATACTTTTGTTAGTGAAATTCCTTGAGATAAACCGGGTTGTGGTTGTACTCAAGAAGGCTTTGGTAGTTGTCAAAGTAGATTTGTAATCAGTTTGATTAGTGAATTAATACCTCGTTGGAGAGAGGCGAAATCACCTTGGCGGGTGGACTGGAGTAGTTTGAGATTAAACGAACTAGGATAAAAATCATTGTGTCATTTGCATTGATTTTTAAGATTACAATTCAACCCCCTTCTTGTGTTTTTCACTTCTTCAATTGGCATTAGAGCACCTAGTTCTGAGTTCAAGCACTTAACCGTGTCAGTACAAGATCCAAGCTAAGAAAAACACTATGGTGGGACCAAGTCAGAACATCAGCAATGACTACCATGATGATAAAGACAATCAGCGACAAACCTCCAATCTTTGATCGAGAGAACTTTAACTACTGGAAAGACAGAATTGAAAGTTTCTTTTTGGCTCATGATGATTGTCTCTGGGATATGGTAATTGATGGGTACATGCATCCTGTGGATGAAAGTGGTCAGAAGATTGATAGAAAAAGAATGTCTGATCATCAAAAGCGTGACTTCAGAAATCACCACAAGGCCAGAACGATTCTCCAAAGTGCCATCTCATATTCAGAGTATGAGAAGATCACAAAAAGAGAGACAACTAAAAACATGTTTGATTCTCTGAGAATGACGCATGAAGGCAACATGCAATTTAAAGAAACCAAAGCCCTTGCGCTCATTCAGAAGTATGAAGCCTTCAAGATGGAAGAAAGTGAATCGATTGAAGCAATGTTCTCAAGATTCCAGATTCTAGTTGCTGGGCTGAGAGTTCTAGACAAAGGGTATTCAACTGCTGATCATGTAAAGAAGATCATCAGAAGTTTACCGAAGCAATGGAGGCCGATCGTCACTGCTCTCAAATTGGCGAAAGATCTTAACAAGATATCTCTAGAAGAACTTTCCAGCTCACTCAGAAGTAATGAGATTGAGTTAGAAGATGATGAGCCTCAGAAGCAAGGTAAGCCTTTAGCTCTAAAATCTAACAAAAAATATTATTCTAAAGTTTTGCAGGCTATGGAAGAAACCTCTGATGGATCCTCATCAGAAGAAGACGAATTGTCTCTTCTCTCCATAAGAGTCAATCAGTTGTGGAAGCAGAGGAAAAGGAAGTTCATAAAATCCATAAGAACATGGAATCAGAATGAATCATCCTCTAGATACAGAAAATCTGAATCTTCTTGACACAGAAAGTCTGAATCTTCTTCTGGACACAAAGTCAAGCAACAGGGACATCATCTGCTATGAGTGCAATGAACAAGGGCACTACAAAAGCGATTGTCCAAGGCTTCAGAAGGAGAAACCCAAAAATAAGTTCTTCAAGGAGAAGAAGAAAAGTCTCATGGAAACATGGGATGACTCTGATACTTCTGACGCAAACACAGAGTCAGAAGATGAAAGAGCCAACATTGCTCTTATGGCCAATGTGACAGAAGATAGTGAATCATCTGGGTCAGAATCAGACACAAAAGAGGTATTTCTTGACTTTACTGTTAACTTTACTAAACCTGAATTAGGAGAAAGTCTGAGTGAAATTCTTGAAAGATATCAGCAGCTTCGAGTCAAATTCAAGAACCTGAAAAGGATCTAGTTTCCGACTCTGAAGAAACTAAGAATCTGAGATTAGAAAATTTTGAGTTAAAAGAAAAAATTTCAAAACTTGAAAATGATTTACAAAACTCTTAGAAGGAAGCAATCTCAGAAGTTCCCATTAACTCTGATAAGATCATAAAGGAATATGATCATAGCTTTCAGAAGTTTCTGGCTAAAAACATAGATAGAAGCAAGATGGCTTCAATGATCTATGGAGTTAGCAGAAATGGCAGAAAGGGTATAGGATACCAAGGTAAAGTATCACAACCTAAGAAAGTCATGGACTTTGTTATTAAACGCACACCGTTAAAATATCACTTCACCTATGGGCACACACATGACTTGAAATACACCAGTAATGATTATTCTGCTAAACCAAAATTCAAACAGAATTTTGGTAACACTAATAAACAAGGACCCAAAAGATATGGGTACCTAAGGAAAAAATTATATATGTAGCAGATATCTTTGACAGCAAGACTAAAACACCAGTCATGGTACCTGGACTCTGGATGCTCTCGATACATGACGGGAAGAAAGCATATGTTCCAAAGTCTGTAACTTAAACCTGGATGCTACGTGGGTTTTGGAGGCAATCAGAAAGGGAAGATCATTGGCTTTGGAACTGTCGGTAACGGTAACCTCCCTTCTATTAATAATGTTCTGTTAGTAGATAGATTAATGCATAACTTGTTATCCATAAGTCAATTAAGTGATAACGATTATGATATAATCTTTAATCAAAATTCATGTAAAGCTGTTAGTCAGAAATATGGATCTATCATATTTAATGGAAAGAGGAAGAACAACATTTACAAGATAAAACTTTCTGAACTAAAGAGTCAGAACATAAAATGCCTTATGTCTGTTAAAAACGAGCAATGAGTATGGCACAGAAGATTGCGACACATTAGTATGAAAAGAATATCTCAGATTAATAAACTCAATCTGGTTAGAGGACTTCCTAATATGAAGTTCAGCTCAGATGCTCTGTGTGAAGCATGTCAGAAAGTCAAATTTGCAAAACCTCCTTTTAAAGCAAAAAATGTTGTTTCTCTAGACCATTAGAACTTCTGCATATATATCTATTTGGACCAGTGAAAACACATCCATTAGTGGCAAGAAGTATGGGTTAGTGACTGTAGATGACTATAGTAGATGGACATGGGTAAAGTTCTTAAGACACAAGGATGAGTCACACTCCGTGTTCGTTGATTTCTGTAACCAAGTTCAGAATGAGAAAGACTTAGAATTGTCAAAGTCAGAAGTGATCATGGTGGAGAATTTGAAAACAAAAAATTTGAAATATTTTTTTAATGAGAATGGCATCTCTCATGATTTATCTTGTCCTAGAACTCCCCAACAAAATGGAGTTGTAGAACGAAAGAACAGAACTTTACAAGAAATAGTCAGAACCATGACCAATGAGACTAACATTGCTAAGATCTTCTGGGCAGAAGCAATTAACATAGTGTGTTACATTCAAAATAGAATTTCCATAAGACCTATTCTGGATAAGACTCCATATGAACTGTGGAAGAACAGAAAGCCCAACATTTCGTATTCCCGTCCATTTGGATGTACTTGTTTTATGCTTAACACCAAAGAACATTTGAACAAGTTTGACTCTAAAGCACATAAGTGTATCATGTTAGGATACTCTGAACGCTCAAGAGGCTACAAAGTATATAATACAGAAACACATATTGTAGAAGAGTCAATCAGTGTTAGATTTGATGACAAGCTTGGCCCTCAAAAGTCAAAGCAGAATGAATCTCTTGCAGATATAGAAGTTGAATTCACAGGTATTGAAGGTAATACATCAGAAGTTCCCAACAAAGACTCACCAACAACATCAGAAGGAAATGTCACAAACACTACAACAACATATGAAGAACATCTCCAGAAAAGACTATCCAGAAGCAGCCTAGCTCACCCTGAAGACAAAATTCTGGGAAAGAAGGAAGATCCAATCAAAACAAGATCAACATTAAAAAAATTATGAAGAATCTCTCATGGGATTGGTATCTCTGATTGAGCCAACCACCATTGGTGAAACTCTTCTGGACAATGAATGGAATCTGGCTATGCAGGGGGAGTTAAATCAATTCACCAGAAATGACGTATGGGATCTGGTTCCCAAACCAAAAGGATTCAACGTCATTGGAACAAAGTGGGTGTTCAGAAACAAACTAAATGAACAAGGAGAAGTCATCAGAAATAAGGCACGACTGGTTGCACAAGGTTATAGTCAGTAAGAGGGGATAGACTATACATAAACCTTTGCTCCAGTCGCCAGGTTAGAATCTATCAGACTCGTAATTTCTTTTGTTGTGAATAATGGAATCACTCTGTATCAGATGGATGTCAAAAGTGCATTCTTAAATGGTTACATTGATGAAGAGGTTTATATGCACCAACCCCCTGGGTTTGAAAATTCCAAACATCCAGAATATGTTTTCAAACTAAAGAAATCACTTTATGGTCTGAAACAAGCTCCCAGAGCTTGGTATGAAAGACTAAGTAACTTTCTGTTAGAAAAGGAATTCACCAGAGGGAAATTGGACACAACCTTGTTCTGTAATACATTTAAGAATTACATTTTAGTTTGTCAAATTTATGTAGATGATATAATATTTAGATCTACTAAAGCTTCTCTGGATAAAGAATTTGCTAAGTCTATGCAGGCAGAGTTTGAAATGAGCTTGATGGGAGAACTAAAATTCTTTATGGGCATTCATATCAATCAAACTCCAGAAGGAACCTACATACACCAGAGCAAATACATCAGAGAACTTCTGAAGAAATTTGACCTATCAGAGTGTAAGCCATCAAAGACTCCAATGCATCCCACATGCATTTTGGAAAAGGAAGAGGTAAGTAAAAAGGTAGAATAGAAGATCTACAAAGGTATGATTGGTTCTCTCTTATATCTTACAGCTTCAAGGCCTGACATTTTATACAGTGTTTGCTTATGTGTCAGATTCCTATCAGATCCTAGAGAATCTCACTTAACAACTGTTAAACGAATTTTCAAGTATCTGAAAGGTACTACTACCCTGGGTTTGTTTTATAGAAAAACCAGTGAATACAATTTAGTAGAGAAATATGATGCTGACTTCGCTGGAGACAGAGTAGAAAGAAAAAGTACTTCTAGAAGCTGCCAGTTTCTGGGAGATAATATGATCTCATGGACCAGCAAGAGGCAATCTATAATTGCATTGTTAACAGTTGAAGCTGAATACATAGCAGCTGCTGGATGCAGCACACAGATGCTCTGGATGAAGAGTCAGCTTGAAGACTTCAACATATTTGAGAGTAACATTCCTATATTCTGTGATAATACTTCTACAATATGTTTATCTAGGAATCCTATCTTGCATTCTAGGGCTAAGCATATATAAATAAAACACCACTTTATTAGGGACTATATTCAGAAAGGAATCCTTAATTTAAAATTTATTGACACAGACCATCAGAACCACTTTCTAAAGATAGGTTTAATTTCATTCTGAAACATCTCAGCATGAAATTATGTCCAGAATAAGAGTTTTATTTATATATTCATTAACCCTCAGAACTTTATGTTTTATTTGTGATCATCTGATCAACAAGTCTTCAGAAGTTATAAGAACAGTTGCATCATAATCTATCTAAGAAGATCCGAACCTTTCATTTCAAAGATAGAGGTGTGCAGTTCACATTATTAACATATGTCGTTCTCTCACAAGCTACCTTCTAAGGCTAAACACGTGTTCAAATTCTGAAGGGTCTAAGGCTTTGATTGGATGCATTGAGACTCGTGTCATTGGTAACTGTTTCTTATCTCCACGCCATCCCCTATTTTTAGGTTTCATAATTGCTATGTAATCATTAATTTGTTTTCTCTTTATCATTGATTAAGTTTTCAAATTGATTATAAATACACAATCACTATCGCATTCACTTCTTCTCGCTTCTATTTTCCTCTCTAGTTTTCGTTTGCAAAAACCCTTTTTCTCATAAATCTCAAACAGTCAGTGTGAACAATGGAATCTTCCTCAAGCACTAAAAATATTTAAAGTGCTCCTGGTTCATCATCAACAGCATAACACTACGAAGAACCGATAAGAACCTTGCTTACTCCAGTTGATTCTCTTGAAGTTCTATGTGAGCTTATCATCGACTTTGAAAGCTTGAAGGATAATGGGTTTGATCTTTCTACAAATGTAAATGCTCAAGGTTGGAACATGTATTTCGATCGTCTTCTATGTCCAGTGTTCCCAATTCTGGTAAAGGAATTCTGGATTCATGCAACCTCCTCTAATAATCAAGTGATATCTTATGTAATGGGGAAGAAAATTGCAATTACTGAATATTTGATTGGAAAGCTGATTGGGTACAATGGCGGAGGAATTAGGTGCAGCGACATGGTTGAGAAATGTTCTGACCTAAAAGCCATATCAAGAGTTATCTTCACTTCTGGACAGCCATCCAACAAGATCAGAGATCTAAAGGATTACTACATAATCTGGGTTAAGATCATTTTGGGCTGTATAAACCACAGGAAGCCAACAAGCTCTCCTGACTATATCAATATTGATCAATAATTTCTGCTTTATTTCATTTCAAAGAAGACAAGAATAAAACTTCCTCACTTGCTTTTCAATCATCTGAGAACAAGTGTGAAGGAAACAAGAGAAGAAGAAAGGACTAAGAGGGATTGGATACCTCTGGGCATGTTAATTTCTGATATTCTGACTAAGAACAGGTTAATAGAGCATCTGACAGAAGCTCAGAAGATAAGCACGCTGAAGGCATGTGCTGGAAAACTCCTTAATGCCAAGAATCTGAAAAAGATGAAGATTATTGACAATATTAAGAAGGAGCCAACCATTTCTACACATGAAGTCATCACGACAAGGAGAATCCCTCTAAAATATTTTCCTCTATTTTCTGAGATTGATGCTACACCAGAAACAATGGTCAGATACTTAGAAACATGCAAGAAGGATGGAACTGCTCCAGAACTTAATATTCGTGATCTGCATTAGCATGCTCCGGATGTTGTCTTAAAGAAGTCTAAAAAGAGAAAAGTTGCAGGAGAAGGATCTTCTCAGAGCACTCCAAAAGATGCTAAAAAGAAAGGTAACACTTCTTTTATTTCTATTGTAGAATCAGTAGTTTTTCCAACATCTGAAACACTCTCCTCTCAACCAATAGAAGATCCCTCACCTCAAACTTTTTAAGACTTTGATATAGAGTTTGATCCTTCTGTAACCCTTGAAAACATACTAAACGAACCTCACTCTCCCAATCCATATCTAGAACAAAATCATCCAGAACTTGATAGAGTTCTTTATGATATTGATCTATTTGATCAAGATTTTCAAACTCCTAACCCAAAAAATCCATACCTTCAAACTCCTCAACCAGAAAATCCAAACCTTCACACTCCCCAAACAGAAAACTAAAACTTCCAAACCACTCACCCAGAAAATCTAAACGCTACCGCTAACCAACCAGAAGATTCTTACACAGATTCTGATACCACCACACCTATTCCTGGAATAACAGAACCTCTCATGGTTCGACAACCTCTCTCCACCCTAGACATTCCAGAAATACCATCACCTTATCATTCTACTCCACCAAACACACATTGATCACCAATCGTCATTTCTGATTCTCCTACTCCCTCTCCTATTAACCGTCCAGATGATCACCTCAGAACAATAATTGACTTAGAAGCGCTAGACCACCTAGCTTCAACCTCTCACAAAATTGCCATTCCCAAACCTAAACCAACTATAACCAAAGCAGATGTTGGTAGAAACTTATTGATTTTTGAAACAGAATTAATGGAATGGGTTAACTCTTTGAAGTAGGAAAGTCTAGAAAATACAAATCCTGGTGCTTCTGATTCTCACTGGAATCAGTTCAGAAGATGGTTCAACTCAGAATCCCAGAAGCTCAAAGAATTAAGCTATGAACTAGCTCAACAGAACTTCTGCAATCAGCTGAAAGCTTTCAAAGATCAAGTTCCGATTCATTGGAAAAAGAAATCTATCCTTCTGTTGGACAATGCTCCCTGGAAAGAGCACCAACCTTCAGAAGTTATTGAACCATGCTCTGAAAGTCTTCCTCTGGCTATTATTCAAGAAAAGGAAAAAGCAACTGAATCAGAAAATGCTACAGAGTGTTCTGAGAAACTTGCAACTTCTGTGGATACACCAGCTTCATCTTTGGTCATGCAAACTCTGGAAGAGTTAAAGAAAGAGAATGTTGTAATCAAAGAAAGATTGGATAAGCAAGAAGACACGAGCAAAGAAATCAAGGAAATGCTGGGAAAGTAAGAGGAATCAAGCACTCAGATTAAGAGCTTGCTGGAAGCGTTGTTCACACGACTTCCCCTCCTCAATCTTAGATTTTTTATAACTTGTTTTTTGAATTCATTATCTTGTTTCATCTGGATCTGAAAATGTTATTGAAATTTGTTTTAATATAAATCATCTTTTTGATTCTAAATATTAGTGACTATATTGATTTTTGATTCCTGACAAAAAGGGGGAGAACGTAAGATATTTTCAATAATAGTATACTGGGAAAAGGTCTCAAACATTCTGAATATCATAACTTTCATTTTTTTCTGAAACCAAAACAGGAACAAAACTCTGATGAAGACAGAAGGAGATGCATCAAAAGCTCTGATCAGAATGAACCTCAGGGAATTAATTCATCTCTATCTGAGTACTCAATTCAGGGGGAGACTCTCTAAAACTTTATGTTCTGTCTATTTTTATTGAAAAATCCTAGTTTTTGTCATCATCAAAAAGGGGGAGATTGTTAGAACATAGTTTGATTCTACAACCCTCGTAAGAGTTTTGATGATAACAAACACAAAGAACAAATATGCACTCTAAAATTAATATTCTATCTTGTAGAGAAGTTCTTATGGAAGCAAATCAGAAGTTAAGCTACAAGGTGTTCATGCTGTGAACGTAGAATGATCTCAGAATGCTCTAATGAATGAAGATCAGAACTTACGCTAAGAGAAAGACACTTTAAATCTGAACGGGAGTCTAACACTACAAACAGAACCTTATGATTCTGATCTTCCAAGTTCTGAAGCAAAGAAGCAAACAAATTCTTTAATGTTCTGAAGCGTTATTATTCATCAAAGTTGTATCAATTGCAACGACTACAAACAGACAAGGATCTTCTAATTGAGGAAAGTGCATTAACTGACAATTATCAAGTTTTCTTTTGCACAAGATTTCTGCGCCTATTTAAACAAGCAAAAAGGTTAAATCGTTTACGATTTTACAACATTGCAATTCACAATCTTTCAATGTTGCAACTCAATATTCATATTATTCTCTAAATTGTGTAATACATCACAAGTTTGTGATACTGTTTTTGTAACAAAAAACATCCTGTACACAGATTTATTCATACTTTTGTTAGTGAAATTCCTTGAGATAAACCGGATTGTGGTTGTACTCAAGAAGACTTTGGCAGTTGTCAAAGTATATTTGTAATCAATTTGACTAGTGAATTAAGACCTCGTTGGAGAGAGGCGAAATCACCTTGGCGGATGGACTGGAGTAGTTTGAGATCAAATGAACCAGGATAAAAATCATCGTGTCATTTGCATTGATTTTTAAGATTACAATTCAACCCCCCTTCTTGTGTTTTTCACTTCTTCAACTTTGACGCGTCTTCAAGGATATAACTGTTGAGACTAAATAGAACATGGAGATATTTGTGTCGATAACCGTTTCTGTATGCTTTAACTGCCTTTGTTGAAGGTTGATACATATCCATATCATATAGTCTTTTGACTTTGAAAATATTCAGTCTTTAACATCTGGTAAGTATGTTAATTTCAACATTGTGTCGAAGGTTTAATTTATATAACCCTTTTTGATATTTTGGACATGTTTTAAAGATAAAGTGATCCTAATCTCGTGGATTTATTCTTGAGATTTTTCCAAACCATGCTTACCACATTAGTCGAACTACCTTACGACGTGGTTAACAAGTCAGAGATTTTCCGTCGAAACTTCCTGACACTAATCATTTTTAATGTGGCTATTAGCATTCTTCATTGTTTTTCTCCACCTAGAATTTTAAGGCTAACATGGGGGTAGGGTTGTGGGTCTTAGGAGGGTATCCTAGTGGTCAAAAGGGGTTTCATTTCTCGGGCCATCCCTTAATGTGGAGTGTGATTGATTTTTATCTTCCTTTGTCAAGAGGATTAAGGATGGTCAGAAGATCAGGTTTTGACATGACATATAGGTTGGATCAACTTCGTTGTATGTCTCTTTTGAGTAGTTATTTCTCATTTCAGTGCAAAAATATCAGGTGGTTGACTCTTTGGCTACCTAGAAAGAGGATGTTTAAGTTTGGAGTTTTAGATAAAAACTGTTCTCTCCTGGTTTGGGAAGAGAAGCTTCTGGAGTTGTTACTAGGTCTCATTTCTAGACTGTTAGGTCTGGTCAGGAGGATGCATGGATTTGGAAACCAGGTCCGTTCGGTGGTTTTTGATGAAAGTTGATCATGCTTCTCTTGTTACCTTAGTGGGGGTGCCGGAGAATAGGTCTTCGAAGGCTTACTAGGATTTGCAAGAGTAAGGGAAGACGATATTTTTAGGTTTGGTCTCAATCTAACATTTTGTAGTCTGAACTATTTGGAATTTATAGAATAAAGTTATTTTTAGACATAAATGCTTAAGAGTTAATCATTGGATGTCTTAGATTATCAGTCTGACATAGAAGTGGGTTCATGTCCATGATCTGAATTTTGAAGATTATATGTTAAACTTGGAACATGACTTGCTCAAGTGGTTAGGCGTTTAGGGTGACCAACTTGCCTCCTTTTGTTTTTATATGTATTTAGGTCTTCCTCTTTGTAGCTTGCTCTCTTAGGAAATATGTAATGCTTGTGCCTCTAAATAGATCAGTTTGTTGGTTAGTTGACTCTTTCTTTTTTGGTGTTTAGTCTAGTCGTTGTCTTTATCTTGGTATTTTTCTCTTTCTTTCCTTTCGTTGTTGTTTGGATTGTCTTTTTTATGGGAATTTCTTTGTACACCTCTTAGGGATGGGAACAAACCCTTGAAAACCCGAAAATATTCTTCAGAGATGTATCTCCAAACGCACCCCAAATCAAGGTGTTTCAGAGATGCATCTCCGAATGCATCTAAAATCAAATTTTGGGAAGTTCGAAAATGTATCTATACGATTCAATACTTATATAATATATCTATTCAACATTTGACCAATTTATACATTTTACCGATTTATACTTTTACTGATTAAATTGTAAATTTATGTTTTATTGATATTAATTATGCCAAGATAGAGTTCTGTCTCTGCATAATTCAGATATACATTTCCGAATTAAAAAAAAAAACAACCAGGGAATGTTTCGCAAGAGTACTTTTCACCGATACTCTACAAAGGATCGATTGAATTGGATGCAAAGATCCAGAGATCCGATGAAAATGTTATTAAAATGTTGCGACATCTTCACTTACTTGTTTATAACAATATGTAATATTAAATTTATGCTTCAATATATATGTAATTTCGACTTTCAATGTTAAATTTATATTATTGTTTATGTAATATCAATATTTCAAGATCAATGTTTCAAAATTTCTGTTATGGAGAAATTATTCAGTGTTTATTTTAAAAATGTACATTCAAATTTTTTTTTATATATCTTCAAAAATATATCTCCGAATTCACCCAAAAAAAATAATAATATTTTAAAACAGAGATAAATCATCTTCGAAATCACCTCTATAATATTTATATAAAAAATTATAAGAATTTATTAGTAGTCTACTTGTCCCGAAGGATGTAACTGATGACACCCCTATAATATTTTTATAAAAACATATTTTATTAATCGTCTACTTGTGCCGAAGGATGTAACTGATGATGTGGCTATATGTTTGTCCATACCATGGCTTATGGTTACGTAATCCCTTACATCACTCCTTTTATTCATTCACATGGTCAAAAAAGCAATATAAATTCTCCAAAGTCCAACTGTCAAACAGTGACATGCATTGTCATTTGTCAGTATACACTTTTCATACGCGTGGAGTAGTATATTATATTTAATCTACTAGCTTTTTAGTTCACTACCGTCTTTGTTGAATAATAATCTTCGTGGCTCACTATATATAGAAGTAGATACTAGAAGATACAGAGACAAAAACAGTTGTTGAGTAAGAGTTAAAGCACTAAAATGGCAGCAAATAAGGAAGATGTGAAGCTTTTGGCAATGGTGGAAAGTCCCTTTGTGGGTAGGGTTGATATTGCTCTAAATTTGAAGGGAATTCAATACAAATATGAGGTAGAAAACTTGAAAAACAAGAGTGAGCTTCTCCTCAAATCTAACCCAGTATATAAGAAAGTTCCAGTATTAGTTCATAATGAGAAATCCATATCAGAATCACTTGTGATTCTTGAGTATATTGATGAAACATGGACGCAAAATCCAATATTGCCTTCTGATCCTTACAAAAGAGCCTTGGCTCGTTTCTGGTCAAAGTTCATAGATGACAAGGTAATTATTTAACAGTTGCACTGACCCCTCTCAAAAAAAACATGTATGTTACATTATTTTATTCATGTTTTTAAATTATTATCGATATCGTTCTGTCAGCATGTGCATGTGCTTCATAACATGCATAATTTAATTATACTATCTTGATTTGTAAAACCAGGTTATTGATGCTGCAAGGAAAGCTCTATACAGTCATGATGAGAAAGAACGGGAGAAAGGTGCTGAAGAAATAGATGAGGCTCTTCATCTTCTTGAGAATGAGCTCAAGGATAAATTCTTTGGTGGAGAAGAGATTGGAATTGTTGATATTACTGCTGTCATCATAGCTTACTGGCTTCCTATTATACAAGAAGCATTTGGAGAGAAGTTGTTCACTAGTGATAAATTTCCCAAGCTTTACAATTGGAGTCAAGACTTCAACAATCACCCTATTGTTAAGGAACATTTGCCTCCTAGAGAAACCCTTATGATCTATTACAAAGGTCATTATGAAAGGCACATTGCTTCTAAATAGATCAAACTTAAGGAGAATTGTCTAGACTGCTTGTTTATCAATTTAGTTTCTGTTTGAATTTTGGTTGTAATCAATAATTATGTTGATTTGGAATCATAATATGGGTTGATGTCGCAACCTTTTTGGTTGTAATCAATAATCATGTAGATTATGTGATAAATACACCCAGTAGACTGTTTCTAAAAAAAGACCAGCTTAAAAAACATTTGTTTTTCAATAATCAGAGTTTTATAAAGTATCTCAGTGTGGCATAAGTTTGTACAACAGATGCAATTGGAATGATTGTGTCTTGTACATTTATACTCAAAAATTAAATGAAGAAAAGATGAAGAAGCTAAGGCAATCAATGTATCAATTAATCTAACTTAATTGATTAAGAAATCTATGAATACAATTTTCAGTTTAAATCATAAGAATGTTTAGAATCTTGATCTAACACGGACCTAATTTTATACAAGAAATTCCTAAGACAATAAAACCTAACATCATACAATTTTTAAGAAAATAAGAAATTCTAAGTATACGATTCAAATAAAAAAAAAAGTACATGGAACGAGAAAGTACATCGGATTTATATATAATGGTCCAGACGTCCGTCCTCACTTTGTGTCTAGTTCAATCTCCAATGGTTTTTCATTGAAAATTCGTAATCTTCCACCATGATTTGACTATATTTTACCAAATCTTTATTACAATCACAAGATT
Source organism: Vicia faba (assembly GCA_948472305.1). Classification (NCBI taxonomy): domain Eukaryota; kingdom Viridiplantae; phylum Streptophyta; class Magnoliopsida; order Fabales; family Fabaceae; genus Vicia; species Vicia faba. Next base: position 309,040,500 of record OX451740.1, on the reverse strand, counting down.
CACGATATTGCTAACAATTAAACAATCTTCGATCTCAATTTTTTCTTCGAATGTATGCAACGTCTGAAATTGATCTCTACAAGATTTTCACTCGATCTTGAATTCCACCTATGATAAGTGCCAAAAATACGAAAAATACATAAGTATTTATTGACTTATTTTGCAAGAAACCAGCGAAAAAACTCTAATGTATCAATAAAGCTCGATAAAATGCCTAAATTAACTTTTTAACTGTGTATTTACTAAGTACATGTAAAAAGGATCAAGAAAACACCAAAAATGAACAAAAAGCATCATTCAAACACCAAAACTCGCTTAGCCAAGAACAGTGTCTCGCTAAGCGAGCAAAGGCGCCAAAAGAATAATTAAGAGGCAATCAAAGTTAATCAATAAAGCTCGTTTAGCGCAGTATCAGGTGCCCTATACGAGGTGAAGCCGTTTTTCAAATACTTAAGGGCTAAGTTACTTCATGGCTAGGAAAGTGTTTACTGGCTAAGCGAGCTTTTAGGCGTGCTAAGCAATGATAGGTGGAAAAAAACTAATTGCAGCACCTTATAAATAAAGGTTCATGTAGTTTAGTTGGAGATAACTTGGTGTAAATAAATAGTTTCCTTAATACAGAGTGAGAGAAGCCATTATATACCAGAAACACAATAGGGGAGAGAAAGAGAGGAAGATTCAGGGCAGAAGTACTGTCTGAGGAACTGACAATAGATGTTTTTCAACATATTTCTTCTAGGGCTTAATTTTAAAGTTATGATGAGTAAGCAAACATAATTTCTTTTTTTAGGGTTAGGTGTAGTCGTCCTAATGCTCATGTATTGATCAAGATCATGGAATTCTAAGTCATTTTTCTTAAGTTTTAATATTGGCAACTTTTTTGTTCTTAATGCTTGTTTAGGATTAACTATTTAAAACATGTTTTCATGATGTGACTTGATATGTGAAAGTTAGTGGTCTTACTAGAACCAGGATTTCAATCTATTAGATAGACTAAAGTCTAGAGATAGATCTAGGTTCAGAATATATATGAACTATTGAAGCTTAATGTTGTTGTATTAGATAATAGGTGAGAAATCAACTATTAGGTAATTTGATTGATCTCACGTTGTTGCCTCATACATGAGCTCCAATTGAGAGCAACAGGCGGTAACATTAATAGTTGATTAGAATTGCATATTATTGATAAGTGATATTACATGAGAATAGATCGATAAAATCTAACTCCAACAAAAAATTTCAATTGTTAAACACAAGTTTATTTTACTTTCAGTCATTTTACTTTATGTCATTTCAATATTCACAAACAACTAATATTTGATAAACCATTCTTAAAGTCGCATAAACTATTGAATGGTCTTTAAAATGCAAACTGTCTTAGTGAAGATGATAAAACACTTACACTTATTTGCTGACAACAAAGTGGCATTATTGTCGGAGACTGACATTGGTTTTTAAAGACATTACGCTAGATTTTATCATTTTAGGAATTCTACTAGAAGATATATTGATAGATGAGGTAAGCTCGAGGAATTGACAATTATGGAGTAGTTCAAACAAGTCTCGGGTGAGTTCATTACTCAATGAAAATTATTATAGTGGTGAATCAACTAAAGATGATGTGGAAGTTCCAAATGTTGAGGTGAATTAGAGACCTAACTGAACAAGTAAAATTCTAGTAAGGTTTAAAGAATGTGAACAGAACAATGAGGTGTCTAAAGAAGGTATTTTAGTTCATATGGACCTAGTGGAAGATGTTGAGCCCATCACCCATCATGAATCCCTAATGAGCAAGGCCAATAAAAAGAAAATGAAAGAAGATCTAGCTGCAATTGAAAGGAATTATACATAGAAGCTAATAAAATTGTCATCTGATAAGAAGGGTACTGAAATAAAATGGGTGTTCAAGTTCAAACACATTCCAGATGAATCAATTTCAAAACATAATTACATGTTAGTTGCTAGTTGTTTTCTGTAGAGACAAGGTCTAGGCTATTCAGAGGTTTGTGCCCCAATATCTAGAACTGAGACAATTAGGCTAGTGATAGGCATAACAAATGTAATGGGTGGTCCATGTTCCACTTAGATACTAAGTCAATATTTTTAAATGGGCCAATTGAGGAATTGGTATTTGTCACTCAACCACGAGGATTTGAGATCAAAGACAAGGAATGCACGTGGATCTATGTGCTTTCATGTATTGTCAAGGTGATCTAAGGTGGTAAAGTTTATTGATAGAAAAGCTGTAATTATATGATTAACTGTTTGGCTTTGATGATAACAACATATGATATAAAATGATTTCTACTAAAGTCCTTATCAGTTGAAGATATCTCAAGCGTTCGAAGATTCTCAAGATATTTTATCAAGTTATCCTCTTGAATCAAGCTATCCTTTGATTAACTGTTTGATTTTGATGATAACAACACCTGATATCAAATGATATCTACTGAAGTCCTTATATGTTGAATATATCTCAAACATTCAAAGATTCTCAATATGTTTTATCAATATATCCTATTAAATCAAGCTATCCTTTGAATATTTTCTTGAAGATCACGTCATCTCTTTGAAGTTAACACAGTAGTTAAATGACATTCAAGTGAAAACTTATGCTTCAAGGTTTTTTAGTGGTTTATTTTCTCAACTATTTTATTATGGTTCTTGAAGATATCTCAAGCCTCATTAATAAGAAACAAGGCTCTTGTGTGATGATAAACACCAAGGTAATGATGCCAAAATTTGAAGCTTCAGATCTATGAATGAGAGGAAGTATGAAAGCTCGTCTGGTTGTGTTCGTCTGAGTGATTAGTGTCTTATAAAGACACAAGGGTACTTTAGGAAATACTAAGGAAAAATAACACAAACATACACACTAAAAACATTTGAGAAGTATCTCATATTATATTAAAACCACCTGAAAATATTTTTAAGGCCTAGCCAACTGATTAGGGTATTGTCTGGTCAATTGGATGACTTTTTACAACTGGATAATCAATTATACCTAATTACCTAATCAATTATTTTATCTTGGTTGAGTCTAACAATGATTGGGACAATCTCTTAATGATTGATAATGGTTAAATACCAAAATCTTGCATTTGTGGCTTGAACAATAGATTATTGAGGGTAAATAATCAATTGGCCTAATCGATTATGGAATTCATTTTTCCCATGGATTGTTTCCAAATTTAAACCCAAATTTTTCCTATAGATAGAGAGCTTATATATCATTTTACAACATATATAAAATAAGCTTTATTCTCACTTTCATACTCTTTCATCATTTTCTAAATCTCTTAGTTTCTCACATATATTTTGCCTTAGTGCTTCAAGAGTACTTTTGTTCCTATGAGAGGATTATTGTTCTGGGTGAGGGCTTAATTATAATTTACTAAGAGTGTATTATATCTTATGTAAAATATTCTATCATACGAAGTTGTTTGGTTGTAAGCTAAACCAATAAAAGCTCTTGTTTGTTTTTAGGGGACTGTCTTAGGAAGCCTTCTTTTGGTTTGTAATTTTTGCAAAGAAGAAAAGATATATTTTAATTCGTGAATATTAGCCATTAAAATATTCACAACAGTTCTTGAGCTCAACCTATTTAAAATCTTTATCTATTCCAGATTAGCCTATATAAAATCTCACATTAGTTATTGTGTTCATCTTGGTATAAAAGCTCAGGTGGTTCGAGATTAGCTTGTGCAATTTCTCAAATTGATTCATAGGTCAACCCTTGCAAAACTGTGATTCATTTAGGAGAATATCAAATTCAAAAGTCCATCTCGGTCTAGTGGGTCACCAACATAAATTCCATCTTTGTTCGAGATCAGCCTGTGGAAAATCTTTGTTTTGGTTTGGGTGGGTGGGGGGTGACCACTCTAAACTCTATTCTTTGTTTGGTTGGAAGTTAGTCTTTAAACATTATTTCCCTATAAAAGGAGGTTGGTGAGTACATTATACTAAAAGCTCTTAAGATTAATGGATACTGTTGGAAAATATTATATTTTCGGTTTTATTATTTCCTTTATGGTACTACCTTTATTTTTTTCCATTATTCTCCATTAAGGAGATAATTAAATGTATTGATTGTATCTTCTCTATATAAACCATCCTAATACTGGGGAATAAAACACAACAACTTTTACCTATTTTTTCCAATATGGTATCGAGAGCACTGAGTTAGGGGTTACTGTAAAGCTTTCGACCCATTTTCTTGCCCGACCTGTTTCACATACTCGTTTAGCCTCCTATGGCGAATAACAACAACAGGTGGTCTTCCCCATCACGGGCCTACACCGGATCCAACTAAGGCGAACAATTATAACCTGAGTTGGGAGTTAGCCGTGGAAATGGTGGTGGCGGCGGAAACGATGAAAATAGTAAAGCAAAATTACCCCCAGGGTCCTTTAAGTTATTTAATTTTAAGAAGTCAATCCTTTAAGTTTTTTTCTGTACATGTGGGTCCTTTATGTTAACTAACGCCTACACCGTTGACCTTTATATTTACTATTTTTCTTTAATTTCTTCCTTTTGTGTGCATTTTAATTAGTTTAAAAATACTTTTATGCACTAAAAAAATCTGAAAATTTTATTATATGATCCAATGATTGTCTCGGACTTATGTTAAGTGACATATTAGTACCATTAGTGCCACTTCAACTTTTTTGGAAAGGAGTTTGAGAAAAAGGTCAACGGTGCAGGCTTTAATTAACATAAAGGACCCACATGTAGCGAAAAAAATATAAAGGACTGACTTGTTACAATTAAATAACTTAAAGGACTCTGGGGGTAATTTTGCCAAATAGTAACAACATTATTTTTGGCAGTAGTGACAGAAAAAATGGAAACATGAACAAAGTTGTTTTTGGTGACAATTATTCCAACACAGGCGGTAATGATCAAAAGGGTTCATCATACTCCCTCAAGGTTAATATCCCTAAAATGAATGTGAATAACAATAATGAATGGGCTCAAACCGTTCGGTTGGTATTAGATAGCAAAGGGAAACTTGGTTTCTTAACAGGAGCAGTAGCTGAACCGACAACAGGAGACCCTCGTTACAAACAATGGAAGTCTGCAAACTCCTTGATTATTATGTGGATGGTAAGCTCTATGGAAACTAGAATAGGTAATCCTTACATGTTTTTACCTTCCGCAAAGGATGTGTGAAAAGCTGTTAAGAGACATACTCTGATATTCAAAACTCCTCCGAATTTTTTGGTTTAAAATCAAAGTTATGGTATGCGAAACAAGGTGACAGGAGTATAACTGCTTATTGCTATGAGCTGCTGACACTGTGGCAAGAGTTGGATCTTTGTTATGATGACAATTAGATATGTACATAAGACAATGTTTTGTTTCTCAAGATGCAAGAAAATGATCATGTATTCATGTTTCCCGCTGGGCTCAATAAAGATATTGATGAGGTAAGAGGTAGAGTTTTAGGAAAAGTACCGTTGTCAACTCTTCATGAAACTTTTCCAAAAATAAGAAGGGAGGAGGAAAGATAAGGAATTATGATAGGAAAGAGTACAAGAATCTATGAATCTGAAGGCTCAACTCTGGCTGCTAGGAACCTTGACGAGGGAAGAAGGTTAAATAAAGTTCCTTGGTGTGATCATTGCAAGCGCGAATGGCATACACGTGAAACTTGTTGGAAGCTCAATGGCAAACCCCCAAACTGGAAAAAGAAAGGTGGTCGTGCATTTCAGGCTAGTAATTCTGATCAAGGGCAACAATCCCCTTAAACTCATCTTCCACTCACTGTAAAACAACTAGACAAACTACACAAACTCCTCGAGTCTCCAACCCCTTCTTATTCTATAACAACAAAAGGTAATTCTGAATTTCTTAGTGTCAGTCCCAGTCATACTTGGATAGTAGATTATGGTACCTCTGATCACATGTTAGGTGAATCTACTTTGTTCTCTTCATATAGTTCATGTGCAGGTAATAAAAAAAAATAAAAATGACATATGGCTCTTTTTCAACCATTGAAGGTAAAAGGTCATTTGTGTTGTCTCCAATGTTAACTCTTAAAAATGTCCTTCATGTTCCAAACTTATCGTGTAATTTAATCTCCGTAAGCAAATTAGCCCAAGAAATAAATTGTCAAACTAATTTTTTTCTGATCTCACTGTGTCTTTAAGGATTGGAACTCGGGGAAGATGATTGGAAGTTCTAAGGAGAGTGGAGGACTCTACTACCTTGACATAGGATCTTCATCACAACAACCTTCAAAAACAATAAGTTCCTACTTTGAGTCTTTTTTGTTTTGAATAATAAAGATGATAACATTATGGTATGGCATTTAAGATTAGGTTACCCTAGTTTTCGTTACTTAAAACACTTTTTTCCTAAGTTATTTCATAATAAGAACTTTTCTTCGTTTAAATTTGAAGCATGTGAGTTTGCAAAACATCATCGTTCCCAAATTTTAATATAGCCTTATAAACCATCAAAACCATTTTCTATTATTCACCGTGATGTCTGGGGCCCTAACCTTCTAAGTACACTCTCTCTCAAAAAGTGGTTTCTCACATTTATAGATGACCATACAAGAGTATGTTGGGTATACTTGTTAAAAGAGAAATCAAATGTTTGTCAGGCTGTAAAGAATTTTTTTAATGGTGCAGAACTAATTTCAAACAAATATCTAAGTCTTTAGAAGTTATAATGGAAAAAAAAATTTAACAATATCCTGGATGATTTTTTTCTAAAAAATGGAATTGTTCATCAAATTTCATGTCCTAATACTCCTCAACAAAATGGAGTAGCCGAAAGGAAAAATAGACATTTATTGGAGGTTGCTAGAGCTCTACTTTTTTCAAATAAAGTACCAAACTATTTATGGGCCGAAGCTGTTCTAACATCTGCATATTTAATTAACAATATTCCCTCCAAAATTCTTAATTTTCAAACTCCAATAAATGTCTTCAAAGAATGTTTTTCTAGTACTCGTGTTTTAACTAATTTAAATTTAAAAATCTTTGGTTGCATAACCTTTGTTCATGAACATAAAAATGTTGGAAAACATGAGCCACATGCAATAAAATGTGTCTTTGTTGGATACTCCACAACCCAAAAAGGATATAAATGTTTCGATCCAAAAAATAAGAAAATGTTTTTCACTATGGATGTTACTGAAATTCTGGCACGCACAACATGTTAGAAGTCAAGACTAATGTCTCAATAACACACAATGTCAAGACAGATGTTATAACATATGCTGACAGAACAACAACAACAATAACAACATAGAAAAATAACTTACAGAAAAAGAAAGAACACAATGATATGTTAACCTATTTCGGTGTAACTCACCTATTATGGGGGCTACAAGCCATACAGGAAATCAACTATCAATAATACTAGTTCGAAGCTAAACTCCCCCGTTTACGACTTCTCGCCTAATCCATATCCAATGCAACTTCAACTTAGGCCCTCCCTAAGCCAGGGAAATCACCATCTCACTTCCAATCACCCAATGATAAGAGACACATCCCAGTCATAACAGATATCTATCAACAAGTTACAATCATAACAACTTGAACAAATAAAATAGGAAGAACACACTTCCAAATTACAAATACTTAGTCTTGCTTAAAAGCTTCGACCAAGAACAATAATCAACTCATGCCTACGAGATTTGAGTGAGAACAATAGCTTTACGAAAAAGCAACAATCAGTCAACACAAATGTATCAGAGATACACGAGGATGTATAAAAATAAACAGAGAACCTAAGGAACTACCAACCCTAAACCCTTATATTTTACAAGGTTTTCAAATAAAACTATGCTTAAAAACTAGGTCTTGGACGACTCCTTATATAAGCTTCTGCATTTGGGCTTGGACTCGCTTGGATTCTTCAATCAACTCCAATCTTCAGCTGAAAAATCTCTGCAGAATATTCTCCACAAAAATAGAAACAATCTTCGTAGATAGTTTCCTAAAAAGTCTCAATTGATCCTTTTTAGTAACCAATCAAATTTACACCTATTTCTAGCAAAATCCTTGATTAGTCTGCGCTTATAATGAGTACAAAATATTCCAGGTACTCATATCTTCAAGTTAAATCTTCAAGGATATCCAAAAGAATCACCTGCTGCATCAGCCTCAGGATGTCACAACATCTTCTGTGACATCTGGCATAAAAACACGTAACAGGAAAAATGTTATGACAACTGATAAAGATGTTGCACCATCTTACCAACACCAAGATAGAACCATGTTTAGAATCATTCTTAGCCAAAATTTAGCCAACCATGAAAACATAGAACTAACAATCTCCCCCTTTGGAAAATTTTGGCTAAAACAACCAAAAACCAAATTCAATTGGAGAGATGAATAAAGCCACAACACAAGCTACATGTTTATCATGTAAACTCTGTTGAAACACATGTCAAAAGCTTGTACACACAGACAGGTTTAGAACTCCCTCTGTAAAACATAATAGGTTCTCCCCCTTAAGGGAAAAACCTACACCAGAGCACCTACAACAGAACAGCAGAAGCAACAACAAATTCAGAACACACAAGCATGAACACACATGCTCATGAACCCACATGCTCATGAACACACATGCTCCCCCTTAATGAGTGCATGGGAAATCATATATATAGCTACTCAAGTAGAATATAGTCCTATCATAATTCTAAATCAGCATGTCAAGACATGTGATGTAACATCAAGACATAACACTTCACTCCCCCTTTTAGCCAAATATTGACAAAAAAACCAGAGTAAATGTACACAATAGAAACACATAGAGCGCTTCAGAACATATTGCACTCTAGGAAAAACCACAGAAGGAAACACAAATTTCACACTAGAAACCTTACAGATGGAAGCACAAAGATGGAAACATAACTACTTCTTGGTAAGCTTTAGGTGGTTTTCCACCTCTTTCCCCTGTCAAAGAGCCTTCTGCATTCCATGGTATTATAGCCATCCCAACTGTCTTGTAGAATACCTTCCTTCCAGCCAATAACTCTAGCAATAGGCATATCATGCCTCAGAACATAGAGGAAATAAGCAATAGAAGTTGCATTCCCTATTTTCTAAATTGCTATAACTCTTCAATAGTACAATTTCCAATCCCACTGTCTTTGATAACAATAATTTGTTCCTTGTTATCCATAAGCTTCATAATGCCATCCTTTCCTTCAACAAGATTCCTGATCAGCTGCTTGCAACTACAAAGATCCTTGTATCAATCATGTTGAATAAGATATCTGAAGGAATTCAGATCTTTATTATGAAATGTCATGACATCTCTCTTGACATCATACCTCTTCAACATCAATTTAGAGTACCTTTCACCTATTTCCCTCAAGGCAACACATCCATTTGATATTTCCTGATTTGCTTCAGTGATGCTACCTTCATCAGGGTGACTTGTAATCAATTCCCTGTATTGTTTTATCTGCCCCATAGTAGAAAAATTATGCTGGATTGAGAATTCACTGGCTCAGATTTTGTGAATTCACAAGTATCCTCTCCTGGTGCTTTATCAGTTTGCACATAAGATATTCCAATATTATCTCTCACATTGATAGATTCCATTATAATACCAGTAATGGAGTTATAGATCCTATATCCTCTTCTGCATGAAGAGTGATCCAGAAATATCACTTCATTCCCTATGGAACTCATCTCGTCTACTTGATCTTTAGTAGCAAAGATCTGACATTTACTTCTAAAAATATGAAAGTATTTGACTTTAGGTTTCCTTCCTTTCCATATCTCACAAGGAGCAGAGACAATACCTCCCCTCAAGGTGGCCCTGTTATGAATATAGAAAGCAATATTCATAGCTTCAACCCAAAACTCAAATGGCAATTTCTTAACACTAAGCATCATTCTTGTTGACTCTTGTATTTATCTAGCCTTTTGTTCAACAATTCCATCTCCTCGAGTTTTCCAAGAGTAAGAGAACTCGTGACTTATTCCTTCAAAATCACAAAATTCAGAAAATTTTGCTTCCATAAACTCCCTTTTATTGTCATTTTTTATTTCGACAATTTTACTCATTCCCTCCTCTTGAATGCTTTGACACAGATCTTTGAAGACTCCAAAGATATCTGATTTTTCTCTAAGAAAATTCATCCAAGTATAGCCAGAATAATCATCCACAGCCACAAAGACATACCTTTTTTCCTCCTAGGTTGTCTACATAGAAAGGTCTCATTACATCCATGTGAAGAATTTACAAAGCTTTGGAAGTAGTCTGATGTTGCAACACTGGGTGTGACATCATGATCTCATTTTTGCTTTCACACTAATCATAAACTTCTCCTTTTTCAATCTTGAGCTTTGGCATATCTCTAACGGTTCCTTCAGATATGGCTTCCTTCATTCTTTTGAAATGAAGTTGTCCAAGTTTTTGGTGCCATAGCTTTACTTCATCCTCCTTGGTTGTTGAACATGTGGAAGAGTGAGCAACTAATTGAGATTTCCATAAGTAGTAGTTGTCCTTGAACCTGATACCTTTCATTAGAACAACTTCTTTCTCATTTTTGACTAGACGTTCTGATTTTGAGAAGTTGACTAACAAACCTTGGTCACAAAGTTGACTAATGTTAATGAGATTAGAAGTAAATCCTTTGACATACATCATATTGTCTAACCTGGGACATCCATCACATACCAGCTTTCCAACTCCTTTGATCTCTCCATTAAAACTATCACCAAATCTAACAGAACATGTGGGATGTGGCTTGACATCCACCAACATGTTCTGGACTGCTGTCACATGTCTAGAGCATCCATTGTCAAGGTACCCGTCTTTACTTTCCGAGTCTCTCAAAGAAGTATGTGTTATAAGGTTAACATCCATATTTTCAACATTTCTCTTTTTGCTCACAGTGCTAGCCTTGGAACAAACTGGAGTTCTTTGATCTCTATACAATTTGAAACAAAAAGGCTTTATATGACCAGACTTACCACAATAATGACACTTCCAAGTTAACTGAGGTTGGTTTGAATATTTATCACATTTTCCAGGATGTTGTAGCATGAGTTTCGACATGATGATCTTTTTCTTCTTTTCAGCTGGAAAGACCTTCTCCTCTAACATTCTCCCCTGTTTATTATCAGATTGATAATGAACTTTGGTAACTTCATTATCTTTCACCATGTAAATCAGTCAAGTTATCAAGCTTGGAATTTAGGTGTGTTACCTCTGTTTGTAGATGAGAAACAAAATTAATGAGTTGCTTCCTCTCATTCTCCAAATCTGCAACGATCTTGTTATGCTATTCCTCTTTCTTGAGGATTTCTTCACACCTGTTACAATTATCCTTGAAGGACACATCATGGTCTTCATAAAGATCATTCTCATCACAAGCTTTAACTTCATCTGCCCATCTTCTAGATAGAGCCAATAAATGTTTGGCAGTCTCAGAATCATCTCCATCTTCTGACTTATCATCATCAGACCAAGATACAGTGAAACCCTTCTGCTATTTCTTGAGGAAGCTAGGACATTCTGGTCTAATATGACCATATCCTTCACATTCAAAACATTAAATGTCTCTATTTTGACATGCCTTCTCTTCTGATCTTGTTTTCTTCTGAGAATCAAGACTATTACCGATGTCATGTGAGATGTCCTTGACATATGGTCTTCCTCTTCTGTCCAATCTTCTTAATAACCTATTGAATTTCTTTCCAAGAAGATCAATGATACTAGATAGATCCTCATCAGTGTCCAGCTCATCTTGACCTTTATCATCTTTGGCATTGTATACAAAAGCTATGCTTTTGTTCTTTTTCTCAGCCTTGTCACCAATAGCCAATTCAAATGTTTGAAGTGATCCAATAAGTTCATCAACTCTCATGTTGTTGATGTCATGAGGTTCTTCAATTGCTCTGACCTTCATGTCAAATCTCCTAGGCAAGGACCTAAGAATCTTTCTGACCATCTAGGCTTCTGACATCTTCTCTCCCAAAGCACTTGAGGCACTATCAATTTCAAGAATCTTCATTTGATAATCTTGAATTGTCTTATCATCATTCATATTTAAGTTCTCAAATTTGGAAGTGAGAAGCTGAAGTCTTGATATCTTTACCTTAGAGGTACCTTCATAAGTTGTCTTGAGGATTTCCCAAGCTTCCTTGGCCATTATACATATATTAATCAGCCTGAAAACATTTTTGTCTACTCCGTTGAATATAACATTTAAAGCTTTAGAATTTCCAATAGCTTCTATATCACAATCTTCATTACACTCTTCTTCAAGTTTAATTGTGTCAGTTTCAACCTCTTTTCCATCTTTGTCAGTGATCCACATAACAGGATGCTTCCATCCTTTCAAGATAGCCTTCCACGCTTTGTTGTCCATAACTTTTAAAAAATCTATCATTCGAACTTTCCACCAGTCATAGTTAGAACCATCCAACATGAGTGGTCTCTTGTTATATCCTCCTTATTTCTCCATAGTGCCAGAAAATATTTATCCCTGAATCTCACCCAATAATCAGAACCAGGTGCCTGCTTTGATATTAATTGAAATTCTGGCACGTATAATATATCAGAAGTTAAGATTGGTGTCTCAACAACACACAATGTCAATACTGATGTTATAACATTTGCTGCCAGAACAACAACAACAACAATAACAATGCAGAAAAATAACTTGCAGAAAAAGAAAGAACACAACGATATGTTAATCCAGTTTAGTGCAACTCACCTACTCTGGAGGCTACCAAGCCAGGATGGAAATCCACTATCAGTAGTACTAGTTCAAAGCTAAACTCCCTCGTTTACAACTTCTCGCCTAATCCCTACCCAATTCAACTTCAACTTAGGTCTTCCCTAAGTCGGGGGAAATCGCCATCCCACTTCCAATCACCACAGTGATAAAAGACCTATCCCAATAACAGGGGTTGTCTATCAACAAGTTAAAGCCATAACAACTTGAACAAATAAAACAAGAAGAACACACTTCCAAATTACAAATACTAAGTCTTGCTTAAAAGCGTCGACCAAGAACAATACTCAACTCGTGCCTACGGGCTTTTAGTGAGAGCAATAGCTTGATGAATAAGCAATAATCAGCCAACTCAAATGTATCAGAGATACATGAGGATGTACAAAAACAAACATAGAACATAAGGAACTACCAACCCTAAACCCTTATTTTTTATAAGGTTGTTCAAGTAAAAACTATGCTTAAAACAAGGTATTAGACGAATCCTTATATAAGCTTCTGCAGTATGGCTTGTATTGGCTTAAATTCTTCGATCCACTCAAATCTTTAGCTGAAAAATATCTGCAGAATATTCTCCATAAAAATAGAGAAAATCTTCATAAATAGTTTCCTAAAAAGTCTCAATTGATCTTTTTTAGTAACCAATCAAGTATGCAGTTGTTTCTAACAAAACCCTTGATTGGCATGTGCCTATAATGATTACAGAATATTCCAGATACCCATATCTTCAAATTAAATCTTCAAGGATATCCAAAAGCAACGCCTACTAAATCATCCTCAGGATGTCACAACATCTTTTGTGACATCTGGCATAAAAACACATAACAGAAAAATTGTGATGACAACTGATAAAGATGTTGCACCATCTTACCAACACCAACATAGAACCATGTTTAGAACCATTCTTAGCCAAAACTCATCCAACCATAAAAACATGGAACTAACAGTTACATTCTTTGAAAATAAACCTTTTTTTGATGACACTCATCTTCAAGGGGGGAGATAAACGAAGACTTGTTTCAGATGTTTCAAATTGAAGACATGAGTTTTTTTAAATAACTTATCACTACCAGTATAAAAAAATTCTGATACTTTTACACCTGCACCAATAGAAAATGGCCATGATTCTTTATCTGACCCTACTCCTATTATAAGTAAGGAACCTTGTGAATCCGAGCCTACATTTCTCTTGTTGAAAACAATGAGATTATTGAAAACAATGATAATGATGATATAATTGAAATGCCACAAAATAATGAGTCACTTCAAGAAAACATATTTGAATTAGGAAACGAGACTTGGAAAGGAAAGGTTTTTGTGAAAAAGCACCATAAAGGAAGGGACGAGTCCACATATCAACACTGCCAAGAATCGAACCAGGGAATGGTCAACCTCCTAACAAACGGAAAGGTAAGTCTAATTTTAAAAAATTGTCTATGTTTTCTCTTGCACTAAACACCCCGTGTCAAATTTTATATCATATTAAAAATTTTCTTCATCTATCTCTACCTTCACCTCAAAATTGTCTAGTGTAGAAATTCCAAAAAGTGTACAGGTTGCTCTAGAAATTCAAAAGTGGAGAGAAGTTGTACTTGAGGATATGAAATCTCTTGAAAAGAATAACACTTGGAGTGTTATTTCAATATCATATGGCAAGAAGACAGTGGGATACAAATGGGTGTTTACTGTAAAGTATAATTTAGATGGGTCAATTGAAAGGTACAAGGCTTGCTTGGTGGCTAAAGGCTTTACTCAGACTTACGGTATAGATTACTCTGAGACATTTGCTCCTGTTGCAAAATTGAACATTGTCAGAATTCTTTTATCTCTTGCTGCTAACCTAGATTGTCCCCTACATTAGTTAGATGTTAAGAATGCATTTCTTAATGGTAATCTAGAAGAAGAAGTATATATGGACATTCCTCCTGGCTTTGAAAACAAATTTGGATCAAATGTGTGCAAACTAAATAAGTCTTTGTATGGATTAAAGCAATCCCCTAGAGCTTGGTTTGAAAAAAATCACCTAGTCCATGAAGAAACAAGGATACATCCAAGGGCAGGCTAACCACACATTGTTCAAAAAGTTCTCCCATGATGGGGAATTTGCTGCTCTGATTGTTTATGTTAATGATATTATCCTTACTGGAGATGATATAATGTAAATGTCAAGAGTAAAAGAGAAATTGGAAGTTGACTTTAAAATCAAGGACTTGGGATTCATGAGATATTTTCTAGGTATGGAGGTTGCTCGGTCAAAGAATGGTATTGTGGTTTCACAATAGATATATATATATATATATATATATATATATATATATTCTAGACTTGCTGAAAGAAACAAGAATGAGTGGATATCATCCTGCAGATACCCCTATGGATACTAATGCTAAACTTTATGGAGAAGGTAATATTCCTGTTGATACTGGAAGATATTAGAGATTAGTTTGGAAACTAATTTATTTGTCACGCACCCAACCCGATATTGCTTTTTCAGTTAGTGTAGTTAATTAGTTTATGCATTCTCCTTTCGAAGAACATCTTGAAGTAGTCTATAGGATACTGAGATATTTGAAGGGAAATCCTGGAAAAGGACTATTTTTAAGAAGACCAATGAAAGAAATGTGTATATCTTCACTGATGCTAGTAACAAATAGAAGACCAACCTCTGGATATTGTACCTATGTTTGAGGTAATCTTGTGACATGGAAGAGAAAGAAACAAGGAGTTGTAGCAATGAGTAGTGTAGAAGCTGAGTTTAAAGCTATGTCTCAAGGTATTTGTGAAGGATTATGGATCCTTAGAGTCCTAGATGAACTTAAGATATCGAGCTTCCATTGAAATTGTACTCTAACAGTAAAACTGGTATTAGCATTGCTCATAATCCAGTTCAACATGACAGAACCAAGCATATCGAGTTTGATCGACACTTCATAAAAGAGAAGTTAGATGCTGGAATCATATGTCTACTCTTCGTGACTTCAAGTCGGAAAACTGCGGATATCTTGACCAAAAGTTTGACAAGACCTACTTTTGTGCATTTGATAGATAAGTTGGGCATGGTAGATATCTATGCACAAAATTGAGAGGAATGTTGGAAAGTATTATATTTCTGGTTTTATTACTTCCATGGGACTACCTTTATTTTTCTTTATTTTCCATTATTCTCCATTAAGGAGAAAATTAAATGTATTAAATGTATAGATACTCTCAAGAATAATTTTTGGGGACATAAGTAGGTCAATTTAAGCTGAATATGTATAAATCTCAAGGGTTTTTCTCTCCCCCTTATCTCTTTACTTTATTTTCTTTCTGGTTATTTTCCATCTATCTTTTTTATTCTTCTCTCTCTCTCTCTCTCTCTCTCTCTCTCTCTCTCTCTCTCTCTCTCTCTCTCTCTCTCTCTCTCTCTCTCTCTCTCTCTCTCTCTCTCTCTCTCTCTCTCTCTCTCTCTCTCTCTCTCTCCTTTTAATTTCATAGAAATTGCATGTTAGGTTATTTTAGCGCTTTCATAGAATTGCATGCCATTATGTTTTTCCTTGGTAGCAATTTATTTGTTAAGTGTAGGTTTTCTTATAAACGACACTTTGAATTTGTCTTGTTAGTTATTAAACTGAAAATTGTGATCATAGAATTCATATGTATTGGTTTTGTAATATTTACATATCTTGTATAAATTCAATATTATCTCAATAGATTACATCGTTTACTCTTTGGTTATATTGTAGATTTGATTTTGTTTGTGTTATGTAGCGATTAAGATGTTACATGTATATTCCAATTGATAAGCATAATCATTCTATATGCAAAGTTTGCTTTCGTCATGCAAACCATTTTCTCTTTTCAAACCTCTGATAAAACAATTTTCAAAAATAATTTTTCGATAGATCATTTTAATTGGGAGTTCTATTCCCTCCCCCTTTATACTGTTGTATTCTCCATATTCTCTTCCAATTGCACCCTTTATGACAACAATTTCACCTAACGTAACGAAAAAATCGAGGTATAATACTTGTACGCTCCATGTTTTTTCATTTCTAAAATAACCAACCTACTATGTCAGTTTCATTAGAAAAACTGAGGGGTATGCTAATTCAGGGTACATGCTTCAAATCTCAGGAACTTTAGTTTATGTTTTTGTTTCATTAAAAGTGACACCTTCCTACATATTTTATTTTTAATCAAAAAATAAGTCACTTTTCACATCGGTTAGGTTATCTAACCAAGGTAAAATTGTTTACTTTGTATCTATAGCTTAGTTTGTAGCTCTCAGTTTCACTTTCCTTCAACTAAAACTATACACACTGAACCATAACAAAAAGCTCTAAACAAATAGAGTCTAACAAATATCATCCTCCAATATGAAGATGATATGTGTTTAGGGATACCATTCGATATGTGCCAGAATGAATGATCGAAATCATTCCTTCATTTCTTCTTCATAGATCTGGTACATCAAACATCAATACTCATGTTATAGTAATGTTTTTCTTGTTGTTATTATTATTATTGTTGTTTTTTTGTTGTTGTTGTTATTATTATTTGTTGTTTTTGTTGTTTGTTGTTTGTTGTTTGTTGTTGTTGAAGGTGCGAGAAACACAAGAAATGGGGGTTTGAATTGGGTTTCTAGAAATAAAATCTTTCGAACCGAACACTTGAAGTTAACACAAAAACAAAAATAAATTACACAATTATTTTTATCCTGGTTCACTGTTAACTAAGTTATCCAGTCCATCCACCAAAGTGATTTTTCCCTTTCTCAACAAGGACTTAATACACTATAACCAAATTGATTACAGACACAACAAAGACTAACCGTCAATGTTTACAACCACAAGACTACCCGCCAATGTCTTCTTGAGAATTATGACTAAAGCCACAGTATCTCAAGGAACAATCATCTCAATGTTGAATTACAAGTTTGTGTGTTTACAGAATTGCTTCTTGAAAGCAGATACATAGAAATGAAGTACACATAATTAACACGACAACGCTAAGAGCAAGTTAAACAAACAAAATTCCTTGCTAGAAAGTTATTGAACAAAAGCTCTTGCTTTACAAAACTTTACAAAAGATTTTCAATGAAATTTCAGCAGCGTTTTAGAAAAATGATTCAGCGCAAATTTAATATATTTCAATTCTTCCAAGTCTTCCTTTTATATCCAAAAAGAAATCCGTTGAATGTTAGAATAGGAATACCAGATTTCCAGATGTCTTCATGCATAACAGTCAGTGAGTGGTAGACAACATCGTACCAATAGTACATTCCTTTCGCCACAAAATCCGAGTAGTGGAAGGAGGTGATCTTGTACTATTTCTCACGTAAAACCTTTGATCTTATCTTCTAATATTCAGAGGCTTCGGAGAATATAAGAGTTGAAGTATGCTCATAAGGATCAAATGAGTCTTTCGGAATCTTGGAGCAAGAGAGCTTGGCATCCTTAGAGCTTCAGAACCCTTCAAAAGCTCTACTATCAGAGTCACAGACAAAAACTTAAGAAGTTAACGTCCTCATAAATGTTACTTTAGAAGCATTTTGAGCTTTGTACGCGCACTTGTATCATTTAGCGTGTTGAGTCTAGAATCTGCTGATGTCACACGTAAAATCTTCAGAGTCAGAACCTGTTAACAAAATCTACACATTATACAAACCATTAGATTACTAAATTATTATCTAATCACCCATGTAATTTTATCATCAAAAGTTAAGGCTAGATGAAGAATAAATCTTGTCTCACTATTGTTGTTGTTTGTTGTTTGTTATTGTTGTTGTTGTTGTTGTTGTTGTAGTTGTTGTAGTTGTTGTTGTTGTTTAGTCCTGAAACTCTAGAGGTTTAATTTTGTTGTTTTTTAAAATTGAGATCGATGTTATATGTTGTTGTTATTTTGAGATAAGTATGTTAATAGGTTTATTGAGATTGACGTTATAGGTTTATTGAGATTGATGTTAAATGTTGATGTTGATGTAGTTTTGTTGAGAGATTTTTTTAGTTCTTATTAATGTTATTTGTTGTTTAGATTCAAATTGATTTCAATATTTTTGTTGTTATTTATTGTTGTTTTTGAGTTGGTGATGTTATTGTTGTTGTTGTTGTTTAGTTGTTCTACTTAGCAACATTTTGAAAGCTATATGTTGTTGTTTTGTTGTTGTTATTGAGTTTCAGTTTGAGATTGAGATTGAAATTATGTTTTTGTGATTCTTTGTGCATCTCTTATCTTGTTATACTAAACATTCAATAGGACATTATAGTGACAAAAAATTACACTTGAGTTTATTATATCTAATGTCAATTGTTTGTTTTACTAACCCCTCTTTAAACATATAAAATATTAATTGATATTAGAAATAATAATATGAAAAATTATGTTATATTTGAAAACATCTTATACTCGTTCACTGTTTTTCTAGCATTTTGTAACTCACTCATTTATCTCCTTTTTATGGTTCTAAAATCTCTTCAATACTTCTAGTTTTCCTTAAATTTTCAAAAAGGTTTTTTCTGGGGATCGAACCCATGACCATTTACTCCTTACCCGTCGGTGGAATTCCAACCGAGGGGTAATGTGGCATAATTTTTATGATGCCATTAGTTACCTCGCATATGAAAATGAGGTAACACCTCATATCGAACCGAGGTTTAAAGTGTTTTATGTAGTAGTGTTTGCCTCATAACTGGTCTTTTTGATTAGTTCTATGCGACTTAAAAGTTTGAAAATATGGATAATGATGATCCGAATGGAGCATATAGTAGATCACATAATTTTCAAAGGAAAAATGATGCTTATTAGAAGGAAAATATGCTTATCCCAAAAATGAAGTCGATAATTTTGTTAACTAACTCTGAAAAAAATTGGTTATATGATGAACCTAAAAACGGCAGCATATGATTTTGAAGGCGAGAAATATACTTATATTCGTGTTAATCTCTAAAGTATATTACTTTATCTCACATCATAAGAGTACATAAACAATTGGAACATTTTTCAAGTCCTTTACGAGGGAACTGAAGACGTTAAGGATTCTAGGATTAATACGTTGATAGAGAGTATGGACTTTTTTGTATAGAACAAGTGAAACCATGGAATCCATGCATACTCGTTTTATCCATGTAATTAATAAGTTAGACAACTTGAGAAAGTCCTTTTATAACAAAGATTATGCTAACAAATTTTAAGGTCTATATGCAGAAAATGACAAGCAAAGGTTACAACCATAAAAGAATTAAACAATCTTAATAATTTAGATATCACAAAACTATTTGGAAAACTGACCGAACATTAAAATAAACTAAAACGACCCACTAAAAGAGTGGTAAGCTTGAAAGAGAAAGAACGGTCAAAGAAGCGAAACATGATTTTCCTTGAAAGCTTCGTCCTCAATGACAAGAAAGTAAAGGATGTTAGTGATAGTTCTGACAGAGGCTCTTCCAAAGAGAAGAGATGGGGTTATTCGTCTAGCTTTATAATAAATATATAGAATGGAGACTTTGGAACATGATTGTTCGAGCTAAAAGATTCAAGGAGATCTCGAGTAAAGATTACAAGAATTCATTCGAAAATTGTGTACGAATCAATGGATCTAGATAGAATATTTTTATA